>CAUYUJ010019570.1:17500-176749 GCA_963575745.1 Prorocentrum cordatum | reverse complement strand
GACCCCACGTCCCCATCAGGGGCAACGATAGGGGGGGGGGATGGGCGCAGGGGCGAATGCATCGACCCCCACTCGCCCATTCAGTCGGTGATCGAGGCCCGATGGCCCCACCCCCCGCCCAGGAGCGAGTTGCCTCGCCACCGGGGGCCTCTTGGCGGCTCCAAGCCGATGCTTCCCCCCCTTGAGCTTACAATGTTCCAACCTACTGTAGCCTTGACCACCAGAAAGAATTTCTAGCACCAAGAAATTATGGAGGGTTTTCACGTGTCGGGCCCTGGGAGACGATTCTCGTTCGACATTGTTTCGATCTTCTTGTGGGTGCTCGAGATTATTTCTGGGATGTGGTCCTCAAGTGCGATGTGAACAACATAGCCCTGAGCCCGTTTCCTCCCCGCCGCTGCCCCCGCCTTTCCGCCGCACGCCGCCACAGGCGTCTGTTGCCAGCTGGAAGCGTACCAGACGGCCCAGACGGGCCCCCCTGCCGTTGCCCCCCGGCCCCGACGGTCCCACCCGCTTGGCCAGACGGGCCCCTCGCCCGAGATCCGACGTTGCGACAACATTGCAGCATCGTTCGTTGGCCCTAGACCCCATCTTCCTGCGTTGTTCTTCGAGCCCTAGACCCCATCTTTCTGCGTAATTCGTCGATTCTTCGAGCCCTATCGATCTGTGACGGTCCCAGGGCCCGAACAAAGGCGAACACGCCCCGCTCGAACAGCAGTGAGACGCCAGGATCTAAGGGGCAGCCCAGACGCCATCTGCGCCTCCCTGGGAAAACTGGGGTCATCTTGGGCAACGGTCGCTTGTGGCAACACCAGGAACACAGCCTGCACGTCAGTGGTCACACAAAGGGCGCGAAAGCTCATCACGCGGGATCCGCGCGGGCACACGTGCCCTCCTGCGCAAGCGGCATCAGGAGGCCTCGAACCGGGCAGACGTGCAGCTAGGCTGAAGTTTAACGAATAGTCCGGGGAGGGTTTTTTATCACCATTTTTGACTATCTCTGGGTATTTTTCTACATTTTTTATTTTTCGTCCACAATCCCCCTGTAGGGGGACAGGCCCGACTTCAAGCTAGGCGCTGTAGCCGAGCTGCCAGCCGTGAAGTGGATTGGGGCCCCGTGACCCCCGCGGCCCATTCAGCGCGCCTTGGCACAGGCGTGCCCGGAGGCCTGGCTCTTCGAAAGAGCGGCAACGCTGCGAAAGCTGAAAAGGACGCTGTCTTTTACCGAAGTTCGCCATCACTATGAGATGCACGCATGGGGATGTCCGCGTCGAGTACTGCTTCCACCCGCAAGTCTCTCAAAGTAATAATGGGAAACGTACGCCTCTGATTAAAGAAGCCCCCAAGCAACCCCCAAGAACCCCACAGCGGCCTCTCTTCCAGAGCCATGCGCCCTACCTGTCTGCGGGACCCGTCCGAGCCGAATCGACCCGTGATGGTCTTGGCCCCCCTGGGTGGAAGCACCCTGGGGTGAAAAAACTGGTGCGCTCATCTTCTTCCCCCCCAGACATGTGGTGTCGTGCTATTTTCCCAATTAGGCTTCTCCTTAGGAGCTGCTATGTCTTCTTGTTGCAGAGACCGGTGGGTGTTGGACCCAATCGAGCGGGGGGTCCCCCGGTGTCTCTTCGGTTTTGTTTCCTTACAAGGGGGGTTCCCCGGTCTTGTTTCCTGACTCTTTTTGCAAGGCCTGCGTTTCACGTGTTCCGCAGGCTCCTGGGGTTCATTGGTCTTGTTCATGTTCTGTTTTTGAAGAGGCGATTTGCGGGGTTGTCGAGCTTTGCAGAGTAATACCAACCAATGCCAATGAATGCCAAGCAATGCAATGCCAAGCAAAACAATGAAATGCCAAGCAATGCCGATGAGGAAGAGGTACCCTAATTGTGGTCGTGCCGGGTTCATTCATAACGTGGACCCACTTCCGAGGACCAGGTTTTCATCCTGAGTCGTGTTTAGTTGACCGTCCCAGGGCCTGGCGGAGGCCCCGCCAGAGTCCGAGAACTGAGGAACACCGCCCGTTGTGTTTTCTTCACGACTCGAACATGTCTGGTTTTGCCCCCTCCTTCTCCCCCGCTGCTCCCCGGACCTCTCCTGGGGTGCGTTCTGGCCATAACTCTTAAGAATAACCAGCCGTGGTGACGAGAGCTCTCCAGGACGAGCAGCGGCATCGGTACCTTGCTCCTCCTCCCCTTTGCTCTAGGCCTCCCAGATGGGGTCGGAGTAGATGGGGTCGGAGGATCGCGCCGCATCGCCGATGCATCCCCGATATGGCTCGATGCGGAGCCCGATTTTCTCTACGCGGTCGTCGCCGATGCATCGCGGGTGCATCGCCGATGCATCGCGGGTGCATCGCCGATGCATCGCCGATGTATCGCTGATGCGGCGCGATGCATCGGCGATGTGGCTCGATGTCAGGCTCAATGTTCTCCTTGCCGACTTCGCCGATGCATCGCCGATGCATCGCCGAAGTCGCCAGTGCGTCGCCGATGCATCGCCGATGCATCGGCGATGAATCGGCGGTGCACTTGCGATGCGGAGAGATCCTTCGACCACATATAGTCGGACCCCATCTAGCAGCCCTCCAGATTCTCCTCCTCCCCTCCTCCTCCTCCTCCTTCTCCTGCCGCTACACGAGCCTGGGGGGGGGGCTCTTTCCATTCTTCCAATCACACTTCTACGTTCTACTAACACACGATTTCATACCCTCTCTTGTCCTGGATGTGGAACAATCTGTTGAATCTGGTGGTATACAACCCTCTGCATATCGCGGAGGCCTGGAGAGCGGAGGAGATCAGTTGCTCGTTGAAGTTTGCTGATGTGATACTTTGCCCAGCGACGACGTGCAGACAGAGATTGAAGGCACCGGTCAGCACGATGAAGTTGTCGCATCACAAGATGTTTTCGTACGGATGGGAGAAAGGAAGACACACCAACAAAAGTGCAGGGTGTGCGATCTTCGTGAGAAGGAGGTGCATCAGGGACTCTCACATCTGCGAGGTGCGTGCTGCCCCTACGGATCTCGCAGGAAGAGGAGGCCTACTGAGAATCAAGAGCGGACAGTTCGATCTGACTTTGATCACGGCGTACTACCCACCGCCCAGCAACATGCCAGTTGAAGCATGGAGATCCACCTGCAAGAGAGTCACGGACTGGGTGCATAAGATGATTCAGGAGAGTAAGCAAAGGTCTCTTGTGGTGGTTGGTTTGGATTCTAATTGTCAATTTGGGACTCGGAAGGTTGGTCAAGGATTGCCGACGCCTACCTATGACGATTGTCGCGTCGGTCGTTTCGCCACAGGCCTCGAGAGCGAGGTTTCAGAGGGCATATGGCGCATCCTGCGCATGGAGCGGATGGCAGTTGCCGATTCTTTCTTCCCGACGGGCCCGACATACTACGGCGTGGACTCGACCAGCAACCCCGACCACCTGTTAGTGCCAGTAGATGCCATCCAGCTCACACAGAAGTGCAAGATACTCAGGCGTGCCCAGCGAGAGTTGCAAATAATACCAGATGTCAAGCCACGGGATCACGCGCCACTCCTCTGGGCGGCCCAGTATGCTCTTACCGCGCCGACGCCGACTCAGAGGGAGCCCAGATGGGATCGTGATCAGATATGGAAGATGCTCCAGCACGATGGCAGTGGAGCAGAGATACTTATGGAGATTGAGAGACTATCCGCGTCCAAGCAGCAGGAGTGGCACAGGGACACAGACAAGGTTGACCCCAGCCTGGCCTGGGACGCACTCGTGACCGATTTACGCGCCGCTGCTCTTCCAGAGCTACAGCAGACGAACCAGCAGGGGAGCCTCTCTAGAGATTACCGTGAACGACGACGTGAACTCCTGGAACTTCGACGGCAGCTGAGGCTGAACCCTCAAGTCCAACAACTTCTGGGACAACTTGGGACCCTACTGGCAGATACACGACTGAGGCACCCGTCCAGATTGGCCCCTGATACTTCGAGGCTACCAGTCCAATTTCTCGGTCCACCCGCCCCTCGGAGAGTCGTGGGACCTGCTGCTGCTGAACTGGACCCACTGCGTCCTGCACACGCCTTCTGGAGGAATAACACCGAGGATCTGGAGTGGCAGTCTTCTCAGCTGGGATTTGGTGTTCCTGCTATTGGCCAGCTACCAGAGTTATCCCTGATTGGAAGACGTTTTATTCGAGATCGGCGAGACGCTGCGGGGCTATCAGTTTCAGAAGAGACCGCTGGAGGACGACACGATCGGCCTGACGTCCCTCAACCTGGACTACCTGCTGGCGAAAATCCTGGCGCGCCTGGCGCGCCAGGTTCTGTCGTCGCAGGGCAGTCGACCCCCTCCCAGAGGCCCTCGGGGTTGGAGGAATCGCTCCGAGGGACACCGCGTGGAGGCGGCGGCCAGCCCGTTTTGCCGGATGCTCCCATGGCAAGTGCCACTGCTGGAGGACGACACGACCGACCTGACGACCCACATCCTGGACTTCCTGCTGGGGAAAATCCTGACGCGCCTGGCGCGCCAGGTTCAGTCGTCGCTGGGTGGTCGACCCCCTCCCAGAGGCCCTCGGGGTTGGAGGAATCGCTCCGAGGGACACCGCGTGGAGGCGGCGGCCAACCCGTTTTGCTGGAGGCGCCCATGGCAAGTGCCACACGTGTCGCAGAGGAAGTTCGGGTGCGACTTCGGGCGTTGGATCGACTTATCAAGCGAGAGCGACGACACCTGGACACGCTTCACATTGACAGACTACTGGAAGAAGCAGAATTACATCGACGCTCGAACGACACCAGCAATTTGTGGAAGGTGGTCTATCAGATTGGAGCGAGGTGCAGGGGGCCACGACAGCGGGCGTGCAACGTCCCAGACTCGTATCGCCCGAGCTTGCAGGAGTGGGAGGAGACAATGAAAGCCTCTGCCAAGGACGGGGGCTTCTCGGCCAAGGTGCTGCAGTCGCCGTCGGACCCAGCCTGGCCCGAACTCCAGCGCCTGCAGGAGGACGGCCCCGAAGACCTAGGCGGTGCTGCAGCCTCGCTCGCCTGGGACGACTGGTTCCGCACGCTAGGGCAGCTACGCCGTGCAGCGAGGAGGAGATATGCTCCGAGCCACTCGTTGCCAGCTGAACTGTGGTACTGGCTTGCACAGCATGTCACGAAGCAGATCACGGGAGAGTGGCCCTTCACACATCACATGACGGAAGCACAATTGGAAAAGGTGGAGTCCCGCATGCACGTTCACTGCCCGAATTTCGCGGAGCGACTTCGGAGGCTATTCAGACAATTTAGGGTGAAGTCTAGGACTCCGTCGTGCTGGCACTGGAGTAGGACCTCTCAGCACTCCAAGGGGAACCTCAAGCGGGGCACGAAGGCCATGCGTCTTATTCATTGCTATTGTCCGATGGGGAAAGCTTGGTATCGGGGCCTCTACCTTCGCAGTGATCATCCTCCCCTGCCCCCGCACGCGCATGGATATGCAGCACATCGAGCACGACAAAACGCACAGTTGGTTGCAAAAATACACAGCTGGAGGCTGAAGAAACTGGGGATATCACACATACTCGTCAAAAAGGACATGTCGAATGCGTTTCCCTCGACCTCGCACGAGGAGCTTGCGCGCACGGTCTTAGAGGTTATTCCGCACCCGCAAGATCGTGCCTATTTTCATCAACGGCACGAGGAGGCGGTGATGGAGATCAGGGCGGGAGAGGAAGTGGGGTACTATCAACCGACGCATGGATCTGGGATGGGGGACGGGAACGCTTGCGAGCTTTTCGTGCGCAGCTTTCTTCGCCCTGTGGAGGCCTGGCGGGACGAGCTACTAGAGCAGCCAGATTTGTTCCAAGTGGCGCGTCAGTCCCAACCAGTGCCTCTCTGCAGGGCCGCCAACATCATGACGTGCGCGCTGACAAATGTGATGCACGACGTCTCAGTCAGAGACTATGCAGATGATATACATCAGACCGTGCCCTTGTGTGCCCCGAACCCTGTAGAAGCAAGGCAAAAACTCCTGGCGTCTAACCTGATCCTGGACAGAAAGCTGGAGGAGGGAGGCGGTTTTTCACAGAACCCCGACAAAGAGGTGTGCATGCCAGTTATGACGGGCCCTGGGGCATACACGGCCACTCGAGTATTACTTGCCAAAAGTATTGCTGTGCCTGGGGTGGTGGCCGCAGAGAGTCTATATCTGGGAGGGATGGAACAGCTTACGGGCGGGAGTGCAGCAGAAGTCAGGCGGAGGGTGGAGGCGACGAGGTCAGCATGGAGGAGGATGGGCAGGTTCTGGGAGGTGACACATTCTATTCGATTGAAGAGGATGGCGTTTAAAGGCATCATCTTGTCGGCTGCATACTCGGGGTTGGAGACCTACCTTCTCAGTAAGCAGGACCTCCGCCGACTGGATGCCGTCGTCCTGGGCTTCGCGAGAGCAGTATTGCGCGATCGCAAGCCTGAGATTATAGAAGGCGCTCCAGACGGGGCTCGACTGAGGTACCGCTCCCTGTCCGAGAGCACGCTGCTGACAAAAATGCGCATCACCAATGCCCGAGCAGAGCTGCTGGTCCGAAGGCTCCGCCAGTGGCAACGGTTCGTCGAGTTTCCCCAGGACAGCAGGCAGCCCTTGGTAGCGCTCTTCGGGACCTTGGAAGGCTTGGAGGAGGTAGACACCTTCCTGGAGGACGGGGCGGTGAGCCCGTCCGCGAACCCGTGGGCCCAGTTGCTTCAGAAGGACCTTCAGGCCTTGCAGTGCCTCGAGGGGGGCCCCGAGTTCCTGGCTGAGTACACGGTTCGGGACATCTTCACGAGGGACATCGCGGGTAGGCTCTTCTGCAGGTTCAATCCAGAGAAGCTCAGAAAGGTACCAGAGGTTCGAGGCCCCCGAGGTAATAATCACACAGAAGACCCCGAGCAAGGCCCTCCAGAGGCGCACGTTTGTGAGCTCCCAGGGGAAGATCCAGAGGTTGTCTGTGGGCAGGTGTTCTACAGCAAGGGGGCTCTGCGGGCGCATCAGGTGCATCATCCCTCACATAAATTGCGAGTCCCTGCACATTTGCTCGTCGTCACCAACCAGTGCCCCTATTGCATGTCCACGTTCAAGAGCGAGGTCACGGCCAAACGTCATGTTGCCATGTCACTACGAAAACGCCGATGCATCACAGATTGGAGCCCATATGCACCAGAGCCTATCGTCCCGTCTGATCTCCACTGCCCCTTCTGCCTGGATATTGACACGACCCCAGAATGCTTCGTTTGTAACATGCCACCTGGCACAAGAAAGATAGGGGCCTTTGAGAGCCTTGCAGAGTTACAGATACACATTCGGGAAGTACATGCACCACCTGCACCTGATCTAATTTACTACGAGACTCCGCCTGATGGATCTGGCCTCTCGCGCCCTCAGCGTCGGAGGGGCAGACAGGGCCGCCGCCTTGCGCTCACGCAGCGGGGAGCGCGGCGCGGGCGCAGCACGGAGAGGTGGCCCGAGGCCCAGCAGGGAGCGCCCCTCAGCAGGAGGCCATCAGAGGCGCGGGCCTGCGGCGGAGCCTCCGCCCGTGGCCGCGGGCGCGGGGCTGACGGTGGGTGCCGGCCTGCCTGTCCCCGCCGCGGTGGCGCACGCGGCGGCGGGAGGCGCGCTGCCACAACCTCCGCAGCAGCAGCAGCATCAGCGCCAGCAGCAGCCGCCTCCACAGCAGCAGCGCCAGGGCAGCAACATGAACCAGATGCTAGCGCAGCTCTTCGACGCGGCCGACAACAGCTACGGCCTCAACCGCGGAGACGTCCTCCGCCTCGGGGACGAGCCGATGCCGATCGAACTGGTGCAGGCGATCATGCCAGTACTGGTCAGGTCGATGTTGCGCACGCGGCAAGGGCTGGCGGCGCTGGAGTCGGTGGTCTTCAACATCGCGCACCTGCAGGCGGACCACGAAGTGTGCCAGGCGATGCGGCTGACGGGCAGGTACTTTGTGCAGGAGGCGCAGCGCCTCCGCCTCCAGCATCGCCAAGAGATTCAGAATGGAGTGAGGGTCGTGGAGCTAGACAAGCTCGGTGTACCACGTCCTCACTTATGGCTCACATTAGTCGGGGCATTGCAGCAGCAAGGAGATCGAGTGGGCGCGCAGACGGCAGCGATAATCAAGACCTACATGGACACAGTGAAGGCCGACCAGAGCATGACCAACGAGACGCTGGACTCTCACTGCAGGTTCTGCAAGATAGGCTTCACGCACGATCGGGCGACGATGAAGATCTTCCTGGAAGCCAGCGGGTCAGGGATCCAAGTGGAAGTACTCGCGGGCCTCGTCCAGATCGGGGCGAGCATCAAGAGAGGGACGCCTCCGCGGTCCCACCAGGAGAGGCTGATGCAGTTGGCGCTGGATGGAATGGAGAACCTCAGCTAGTGAGTGACCTGAGGCATTCTGAGACCCGTCCAGTTCGAGGCGCTGCCATCAGAGCGGCGCCACCACGCCCTGCTGCACGAGCCCGCCAGCCACCAGCAGATGCACCCGCACGAGGCGGGACCTCCACCTCCACTCGTCCTCGCCTCACCTCTTCCTCCTCCCTTGACGATGCGATGTTCCGTCTCATTAATGGCCCCGTAAGGAGGGGGGAAGGAGGAGCCCGACGGTGACAATGCTGTTGGGGTAGCCTCGGCCCCGAATTTACGGTCCCCCTCTCCTGGGCCCAATTTTGTGGCTTTTGAGTTTCGGTTCTGCGTTCCTGTGCCTTAGTTCCCTCCTGGGTGCTCCTGGGACTTCTCCTGTGTGTTGGTAGTCTTGTAGTTTTGTCGAGGCCTACGCGTGGCCTGGCCCCAGGGTTATCTCCGAGCTGGGTTAGCCGTGGCGCGCGGGCCCCCCCCCTCCGTGCGAATGCACCGCTATTCGTTAGCGCACTCTAGGCGCTTGAGCTGTCCTGCGAATGCCCCGTGTTAGAGCAGCCAGACTCGTGCACCTGCAGAGCTCCGCCGCCGCCGCCGCCTCCTCCTTCTCCTCCTCCTCGTCCTCCTCCTCCTCCTCCTCCTCCTCCTCATCTTCCTCCTCCTCCTCCTCCTCCTCCTCCTCCTCCTCCTCCTCCTCCTCCTCCTCCCCTCTGCTCCACGCAGCACGAGCTCTGCGCCGCGGACTGCGCCTCGCCGCCCGGCGCCGTGCCCGCCTTCGACCTGGCGATCGGCCTGCACTGCTGCGGCGGCCTCACGGACCGCGGCCCCCCCCCCCTCCCCGGGCGTCGCTCGCCGCGCCGGCCCTCTGCCGGCCTGGCTTCCTCGCGGACAGCGAGGATCGACTGCACTCCTCCTCCTCCTCCTCCTCCTCCTCCTCCTCCTCCTCCTCCTCCTCATCTTCCTCCCCCTCTCCTCCTCATCTTCCTCCTCTCTCTCCCTTCTTCTCCTCCTCTCCTCCTCCCTCTCCTCCTCCTCCTCTCCTCCTCCTCCTCCTCCTCCTCCTCCCCCTCCTCCTCCTCCTCCTCCTCCTTTTTCCCATTCTCCTCCTCCCCCTCCTCCTCCTGCTCCTGCTGCTGCTCCTCCTGCTGCGGCTCCTCCTCCTCCTCCTCCTCCTCCTCCTCCTCCTATTCCGCAAGAGTGACCCTTCGCCGGAGGGACCTTTGGTGCGGGCCTAATTATAGGGGTCTCCCGATCGCCGAACGCGATGCGATAGTTGCGTCTGGCGCGCTTGGGTTTGGCTCCCCCGCGGCTGCCCGAATGACGCGCACCAAAGGTCACTCTTACCGTTGTCACTCTTGCGTATAGCCGAGAGGAGGATCGGGGGCTCAGACGAACCCTGGAGGTTCGAGCGTTTTCGCAGGTTCTCGGCGGCTATCCAGCCTCGGAGTGCCTTCCAGCGGCTGCGCCTCGCCGAGGGGCGTCGATCGACGTCTTGTTGCCGTTGATGACGTCTCACTTCTGAAGAGTACGTAGCCTTTCCTTTCTCCTCCTCTCTTCCTCTGGGTCCTCCTCCTCCTCTTCACTTCCACGGCACAGTGCGTCCCGCAGGCGTCCACCAGCAGCGTACGACGCGTCTGCGTCCACCCGGCAATGTTGTGGCCAGGTGTTAATTTGTACGTTCGCCTGCTAGTTTGCTCTGAAGGCAATTCCACACTTTCCGCTCCTCCTCCTCCTCCTCCTCCTCCTCCTCCTCCTCCTCTGCTTCCTTGGAGTCGAATTCGCGTAAGACATTCTGCGGGCCTGCGTGCTGCGTTGTGCTTGTCGGATCCCCTTCGGTCAGGCTCCCCCCACGCCATTCGGGGTGATCGCGTGGCTTCCCCGCGCTGCGAAAAAGATGTTCTTCACACGTGGGGTCTCAACAACGGCCCCCGCCTGCATTTTCTTGGCAATTTGTTTCACGAGTCGCGCTTGCACTCGGGACCACCACGCAACGTACTCAAGCATCGCGCCCCCGCCTGAGACTTCCAAATGATCAATTCTAGAGTCGCACTTCCGCCTCTTACTTGCGTAAGTCACTCAGGAAGCGCGCTCTTGCCAATGAAGGAGGAGTTGCAGCCGCGCAACTGATTCCGGAAAAGTGCGGTCTCGCAATCGAGGATCTGCGGTTGCGCCACTTCTTCTTCCCGCTGTTCCAGCCTCGCGCTTGGCCCCTCCGCCCAGCCCCCCCGTCAGGCCTCGCCCGCCCCGACCCGCCCGTGCGGGGCCGCCCGCGCGACTCGCCCGTTCCGGGTCCGCCCGCCCGTCCCGCCCCTCCAGGGCCCGCCGGCTCTCCGGCCGTCTGCCTGCTCGGAATCCCGCCCGCCAAGCCTGACGTCCGATCCGCCCGGTCCGCCCGCCCGCCTCTCCTCGGTACCGTTTCACCGGTCCAAGTCCCCACTCCCACCCCCATCCCGAGCCCCACCATCTCACCACCCCAGCTGGGGATACACCCCTCGAAGCCCGAAGGGGCCAGCCCATTCTGGGGGGTAAACCGGCCAGTGGGCCCAGGCCACGCCGCTGGGGATGGGGATCGGTTAAACGATATTCAGGCCCGCCAATTCTGATGTCCGATGCGCCCGATCCGCCCGCCCGCCTTTCGCGCCCGTCACGGCCCGCCCTCCTGGTTTTCAGTCGGGCGTGTCCCTCTACGGGGGGAGTGCTCAAAAATAGTAAAAATTGTCCGGGGACGATTTTTCCCAGTATATATATATATATATATATATATATATACAAGACTGCAGAGGCGCTTCGCGCCATGCACATTGGACCTTGAAGTTTGGCATGCAGGCGGAATAGCACGAAGGTCAAGCCGAAATTTTGCGATAACTCCTGGTTGCCTTTTCTGGCATCGCTGCTATAATAATGTTATTCGTTATCCTTCCTCCATGCTTCTGTTTCCTTATTTTCGCCATACACTGCGCACACTCCCCATCCTCCTCAGCTCTTTTTTGCGGAGGCTCCTCCTTGGAGAGCCTCTGGGGGCCTCACAAAAGTTGTTGCAGGCTTTCTTACGGCCTTCTGGAGGCCTCCTGGGCGTATTCTGGGGGCCTCCGGGGGCTTCCTCGGGCCACCCTGCCTCCAACCGCGGTCTCCCTGAACGACTGGGTCACGATTCGGAATGCTACGGAGGGTGTCTTTGGGCCATCTTGGGCCGCCATGGGGCTCTCTGAGGGCCATCTTGGACCCGTGTTGTGCCGTTTTGGGGCTCTCTTGGACTGCCTGGAAACCTTTTCGGATGGTTGTGGGGCGATTTTAGAGCCTCCCAGGCGGCTTCGGACGCCCAGAAGACTGCCGTCTTGGAGCGTCGGGAAGCCGAACGGAGGAGAACCGCAGACTTCACCAAACACCCACAGAAAACCAATTATTTGTGTCTCGGGGGGCCTTCTTGGGAGTGCTCTTGGAGGCCTCTTTGGGGCCGTCCTGGAGGCCTCTTGGACCATCTTGAGGTCACGTCGGTCACTCTTGGAGCGCTCTTGTGCTGTCTTGGGGGTCTCTGGGACGTCTCCGATGACACCGCTGATCGCCCTAGGTGTGCTGGGAAGGCTTGGCAAAACGCCATGTGAGGCCCGGTGGCCGCTTCGAGGCCCGTCCGGAGGGCCCCAAAGCCCCAGATCCCAGGAGTCCGTTTTTTTTGGGGGGGGGGATGGGTTTTCCCCCCGCCCAGGCTTGTGAAAATATAGGAAGAGGGATATCTATATATATATATATATATATACAAGGCTGCAGTGGCGCTTCGCGCCATGCAACTTGGTCCTCGAAGTTTGGTATGCAGGCGGAATAGCAGGAAAGTCAAACCGACAATTTAGCGATAAATCCTCGTTGCCTTTTCCACATCGCCGCTATGATAATGTTATTCGTTATCCTTCCTCCATGCTTCTGTTTCCTTATTTTCGCCATACACTGCGCACACTCCCCATCCTCCTCAGCTCTTTTTTGCGGAGGCTCCTCCTTGGAGAGCCTCTGGGGGCCTCACAAAAGTTGTTGCAGGCTTTCTTACGGCCTTCTGGAGGCCTCCTGGGCGTATTCTGGGGGCCTCCGGGGGCTTCCTCGGGCCACCCTGCCTCCAACCGCGGTCTCCCTGAACGACTGGGTCACGATTCGGAATGCTACGGAGGGTGTCTTTGGGCCATCTTGGGCCGCCATGGGGCTCTCTGAGGGCCATCTTGGACCCGTGTTGTGCCGTTTTGGGGCTCCCTTGGACTGCCTGGAAGCCCTTTCGGATGGTTGTGGGGCGATTTTGGAGCCTCCCAGGCGGCTTCGAACGCCCAGAAGACCGCCGTCTTGGAGCGTCGGGAAGCCGAACGGAGGAGAACCGCAGACTTCACCAAAAACTCACAGAAAACCAATTATTTGTGTCTCGGGGGGCCTTCTTGGGAGTGCTCTTGGAGGCCTCTCTGGGGCCGTCCTGGAGGCCTCTTGGACCATCTTGAGGTCACGTCGGTCACTCTTGGAGCGCTCTTGTGCTGTCTTGGGGGTCTCTGGGACGTCTCCGATGACACCGCTGATCGCCCTAGGTGTGCTGGAAAGGCTTGGCAAAACGCCCTGCGAGGACGGGGGGCCGCTTCGAGGCCCGTCTGGAGGTTCCTAAAGCCCCAGATCCCGGGAGTCGTTTTTTCTTTTGGGGGGGGGACGGGTTTTCCCCCCGCCCGGGCTTGTGAATATATATAGGAAGAGGAATCTCTCTCTCTCTCTTTGTAGTGATTCCTGACCATTTCTGATTTTTCGTCTAAACTCCGCCTGTAGGGGGACATGCCTGACCTAATCCTGGTTTCATGCTCCGCCCGCCCAGTCGCCCGTGAGGGCCCGCCGTTCCGACCCGGCCGTCAGGGCCCTACCAGTCCGCCCGCCACGGTGCGCCCGCCCGGCGTCGGCTTCTCTTCCCGGTGTCGGGTGCCATTTCTTGCCGGCGTCACGCTTCCTTTCCCGGTGTCGACATGATGCTTCGTCATAAAGTCAGAGCCCCCCCCCCTTCCCAAAGGGATACGATCGGGGGCCTCGAAACCGGGGTCGATGCAAACGGGGGTCCGTCAGAGCGGCAGATCTTGCAGGATCCTGCAGAGCCATGGGCGCATTGACCCGGGCTTAGGTGCAGGATTCTGCAGGATCTTGCAGGATCTTGCACAGCTTGACTGACCCGAGTCTGGATTGACCCGGGTCAGCGGATCCCCGATACGTTCGTATACCAAGTGAGCGGATGTCAAGGTCTCGGGGGTATGCATTCCACGTTGAAGTTCAACCGTTGAAGGGCACGCGAAGATGGAAGAGCGAGAGTTCTTCGCGACCTGGTTGATGTTGTCGTTGTGTTTTTTTTTTTAGCCTCGAGGGCCTCGAACCTCTAGCCTGAACGCGCCTCTGGACAGGTCTGGGGGTTCGGCTTTTGAACACCCCTACGCAGAAATTTGGCGGCTCGATCGAGGCTGCCAGTGTTCCTGCAGCTTTCGGCCTCCGAGGGCCACTTCTGGGCCTGGGGGGGGGCCTGAGCGGGACGGGGGGGGGGGGTGAACGAGGGAATGGAGAGAGGGAGGGACGAGGGCGAAAGGACAGGAAACGAGGGACGGGAGGGGATGACAGTCGAGGCGCGGCAGCGTCCGCCGCTGGCGGACGCTGTCGTGGACGACGACGTCCTCGCCGCCGCAGTCGTGCACGGTCGCGGGTCGAGCTTAGGTGATGGAGGCTGCTTCGGCGGCGCGCCCAGGAGGAAGGCAACAGGGGGCGGACCTTTTCAGAAGGCCCAGCCCCCCAACGGGCCAGAGGGCTTCCAGATCGCCCCGCCGCCCTCCGGCAGGGCCCGTCCACCCCCACGTCCCGCCTCTGCGCGCCTCGCCGCCCCTCCTTGCTCCTCCTCTTCCTCCTCTTCCTCCTCCTCCTCCTCCTCCCTTCTCCTCCTCCTCCCTCCTCCCTCCTCCATCCTCCTCCATCCTCCCCCTCCTCCATCCTCCTCCTCCTCCTCCTCCTCCTCCTCCTCCTCCTCTTCCTCCTCCTCCTCCTCCTCCTCGTCCTCCCCCTCCCCCCCCCCACCTCATCCTCCTCCTTCTCCTCCTCCTCCTCCTCATTCTCCTCCTCCTCCTCCTCCATTATTTCCCTTACAAGTAACTTCTCCCTGTCGCATCCCGAAGCCGGTCGAATGCGTACCAGGAATTGTGTTTAGGAGAGATTCACGATTATGAGAATGCAACATCTACGTTGATTCGCGGTGTTGAAGTCCCAGGAATTGTGTCCTGGCTCGATCAGGATCGTCAAGACGCAACAGTTCGGTTGATCCGTGGCGTTGGAGTCCCGAGAATAATGGTTTGGCATGCTTCAGGGGGGGGTTCAAATGGTTGTCTTCCAACGAGGCAGTTCACTCACTGGAAATAAATCCTTGTAGGGGCCGTGGAGGAGGATAAGGAGGAGGAGGAGGAGGGGGCCGTGGAGGAGGAGGAGGAGGAGGAGGAGGAAGAGGAGGAGGAGGAGGAGGAGGAGGAGGAGGAGGATAATGAAGGAGAAGGAGAAGGAGAAGGAGGAGGAGGAGGAGAAGGAGGAGGAGGAGGAGGAGCAGACATCCGTCGACATGATCGAAGGCGCACACGTGCGGCGGACCGCCGCCGCCCGCTGCCTCGTGGAAGCGCCCATGTGGCCCGACCCGGAGGCCATCTCCGAGGGTCGTCTGGGGCGGGGTGGCCGACGACCAGGGGGAAAAGAAACACACAGACACAATTAATCGTCGACTCCCAGGAAAATATGCAAAAATATGGGAAGTGGGGGGGAAGACAAAAACCCAGAAAATATGGGAAAATATGGGGAATATTTTTATTTGTGTGTATTTATTTGTGTGTCCTAATTTCCCTTTAGACGACCTGGGAAGTTTGCACGGCTCCTCTATTCTGTGCCGGCGGGTCAGGCCGAAGGCCCCTGGGAACTTTGACAAAGGGGCACGGCTCCTCTATTCTGTGCCGGCGGGTCCGGCCGAAGGCCCCTGGGAACTTTGACAAGGGGGCCAAACCGTATCAGATATCCGGCGCGCCGTGCACCACTGACAATGGCAAGCGCAGGGGCGGAGGATTTTTTCCATCCGCAGCCCCAGAGGTCACGTTCGCCTCCCCCCCGGGGGTAGTTTTTCGTCCACTTGTCAGTTTTTGACGGTCCCAGGGGGCCGAAGACGGCCCCCGAGGGCCGGAACCGAGGAGCAATCCGCCGCTTGACAAACATTGTATCGCCGGAGGCCTGGGTCCAAGAGGCCCCCAAGAGGGCCCCAAGACGGTCCAAGAGGGCCCCAAAACGGCCCAAAAGGCGCCCCAATACGGCCCTACGAGGGCCCCAAGACGGCCGTACGAGGGGCCCAAGAGGGAACACGACCAGATATTTCGAGCATTCCGCCCCAAGAGGCCACCAAGAGAGCCCAAGAGGCCCCTAAAGGCCCCCATAGAGGTCCCCAAGAGGCCCCCAAAGATGCCCTAAGAGGCTTCCAAACGGTGCGGGGGCCTCCGTCTCGAAGGCCTGGATTTGGGCACCAACACTATTATCGGTGGCGTGCCTCCACCAACGGAAGGTGATCCCGATCTCGGTGATGGTGGTAATCTTTGGGTGTCCTAGGTGGCCGAAACTTTGAACGTGGCCCTCTCGGGGGCCATTTGGTGGGCCACGTGTCCTAGGTGCCCGAAGATCACGTGTGGGGCCCCGCGGGCCATTTCGAGACTGGTGGTCCTCTTGGCCCCCAAACCTGAGCCGCTGGCGAAACGGCCACTGGGGCATTTCACTGGTTTTGTGCGAGTTTTTGGGAAGATACAAAAACAGGAAGCCCGACAATGGGAACTGAGCAAGGGATGCACGGCTCTTTCTCTATGGCCCCGATGAGATCCCCTGCTGACACCGTCTGGCGCCGGCGCGTTTTGGCTGAACAGGCGGGCCACGCTGGAGAGAGCTCTCTCCAGATCTTGTGGGACATTAAGCAATTTTACGAGCATGTTGATTATGCCCTGCTGATTCGAGCGGGCCAGTTCTGTGAATACCCTGCACACCTGCTGATGTTTGCCATCTCGACCTGCCAGTGGCCCCGTTTCTTGCTGCTGGACGGGGTGATGGACCAGGCTTGCTACCCGAGAAGAGGTATCGTGGCGGGCTCGACGCTCGCGACCTATGAGGCCAAGGTGTTTCTCTCCCCGTGCGTGCATGCGACAGCTGGGAGCATTGGGGACTCTGTAGGGCTTTCACTTCACGTAGACGATTTGACACTTCAACAGTGGGGAACGTCAGATCATTGGGTGGTCAACAGCCTTAAGGAGATTGCCACGATTGTTCACGAGCACCTCACGCAGACCCTCAAGCTCCCCATGGCCTACCACAAATTTGGGTTGGCTGCCTCGTCGGGCCCTCTTCTATGTCTCGCTCAGCAAGAGCTTGGTGTTCTTGGAGGACCTGATGGGCATCTTGGATCTGTTTCGAACTTAAGCATCGACACGCTGGGGGGTAGACACAAAAGCAGACCAGGAGCCAACGCGGTTCGTAACAAAAGGTTTTTGAAGTACAAGGCTAAGAGACAGAGAATGGTTCGAATGAAAATCAAGTCTGGCCAGAGAAATCGACTTTTTCAGACCAACCTGAAGCCCGCCATCACGTACGGAGGGGAGGTTTACGCGTTCAGCCCACACCAGCTCATGCAGATCAGGTGCTCTGCAGGGCGGGATGGAGGTTACGTTTCGGGGAACCCAAGTGGACCTTGCGTGGAGCCTCAGCTACTTTGCGGACCCTGTAGACATCGCCTCGTTGCCGATCGAGCGACTTGCGAAGGAATGGTGGATGGCTTCAGCGACACATCCGACACAACATGTACATGCAGACGCCATCAAGGTGAACATCCTGGTCCAGGTTTGGGAGTCTGCGGTCCGCTCTCTTCAGCAGTCCAGGGGTCGGAACTGGTTCCATCGCTCCAAGGGCCCAGTTTCGGACGCTTTCCTCTGGCTGGAAAAGGCACGCTGGAAGATGAGCGGACCAGGAATCCTTATCGATCGACTCGGAACTCAACTGAATCTGACTGAGGTGTCGCCAGCAGCTATTCGTACACGTTTCACGGCGCAGTTGAAAGACTTTTTTATACAACAGCATGTTTGCCAGGTGTGCTCCAGATTTGATTTCAACACCAGAGACCTTGAGAATCAAGGGCTCTGGTGGGAAATACCTCGGCGCCTCATGGTGTCGAAGAAAATGGAATGGGGGCACCTGGACCGAGTTCGTTTCGAACAGTTTTACTGCGGGACGATCCCGACCAGAGCATCCTTAGCCAAGTGGGGATTTAACGTTTCGTCGGCCTGTGATAAATGTGGGGCCCTGGACACCACTTGGCACAGGATATGGACCTGCCCTGAGGACGATGTAGTGGCTGTCAGAGAAGAGGCTTTCCCACCTGGTATGATAGCGCAGGCGCTCACAGATGGGAAGGGCTCCCCACTGTTTGGGTGGTTAGCTCGCCCTGACATCTCGCATGAACCCCCAGAGAACAGCTGGGTTGTTGTTTTCTTCGGGCCGAGTGGGGGCCCGTGTGACCCTTTCGAGTTTCCTCCTGGAAGTAAGCTGTTCTATGATGGGTCCTGTTTATCGCCGCGTTTGAAACTTTTGGCCCGCGCGGGCCTCGCTGTTGTGCAAACTGATGATGAAGGCAACCTGCTTAGAGGAATCAGAGCGGCGATTCCCAAGGACATGGAGCAGTCCTCGGGGACTGCAGAGCACGCAACGATTTTATTAGCTAGCTGGCACAGTGCTGACAGGGCCCACGATGGTATCCACGTTGATTTTGCGGCCTTGCTCAAGGCTGCACGAGCCCCAAAGTGGGCCCTGTCGGGGGCCAACGTCCAGGCCCACATTTGGACGGGCATCTATCGGTTCCCAAAGAGCCTGTGCCACAGATGTTTAAAGTCAAGGCCCACTTAGATGAGACCATGTGTGAAGACTTTGTTGAGCTTGTCAAGTGCCGTGGTAACCGACTTGCGGACGACCGTGCAGGCATTGCGGCCAGAAGTCACAACCTAAGTGATGGGACTTTCAGCCACATAAAGTTGTCGTTAGATATGTACAAGGGTTTAGTGCAAGGGGTTACTAGGATTCTTGGGATGTGGCTTTCGTTCGGTGATCTCGGTTCGCTCGCTCGGAGGTCCCTCGCGCCTAAAAAAGCCACCCCAAGAGTCCAGGACCCACATGAAGTTATCATGTTTCAAGGCAAACATAGGTGCAATATTTGTTTCAGAAGCCTCACGCGCTGGAGCGCCAGGACGACCTGCGCTGGCATGAACCCAGCGATAGAAAGGCTCTTGTCAGGGCCCCGTCTCGGCCACAAGCTGCACTTAGCTTGGACTGAAGGGACGGCCCTGCCCGTATGTTTCTGCTCTGCTTGCGGGGGCTTCCTTACGTTCAGAGGAGGGGCCCCCACGAGCAAACTTTCACGTCCATGCCGTGCCACTCCATGTTCAGAATCACGGAAGCTGAACCGTGGTTTGTTGCCTGGCACAGGGTGCCATTTGGGCCTCCCTGTTCCCCTCCCAGCCGCTGGATGCTTCCTCCGAGCAGCGCGTCCCAGAGGGAGGGCTGACAGCTCTGGGAGGGACCAGCCTGAGTTTCAAGGGTAGCTAAGGTTTGCTGATGGGCTCACTCAACCGTGGACTGGGGGACTGTGTTCGTGCACCCCTGGTCTGTGGTTAAGTGGGCCCAAAAGCAACCTGACTTTCCCGCTTTTTTCTTGCTGGGCGCCCGTGCTTGTACGGCGCTCCGCCTTTCTGGAAACCTGGAAACCCAGGAGGAGGAGGAGGAGGAGGAGGAGGAGGAGGAGGAGGAGGAGGAGGAGGCGGAGGAGGAGGAGGAGGAGGGGGGCCTCCCAGGGGTCCCCGCGACTCGGCCTCGGCCGCTCTCGGGCCTGCTGCCCGTCTTGGTCGGCCTGGGCCCCGCCGCCGTGCACGCCTTGGGTTCCGCCGGCTGCCTCGGCTCCCGCCGCGTACCCTCCGCGGTGCCCTCCGCACGCCCCCGAGTCCAGAGCCTTGAGACGGTTGTCAATGCACACGGGGGTCAGCCAGAGCGACGGATCTTGCAGGATCCTGCATGGCCAGGGTCGCACTGACCCGGGTCTGGGTGCAGGATCTTGCACGATCTTGCAGGATCCTTGGCGTTGACCCGGGTGTGGGTGCAGGATTTTGCAGGATCCTGCAAGGCCTGACTGACCTGGGTCTGGATTGACCTGGGTCAGAAGATCCCCGACCCCCCTCCCGGGGCCCAGGCCTAGCGCTCACGACGAAATCATCAGCATCATCATCAACATCGTCATCATCATCATCATCATCATCATGTTCATCATCATCATCAGCATCATCATCATCAGGATCAACATCATCATCATCATACTACGAATCAGCATCGTCAACAACATGATCAGCACCATCATCACCATCAGCGAGATAATACTTTTCATCAGTATCATCATCATCATCATGTGAGGAATTTCCTGTTCAGACTCCACGCGCGCTTCAGACTCCGCCTCTTCTAACACCTACAGTGGCAGCAGCAACTTCTTGCAGTAGTAGTAGTAGTAGTAGTAGCAGCAGCTTCTTGCAGTAACAATAGCGGTGGCAGTAGCAGGAACATGGACGTAGCAGTCATAGTGGCAGTGCCAGTCCCCTCCACCTCCTGGTAATAGTGGCAGTAGCAGTAATAGTGGCAGTAGCAGTAATAGTAGCAGTGGCAGTAATAGTGGCAGTGGCAGTACCCCTTCCGAGCTCCATGCAAGTCTAGCCAGGCTGCACTAACGCCCAAGGCCCAAGACCCACTGCGCGGACACCATCCTACAAAGACAAATAATGATTGGGGTTCCACCAAGCGAGGGGAAGTAGGAGGAGGACGAGGATGCAAAAGGTGGAGGAGGACTAGGAGGAGGACCAGGAGGAGGAGAAAGAGGAGGAGGAGGAAAATGAGGAGAAAAACAATGGGAAGAGGGGAGGAGGGGAGGAGGATGAGAACCATAGGAAAGGAGGAGGAGGAGGAGGAGGAGGAGGATGAGGATGAGGATGAGGATGATGATGATGATGATGATGAGGAGGAGGAGGAGGAGGAGGAGGAGGAGGAGGAGGAGGAGGAGGAGGAGGAGGAGGGGGAGGACATTTAGAGAAAGAGAAAGAGGAGGAGGAAAAGGACGCAGAAGGAGCAGGTAGAGGCGAGGAGGAGGAGGTGGAGGCGAAGGATCGCAGGTGGTGCACCGCCACCAAACACAGGTTCCTATTGCGCCTACTGTTGCTCCTGTTCCTGCTCCTGTTTCTCATGTGCCTCATCCTCCTCCTCATCATCCTCATCTGGATGTCTTCTGAGAAGTGGTAGGGACATAAATACCGCTGCCCCCCCATGAAAGGCATTGCGCCCGTATCCCACAGCGCAACCTTTGCATGGAGGGGCCTGGAATCCCACCAGCCCTCCCTGGCGTAGGTGGTTTAGGGAGTTTCCTCTCCCACTCCCTTTCTTTCCCTTCGGGGAGGGGTTTACCCCTCCCCCCTACCCCCTCCCCTGGACCTGGACGGGGCCGGTCGCGAGCGGTCAGGGCGTCCAAAACGGCCTCGGCGAGGAAGCCAACATCATCGGTGTTTTACCAAGGTTTGGGCCCCATGTTGGCCACCTTTTCTTTGATTGATCTCATACAAGATGGCCCCAAGAGGCGCCCAGGAGGCCCCAAGAGGTGAGGCCCCAAGAGGCCGCCATGAGGCCCCAAGAAACCCCCAAGAGGCTCCAAGAGGCTCCCAGGATGGTTCCAAGAGGCCTCCAAGAGGCTCCAAGAGGCCGCCATGAGCTCCAAGAGACCCCCAAGAGGCCCCAAAAAGGCCTCCAACAGGCCCCCAAGAGCCCCCCAAGAGGACCCCAAGCGGCCTCAAGAGGCCCCCCGAAGCACCCAAGACGCCCAAGAGCCCCCATTGACCGCCAACAGACCCCCAAGACGCCCGAAGAGGCTTCCAAAAGGCGTCCAAGAGGCATCCGAGCGGCATTCAACCATCCACCCAGCGTCATCATTCTCCTCATCCCTCCTTCGTTCGGTTCCTCGCCACCCCCTTCATCTATCCATCTGGCCCCCTCTTCCGCCCCATCCTTTGCGCGGATCGGCTGTTCCTCTCGTTGCTCCCCCACTTTCCTGATCTCTTCAACTCGCCTGGACATCGTTTCTGGATGGGCTGGTGGGGATGCGCGAAGCGTCAAGAATTTATAAATTGACCTCCAAGGGGCCCATTTTTGTTCAGCAAGGATTCCTCTCCGCATGATGGCGCATAACAGCATCCTGGTAGTATGCTTTGCCACGGTCGGAAAATGAAAACTCGGGCGCGGCAACATTTACATCGCAATTCTGCATCAAATAATCAAACGCGCTGAACGGAATCCGCACGCCGTCAGCGACGTCCGAGGAGCCATGTTCCATATTGACAGGCCAAACCAAAACATCGCGCATCGCAATCATGATGCACGTCGCAGCTGACCACGGAACCGCGGGCTTCCTGCTCGCTGGGGCTGCGTGCGACACCGGCGAAGCACATCTCAGCCATGTACCGAACATGTTCAAACGCTGTCCAAACTTTGCTGGCTTCAGTAGAGGCCAGTACGATTCGACCACGACGCTCGGCTCATCGAGCTCGTAGTTCAAACGCGCAACCTTACCAACCCTTATAGGGCATTGCTCGCGAGCGTTGCCCGTGTTCCGATGCACTATGAATACGTCACACTCCAGCGGGCCCATACAGAAAGCATTGACCGTGTTCTCGCCACTGGCAATTTGCAACAGTTGCGTCGGCCCAGATCCACCTCAGACAACATAGTAGCGACCGAAAACACCACCCCGATCCGCTTTATTCCAACTCTTCCGCTTCGGTGAAGGGTCTGATCGTTCAGGCCTGCGGGAGGTTTGTGGCGAGAGCTCCCAATGAGCCTTAATGTGTCCAAGGCGGCTCAAGATAGCCGAATACGGGTTCAGAGATGATCCAAGACTCCCCAAAGCAGTTCCAAGACGGCCCCAAGTGTCCACGGACCTGAAGACCCCTTAAAACCCGAAGAGAGACCCAAGAGCGTCCCAAGACTGCGTGTGAAGATGTGCGTCGAGGAATGTTTTTTTTTTCCCCCCCAGCCCTCCTTGGTTGGGTATTCGTTTTGAATAGAGCAGTGTGGTCGCGTCCCTCCTCCCTCCCTTCCTCCTTTTCCCCTCCCGCCTCTTCCTGTCTTGCCCGCGGGGGGCTGCGATCTGCGAAACTGTTGCAATTTTCGAGGCCTGCTGGGGGGCCCAGCACAGCGGGGGCCACGGGCGGGCCCAAATTAGACCTCGCCATCCCTGGGGGGCTGCGATCTGTGAAACTGTCGTCATTTTCGAGCCCTGCTGGGGGGCCAGCACAGTGAGGGCCACGGGCGGACCCAAATTAGACCTCGCCATCCCTGGGGAGCTGCGATCTGTGAAGCTGTCGCCACTTTCGAGGCCTGCTGGGGGGGCCCAGCACAGTGAGGGCCACGGGCGGGCCCAAATTAGACCTCGCCATCCCTGGGGGGCTGCGATCTGTGAAACTGTCACCACTTTCGAGGCCTGCTGGGGGGCCCAGCACAGTGAGGGCCACGGGCGGACCCAAATTAGACCTCGCCATCCCTGAGGGGGGCTGCGATCTGTGAAACTGTCGCCACTTTCGAGGCATGCTGGGGGGCCCAGCACAGTGAGGGCCACGGGCGGACCCAAATTAGACCTCGCCATCCCTGGGGGGCTGCGATCTGTGAAACTGTCGCCATTTTCGAGGCCTGCTGGGGGGCCCAGCACAGTGACGTCCACGGGCGGATCCAAATTAGACCTCGCCATCCCTGGGGGGCTGCGATCTGTGAAACTGTCGCCACTTCCGAGGCCTGCTGGGGGGCCCAGCACAGTGAGGGCCACGGGCGGACCCAAATTAGACCTCGCCATCCCTGGGGGGCTGCGATCTGTGAAACTGTCGCCACTTTCGAGGTCTGCTGGGGGGCCCAGCACAGTGAGGGCCACGGGCAGATTCAAATTAGACCTCGCCATCCCTGGGGGGCTGCGATCTGTGAAACTGTCGCCACTTTCGAGGCCTGCTGGTGGGCCCAGCACAGTGAGGGCCACAGGCAGATTCAAATTAGACTTCGCCATTCCTGGGGGGCTGCGATCTGTGAAACTGTCGCCACTTTCGAGGCCTGCTGGGGGGCCCAGCACAGTGAGGGCCACGGGCAGATTCAAGTTAGATCTCGCCATCGCTGGGGGGGGGGGCTGCGATCTGTGAAACTGTCGCCACTTTCGAGGCCTGCTTGGCGGGCCCAGCACAGTGACGCCACGCGCGGACCCAAATTAGACCTCGCCATCCCTGGGGGGCTGCGATCTGAGATCTCCGCTTTCGAAGTGGCTAGGGTTGCTCAGGGATTGCAACTAATCAGCTTTATCTAGTCCTTGTCCTGAAGCCAGTTTCCTGCGAGTCCCCCGAATTCCGTCTGCCGACATATGTAGCCCTTGCTCCGTCATCGCCCCCCCTTATAAAGTGTCCTA
The DNA here is from genome assembly GCA_963575745.1 of Prorocentrum cordatum. Classification (NCBI taxonomy): domain Eukaryota; class Dinophyceae; order Prorocentrales; family Prorocentraceae; genus Prorocentrum; species Prorocentrum cordatum. The sequence goes on along the minus strand of CAUYUJ010019570.1, from coordinate 152,853 downwards.
AACTATTTGCGCCCCGCGTTTGCGCAGGGGTTGGGTACGTCGCCAGGGTAATTTGCTGTTGTTTCTGCAGACAAAACCTCCGCCTCCTCCTACGAATGGTTTCCTCCTGCTCTTCCCACTCTCACCCCATCCGCCATCTTGGTCTACGCTCCCTAGCCTCGAGCAGCTCGCATGGGCATCCTCGATGCAGGGGCTGGTTGGGATACGCGAAGTTACAGGGGGGGGCGGGGGAAGCGGAGCTGGAGGGGGATGCGATGGAGTTGGCCGGAGGTGCGGGGGAGGACGAGGGATAGGTTCGATTTGTTTATGTCAGCTTGGCATAAGAGACCAATCAGTTGCTCAAATGCGCGTATACCTCCACGCGTGGTGATCCTGAACTGAACTCTCGCCAACTAGGGCCCCTCCAGCGCAACCGCTAGCTTAAGACATCGCATTTATGGAAAGCCAGCCACCTGCGGATGATCCAGGGAAGGCAGCCGCAATAGCCTTGTCCAGCGCATCAGTATCCACGCCCTTCACCAACTGCGAGACCTGGCCCACGCCGCGCTTCGCGTTCTTGCGCACGAGGTTGATCTTCTCCTCGAGCGGTTGACCTGAGGGCAAGTGCTCGGGTAATTCATCAGTGACGAGTTTTCGCATGTAGTCCAGATGATTGCTGCAGTCGCGGCCGGCTTGTTCCAAAAGTGCTTGGGGCTTCTTAAGCCGCGCGAGGTGCGAGTTCACAAACTTCTCAGGCAATTGTGGAACCAGGGGCGGCGCCCACCACTCACGTATTTCGGGAATGTTGACCCCAGGACAGAGCGCGATAGGCTTGCACCAATCGCATGTCGTGAGCCATCGCTTAGCCTGAACGCACAAATCACCATCGCCACTCCGAAATACTCGCAAATGGTGTGGTAAGCTAATGCCCTTCACAGAATCTGCTGTAAGACTCGGAGGCCGAGAATCCCTGAACCCCCGCGCGTCACGCAAATGTTTCCATAGGGGTGGCCGTTTCATCCTCTGTTTGAGTTGGGTGAACATGTCTGGGGGAGATAGCACATCCTTGGCATGGAGAGCTCGACTGACAAATGCGAAGGTGGCGTCGATCAAGTCATGTGTGTGACCAACAAGAAGGTAACAACATTCAATCGCTTGCAATCTAGTATGCTGCAGCTGCGCTAACAACCAAATAGCTGCCGCTAGCGTAATTGTGTTCTTGGTCTCCTTCGCCGCGTTGTCAGCTTGTAGGACTAGCCGCCAGGGCAAGAACCCTAGCTTTGACGTGGCTTCAACCAGCGCATCGACCATCAGGGAACGAATCATATCTCCACCCTGGACTTGGATTTCAAACGCAGTATCGAATACAGGATTGTCCCACGGGGTAGGGCTGAGCACCCCAATGAGATGCGCGATCAACCTGGGCCCGCCCTACTGGAACTGCGTGTTGGACAGCGATTTCACCCTCGGCAGAATAGTTTTAGCCTGATCCATCTTGTCCCAACCATCTGTCACTAGCTCTTCGGGGCGCCGCTCGCTTTTTGCAAACAGTTGATTCATTGCCATCCTCTGCGCAGCTTGGAACTCATAATGCTGCCCAAGTTTTCGCATCAGCCAGTCCTTCACGTACTGATCCTTGGCCTCTGTGATGAGCATGTGGAGAACATCGCAAAAACCACAGTGGGTAAATGGCCCCGATGCCGCCCGTAGCTGCAGCCATGGAAGTTCTTGGCGCCAGACTTTCAGGAAATAGCTCTGAGGAGCGATGTGTGCAGGGTCTGCATTCTTCGACGTCCTGTCATGGAAGTACACAGCAAAATAATCTGGTTTGCGGCCAGCTGGCAACCATAGTCTGTCAATCATGGGCGAAAAGTCTGCGTTGGCCTGTGCGTAAGCAACTAGCCCTGCCCGCGCGTTCATGCACGTCAGTGGGCGAGAGCACACCCAGGAACCCAAGCCATGAGGCAGCGCAGGCATCTTGGCGCCAACTGCAAGATTACGGGCATCTTGCAACGTGCGCGCGTGTATGCCAGTCAGAGCGATGAATGCGTCTCTACATACCTTACGGCCGCAGATGCGGTACTGCATTTGGAAGCACGTGGAGTCGCCCATGCGTCTAGCCGTGTGTGCCTCAAATGCTTGTGCGTACTCAGCGGCTAGACGCTGCGCCCGGTCGTGTTTGGGTAGACTATGCCACATCTGCCGCCATCGCGGCACTGCTTCAGGATGATGCCTGAATGCATCCAGGCACGTGTGCTCTGAGTCTCTCTTCCAGCACGGCTTGCTGATATCAGAAATCACTTTGTTCAAGTCGAGCTTATTGGCAATCTTGCGGGACTTGACGTAAGCATTCTATCTTCCAACGATTAAGTTTCCGGATGCCAGCCAATTCTTAGCAACCTGGTACACGTGCTCGCGATCTATGCCTGCCCGACGCTCCAATTCTTCACGCTGGTATAATTTGTCAGCGTCCCGGCATTGCAGGGCGCGAAGCGTGTTCTGCACCGCCGTGCCCGGGCTGTTGCTCAACTTTAGCCCAGCAGCTGCTTTCGTCATCTCCTCACTTGGGCGTTCAAATGGATCCCAGGCTGACAAACACTGGCATGCCCTAAACGTATGTGCAACTGTGGCGTCTTGTTTCTGCCCGCGGTTGTCGCCGCCACCACGCGTGCATTGATCCTCGCTGGGCGTCGTGGCATCACGATGATCAACTTGTGGAGCTCGAGAGGACAACAGAGCGTCGCCAGTCATATCCACTGCGCGCGAGATGTCCCTTGCTGTTTCTGACAGAGGCAAGCGCGCGTAATAATGGACATTGGCGCAATTGGCAAGAAATGCGATGGGCAGGTCCTGGGCGGCACGGGCTAATTCAGGAGCTAGGATTAGTTCAGGCCCACCGCGGCCAACCCAACAAACGAATTAAATCTCGAACACCCCAGACCTTAGCCACATGGGTTTGACGATCACACATCGCAATCGCCTCGTCTGCAGAGGTCACGTGAACATTGCCCGAGACCGACCGTTGTCCACAGACAGGGGAAAGGGGGGGGGGGAACATGGGGGCGAGGAGGAAACGGATGGCGGAGGTAAGAAGAATGGGCGGATTTGAGGAAGAGGGAAAGCCAGGGGAGAACATGAGGAGGCGCGCATGTGGCTGGCAAGGTGAGCAGGGGCGAGAGTCGATGATGATATAATGCCCAAGGGAAAAGAGAGAGCCCGCCAATCTTGGGTTTCGAGAGCTCTTGCGTCTAGCTTTTCATGCAAATCGCGAATGTTCCTTTTCATTCTAGCCTCGAAGGCTTCATTTCGAATGCCCTTCGCAGACCCTTGCAAGAATTGGGGGCCCCCGTGGGGCACTCTCACAAGCTCAGGTGCCACTTTGGATCAGGCTCACACTGCGTGACCCAGCGTTGGCCTCGTGATTCGGAGCGTAATGGGGCGGTCCAGGTTATCCCAATCCGCTGGGCTCACGCTTTGACTCTGCAGCGCCGCGCCCCATCTTAATTCCCCCTGCCCTCGCCCTCATCTCCGCGGTGCTTCAAGCGCAGTCGCACCGCGGCACCTTGCAGCGTCAAGAGTAGAAGCGAACAGGTTGGGAGGATCAACGATGATGCGAGGGCCCAACGATGCGATGAAATGATGCGATGGCCAGCATTTTCATAATGACAACTCGATTTTTGCGCTGCCATTGCTGCACCAGAGCAACACGACCTACACAGCGCATCGTGCATACCGTAGCCTACCCTACCGTACCTTGCGAACTATTTGTTCACATGCACCCAAACAACACTCTAAACGAACGTAAAAACGGAACTGTTGGTGTAATACAGCGCCCATTTGACCAGAACCATTGAATTACCTGCGACATTCTGGCCTCTTTTTGGGATTCCAGGGGATGGGGGGAATGGGGCTTGACCGACGGAGGGGAGGGGGGGGGTGGAGGGGAGGGGGGGGGGGAGGTGAGGGAGGGGAGGGGAGGGACGCTTATTCGACGGAATCGCCGAGCAAGGAGACAGTCTGCCCGTCGCAGCTCGCGAGTTGGCAGGTACCCAGGGCGCTAAACATCGGCAGTTCGCAGCGTGCGTCGCCGCCAATTACATGTGCCCCCATCCTCTTCTCAACCATCTTTCCCTCCTCATCCTCCTCCTCTCTTGCTCCTCCTCCTCCTCCTCCCCCCCCTGGCCCCCCGGAGGGGGGCGAGTTGCCCCCCTCGTCGAGACTGCGGCTCAAGCGCCGCGCCACCTAAGTGCCGCCGAGCGCACCGCGCGTGCGCTTCGCCGCCCTCTCACACGGCGCAGCCGTAGCAGGTGGGATCCGCCGCCGCTTTGAGCGACTGGCCCGGCGTCGACCCTGCTTCCATTTATCAGATAGCGTCCCCTGGGGCCCGAGGACCTCTCCCCACGCCGAGGCGCATCGAGTCCAACGTGCGTTCGTGTTGGCGGCATCGCGCGACAGCGCAACCTGGCCGGCTGGCAGCGCAATCGCAGTCGAGCTCGAAGCAGCGGCTGAAGAAGACGCGGGCGTCTGCTCGATCGGCTCGGACGCATGCTCGAGCTCGCGCTTGAATTTCACCGCCGTGGCCACGCCGATCGGCTCGGGCATCTGCTCGAGCTTTCCCTTGAACAGCACCGCCATGCGATCCTCGGTCCTGAACTTCGCCGCCGCGGCACCCTCGCGCCCGTTGGACATCGCCGCCTTGGTCGCGGGCAAGGGCGGCCTCATCGGCCCATGCGTGTCCTCCTTCTTCAGGTGCTTGTTGATCCGCTTGATGTAGTACTGGCAGCAGACTGCACCATCACCCATCGCGCCAAATACCTTCAGGATGTCGTAGCCCTTGCGCTCTGCATCGCATCGCCTTTGCCTTTGCTGCTCACGCATCTCGTCTGCGCGATGCATCTGTTCGAGCATATCCGCGAGCTCGGCAATGGATTGCATGTCGCATACTTCATCATCATCGGCAGCAGGCCTGTCATAGTCAGGGTCATTCAGCTGCCACTGCTTTTCTTCCGCGGCCTTGAACATGCGATCCAGAAGGGCGAGCCACCCCACCTCGTCGTCGGGGTCCACCGTCATGGCCTCCGCGTCCTGGTGCAGCTTCGGCTTCTCCAGGAACTCGACGCACGCCGGCTCCGAAGAAATCGGTCCGAAACGGCAGGGGCCGCGCTGACCAGGGCCAGCCATCGCGCTGATCTGGGACCACTGCAGGACCAGAGGAGTCCACAGGGGGCGTTTCGGCAGGGGGTATCCCAGGGGCGTCGCAACGTTAGCGACAGCAAGGTGTTGCTGTCGTTGCGACGCCCCTTCGGTAATCCCCTATCCAAACACCACCGTTGAACCCCTCCAGTGGGCAAGCTCACCCGCCGGCGGCGGGGCAGGCGGCGCGCGGCAAATTGAGCCAAAATATGGCTACAGGCAGTTGGAGGGCACCCTCCTTCTCCACTGCCAAGATGACTCCAAGTCAGCTTGAGGAGGTCTTAGGCCAGGCTCAAGAGAGCCGAAGCCGATGGCCCAAGATATTGCTTCGACCATTTTCCCACCCTATTCTCCCCCCCCCCCCTCCCCGGCATCCTCATCCTTCTTCCCGCCATCGTTCTCTATCGTGCATAGTTTCCACATTTTACGCTTCATCCGCCTTTTCCTTCCCTCCTCCCCCCATCCTCCTCCTCCTCATCATCGCCCCCCTCCTCTCTTTTTCACCTCCTCGTCCGCCTCTCTGTCTCGCCGCGTGCGGGTTCAGGTTCGCGGGGGCCCGTCGAGGCCCCAGGGGGTTCAGCGTTCGGAAAACACGGGCACGGTCGTGGTCGTGCGCACGCGCGTTCACTTCCTAATCCTCCGCATCCTCCTCATCTGCCTCGCCCTCCTTCTCTTCCTCCTCGCCGTTCGCCGAACTCTCTCTCATCATCCTCGCCCTCGCCCTATCCCTACTCTTACTCTTCCCCCCTCGTCCCCCTCATTCTCGCCCCCTGTTTCTGTTCCGCCCCGCAACAACAAGATTTCCGAAGCTGGTCCCAGATGTGGCTCAGGAGTTGCAAGGGGTTGGCTTCCAAGATGGCCCAAGATGATCGGCTTCGAGGTCTCGGCGGTTATCGGCTACTGTCGTCGTCGTGGCGTCCGCGTTCTGATTGTTGCACATCCATTTCGATTCGACGTCGCTCCAAGCGTCTCATCTCCCTCACGTGGAGGAGGAATGGGTGGATGGGGGAGGGGGAGGAGGAACAACCATCCCGAGGCTCAAGTAAAGCCGAACATGCACCTGCCACCCTAGGAATAATAATTAAATTGGTTCGCTGGATAGGTCGAGCATACGCGTCGAACATATATGCCAACCGCACAAGATTACTATGAGATACAGGCTCTGGGCACGGGAAGCCTTTGTGAAGTTTGCAGGCGACAGGGGCCAGGAGCGATCCGGATTCAGACACTGAGCGCCAGACGCAGCTACCACTATGGGAGTATCAATCCATGTCCGCGGAGTGCGCATTGATGCAACGCACTCGCCCATGCACGCGTATCCTTCCATTGGCGCCCGCGACAATACAGAGACACCAGGCACGACCTCAACGTCTTTGTTGCTCGTAGCCCAAATCAACAACAAAATGCGAACCATCAGCAGCGCTGACTCCCGGCCGTGTGACTGCAGGCGCTTCAAGACTTGCTTTGCCCGGAGGCTAGTGTCTTGAAGGCGCTCTATGTTGCGCAGAATTGCGTCTGGACCACAATCCCCATTGGTGGCAGTATCGCGGTCTAGTTGCAGCCCGTTGTCGGCGACAGTCTGAGCCATGATGTCATCCACAGGCCGCAACGATTCAGGCTTAACATGAGATGGCGATGAAAGTCTGAACGAGCCAGAAGCCACAATACCCTGCATTGAAACCACGTGGTCCCGCAGGTCGAGAAGGGGCGGGCATCGGCGGCGATCCTGCCATCCTGCCCCAGCCATTCGCCCCCTGGAGTGCCGCCTTGAACAACGATGCCAACGTCGAGCCAAAACGGGATACGCACGCACGACCATAGAAAATCCGTGCAATGCGATGCAGCATATAATGCAATTGAAGGCAATGCTATGCCCAGGTCCCCTACGCAAGGCAATGCAATTGAAGGCAATGCTACGATTTGGTGTGATCTGAGAGGCAGTGCAAATACGGTCACGGTATACAGCGAATGTAGAAGAGACCACAGGGGGCAGATACAGGGCCTCCTAAACAAGCGCAGGACCTTACGATCCGCTTCCAAACTGGGGAGGGAGGTAGCAATGCAAAAGACGACGCGCATCAGGCGCGCATGCTTTCAAAGCCTCATTACGACGATCGAACAATGACCGCCTCAGTCTGCGATGGACACGTCTCAATTCATTTTGATTCGATGAGACCATGGATGTTCACGCGTGAGCCCCAGAAAAGGAGGAGGCGAAAGGGAGGTGGAGGAGGAGTTGTTTAACAGTGTGAAGAGGAGAGGCGGGGGGATTGAGGAGGACGCAAGGGGGGGTAGCAGCGCCGTTTTTTTTTTGCTGCGACGGCGCATGCGCGTCAATCGACGCTTGGATTTGGCACCGAAGAGGCCCGCAACACTGACAATGAGGCAACTGCGATCACCCGCCTACAGCGCCGGCGGCGGCACATGCCTGCGAACCTCTACTGTAAACCTGGCAGTGTAGTACACGTCGGACCTCCTGTGAGGACGGATGTCCTTCTCGAGTTCGTGGAATACGGGCTGCAATGCCATGGGGATCTTCTCCTTGTGGCCCCACGCCATCATATTGGAAACCATCATCTCGTCAGCCATCGGGCCCGCCAACAATGGCGGCGACAAAGGCGCAGCCCGCGCGAGGTCGACGTCACCAGGCGCATCCGCAGCCGCAGAGGCTGAAGCCGACGATGGTGCAGCCGCAGGCGTGGGGATGGACGCCTCCTTCTTCGCCAGCCACCCCGACGCGGGGACCTTCTTGATGGGGCTCCTGCTACGCTCACGAGTCGGCTGCGCCAGCTTCGCTAGCGACTTCGCCTTCGTCACCAAGAGCGGGTAGGATGATGGCTTCGGGTCGTGCACCTGAGTAGCGTCCTCATCCATGGGTGGTAGCGTCGACATCCACGGGTGGTAGCGCGTCTGATCCACATTAAATTAATAACTTTAGCTGATGGGCCGAAAAGCTACGAACTCACCGATTCAAATCGGCGGCTTCTCTTCGGTGATAACCAAGACTTGTAGGAAAGGAACTATTGGCCCTGAGCCCGAGGATGCAGCGACGACAGCGCCCCCTAGAAGTCGCCCAGAGAGCCACGGCTCCAACCCGAAAGGGAGCATCAAGATGAAGGGGGAACGGTCAGGCGGGAACCCCCGGCGGGAACGGTCAGGCGGGAACCCCCGGCATTGCGCATTTGGCGGCCGGGGGGGGGCATGATGCCCCCCCCAGTTGCCAGCATTGCAAGCGCAATGCCTGGCAAACAGCCTCCCTGAAAAGCGCGAATGCCTGGCGTGCGGGGGGGGGTAGGCCGACCTAACCAGGGGTTGCAAGGGTCCTGCAAACCATCGTTTGCCAGGCATTGCACGCGCAATGCCCGGCAACTGGGGGGGGGGCATGATGCACCCCCCAGTTGCCAGGCATGTAGGGTCGCATGCCCGGCGTTCGCGCCGAAGCGTTCTCGCCCGGCGTTCGCGCCGAGGCGTTCGCGTCAGCTCGCCCTAAGGCGGCGTTCAGGGCCCTCAGAGGCTCCAAGACTCCAGGAGAGAGAGAGAGAGAGAGAGAGAGAGAGAGAGAGAGAGAGAGAGAGAGAGAGAGAGAATAATAATAATAATAATAATAATAAAAAGAGGGGGCTCCAGGAGAGCTCCGAGAAACGGACCCAGGAGTTCGCGATTGACCTCCAGGCCGGTCACGCTCGGAGGGATCGCGGACCTATTCGGAGACCTCAGAAGGGCGTTCCTAGAGGGTAAGACTTAGCCGTCGCCGGTTAACAAGCAAATTCCATTTCAGTCTCTCACCACATCCAAGAAGGAAGAGGAGGAGGAGGGGGGCGAGGAGAAGTTGGGGGATGAAGCAGGAGGAGGCGGATGAGGAGGAGGCGGAGGAGTCGGATGGAGGAGGGGGAGGCGCAGGAGGAGAAGGAGGAGGGAGGGTGGGGGGGAGAGGGGAGGGAGGGAGGGAGGGAGGCGCAAGGGTGGCGCGAGCAACTCCGACCTCTTGTTCAATGGGCATATCCCATGCCCCCACCAATGTTTCACCCCCCCGCGCGTGCAACGGGGGAGCGCCCGGGCGGGCCGCCAGCGCGAACGAGCACATGAGGGGCCAGCTCAGGAAGAGGTAGAGGAGAGTCGTCCTTCGGGCAACTCATCCTTCCTCACTCCCCCCCCTTCCCTTCTCTTCTTCCTGCGCCTCCCCATCTCATTGTCTTTCAACTCCCCTCCGTCATCGGTTCCTCATCCTGCCATCTTCCCTCGCCCCATCCTTCTCCCACCCTCATTTCATTCCTCCTCCATTCCATTCGCCCCTCCTCCTCATCCTCCTCTTCCTCCTCGCGTTGGTGGGATCAAGTCAGCGAGCGGTCCTGAAGCCGCGCTCTACTGCACGCCGTTGGCGCCCCACGGGTCGCCGCCGTCCTCGAGCGCCACCTCGAAGGGGGGCCCCCCGCCACTGGCCGCAGCATGCGCAGGCTTAAAGGCATCATCGCTGTTCCAGTGACCGTCGCCCGTCGTCTTGATGTAGAGCCACGCCTTGTGGTGCACCAAGAAGTCGCCCGGCATCTCCTGACCCTTCGGACTCTCGGCGACGGCGCGATACACCGAGATGTTGACGTTTGAATGGTAGCTGATCGACTCCTTCACCTCCTTCTTGATCTCCTGGACCTCGGCCTGGAGCTCTGTGGTCTTGAGCTTCGGCCAGATCGCGACCCATGCCTTCATATCTGGCGAATAGACCACGAACATAGCCCTCAGCGCCATCTTGGTGCCCACGATCAAGGCAGCCATGGCGCGCCGCGAAGATAGAATATGAATCACACAAGTTCCTCGATTGTTTACGTGAAAACCGCAAATGAATCTCTTGAACCCGAGTTGCTGTCAACACAACTCGGACCTTGCTGTTGGCTGGACTGACTATTGTTCTCCGCCCCCCATTCCTCTTCTGATCCGCCTCCTCCGCCTCCATCATCCCCCTCGCCTCATTCATCCTCCGTCTGCTCCTCCTCTTCTGAGTCTTCTTCCCGGACGCAGCGCCTCTCGTGCATGAAAGCTTTGTCGCAGCCTAAGAGACAGCAAATCGGCTGGGCCAGTGATTGTTCACCACTGCCAAAGAAAAACGAACTGGATACACTTGCGATTGTTTCATCTCCGCTTTATTCCCATAGACTTTCCTCTTGCCATCCACGCCCACAGTGCTAGTCGCGAGCACCATTGAATCATCACTGACGTTGCTCTTGCTCTTGGCCGTGGCCTTACCTTTGGCCTTGGCCTTTCCTTTAGCCATGCATTTCGCTTTGCATTTAGCCTTGCCCTTAGCTTTGCCTTTAGCTCTGGGCGTGTCTGGCGAAGGTCTACTATCTGGCTCAGAAATTGCTCCATCGTTTGAATCGTTTGCAATCGTTCGCAGCCAAGCGGGCGTCCCAACCAAGATGGTGTCCTTCGCGGATGGATGCCCAAATTTGCTCATCATGAATTTCACTGTGGACGCACCGCAAGTGGAAATCCCACCAGCCCATTGGGCGTGACTAGGCGCTTTAGACATCTTCCAACATTTGCTCTCTCTCCCTCTCTCTGTCTTTATTTCTCTCTCTCTCTCTCTCTCTCTCTCTCTCTCTCTCTCTCTCTCTCTCTCTCTCTCTCTCTCTCTCTCTCTCTCTCTCTCTCTCTCCCTCTCTCTCGCAAGGCATCCCTCCCAGGACTTCGACGCAGCGGGGCTGCCTTCATTCGCATAGGCATCGTCTCTCTGGATGATGCAGTAGGTATACGCGAAGCGCCCAATAGCAGTCTTCATGTCAGCCGTCCTGAAGAATAAGCTGGAGCCCGGCTGTTCCACGACCCAATGAACACCACATAAATGAGCGACGATCGATAAGATAGCGCATCGATGATTCAGCGCATTACCCTCTGCTACGAACTTACGCGACGAATCGCCCATCGGCCTCTCACGTGAACGCTTCGATTGCGATCGGCTCATCCAGACCCATGAGGAACGCTGACAAGCAAAAAACACAAGACCACCGCTGACGACCCGGAGGATACACAAGATAGCCAGAGCAAATCCCTTGTCGGTATTGATGTCCATATGATCGCCGTATTCCACATCGATTGCTGCGCACTGCAGACCTGCCGTCAAAGCCCATTTCGTAATCCGCGCCCTACCGGCGCAAACGTCAACGAAGTCCAAGTTCCTGATGACTACTAAAGGGCGCTCATTGCAACCAATGATTTGTTGAATGCGACCAGGAATATGAAATAGGATATTCATCGGTACTGTCCAGATGTGATTCTTCCATGCAGGGTGCAGAGCCAACGTTGGCATAATACTCCACAGCGCGTAGCTGGCGGTCTCGGACCTAAGGGGGCCCTTGGGGCACTAAATTAGCATTCGCATGGCAAAGCATTGCCGCGACAAGCAGCGCATCTTCCCATTGCATGGCATACCATAGCACGCCAGAAGACAACTTGCGATTCAAATGTGACGCCTCCAAAATTCTCCTCGTGCTCACCCTCCTCATCCTCATCCCCCCCTCTTCCTGCCCAGCATCTCCTTGTCCTCCTCATCGCCCTCATCTTCCCGAAGGCGTCGCTTCCCCGGAGGAGGAGGGGGGGGGGGGACTCGGAGGGAGAGAGAGGATGAGACGAGGGGAAGCAGGAGTCGGAGGACGACGATGGGGAGAAGGAGAGGGAGGCGGAGAAGTAGGACTCGGAGGGAGAAGGAGGAGGGGGAGGAGGAGGAAGAGGAGGAGGAGGAGGAGGATGGGGGGGGAGAAGGAGGAGCGGGAGGAGGAGGATAATGAGGAGCAGGCCACGGTTCAGGAGGAGGCGGAGGAGGATGAGGGAGGAGGAGGAAGAGGAAGAGGGAGGGAGGAGGAGGGGGGAGGTGGGGGAGGATAAGGACGAGGAGGAGAAGGAGGAGGAGGGAGGGGGGATTACAACAAGGACATGAGCAGTAGTTCCCCTTGAAGCTCCCAGAGACGTGAGATGGGCACTGCGACGCCTCAGCTCCTCGAGAGGCATGTCGGGGAAGCCAGGGCCCACAATTGTTTCCCCCCAGGCGCCATCTGCCCCAGGGCACAGCGCGCGCAGCACGCAGATAAAGCAGGCACGGACAGCCATACTTGGGCGTGAAGCGGCTGCGAAATGGCGGTGGCGGTGGCAGTGCCGATGTTGCTACCGATGGCGACGACGCCTCCCGACGATGATGCTGGTGGCGGTGATGGCGACGACGATGATGTTAATGGTGGCGATGGTAACGAGATCAGTAGAAGCCCACCGTGACCCCCTGGGGACTACAATATTGCAGGCCCTAAAAGAGCAGGCGCCCGCGCTTGCAGCGGCCCCGGGTTGCCCAGGGAGGCCGCTTGTAGGCTCCAAGAGGGCCTGGGGGCCCAAGAGGGCTTTCTTCTCCTGGATGCTAGTATTCCGCCCCAACATCTACACGTGACATTCTAAGAGACCGTTGCCACAGCTTATTCGGGTTCATTCGGCCTCGGATGGAATTTGATCTGATTTGAGGAAGATTTCAGGTTCAAGGAGAGGGGTCGTGACCCCCCCTCCCCTTCGCGCCCCGAAAGCAGAGGGGTGACAGAGGACAGACAAAGGGAGCACCGCATCAGGCAAGCGTCTCACGCAGGCGAGTCCATCCAGAAGCGATGCTTCGCATGTATTTCCCGTCTCTCCACCGCCCCCCCTCTCGCGTTCGACGCTTCCTTCGTTATCCTCCCTTCCCCTCCGGATTCCTCTCCGCTCGCGCGCCTCCTCATCCTCCTCAGTTGCACGCTTCCTCCAGGCTCTGATACATCCCCTCTCTTCGTTCGAGCCCACCTCGCGTGGGTGATCCGAATTTGACCTCTTGCGAGCCGCCTTCTTCTCATGGCTGGTCGCGCCTGGCACAGCGGGCTTATCAAATGGGGGCCTCAAGGGAGCACCGCTGTCAAGGCCTAAAGAAGACGAGCTGTAACGGCCAGTGCCCGCGACGCGGACCTCGCTGCGCCTCGCACCAAGTGCCCAAAGATCTGGGGCCAGGACTCTTAATAATTGAACAATGAGATCAATGGCCCCCCAACCTCTTCCTTTCCTCCCCCCCCTGGGGCCCCTGAGCCCGGAGTCCCTGTGCCAGGCATAGCCTTGAGCCATTGGGGCCCTTGAGCCCCTGGAACCAGGGCCCCCCCCCCCCCCTCCCCCCCCCATGGGGCCCCGGGGCCCTTGAGCCAGGCGTAGACCTCATCGATCTATTGTTTGAGACCCCAGCCTCGTGGTTCAACCTCTTCCGCTCCGCCCTCGCGTTGTCAGGGGCTCGTTGCGCGGCGATCCGTAGCTCGAGGTCTCTCTGGTCAATTGCGGGATGCCACCCCTCTGGACAACGCGGCCCAGTTGGAGTTGGGGGCGGGACAGGATAGGGCGGTTTTCAGGGGCATCACCGAAGCCACCCCCTTACCCCTTCCCCTAGCTCCAACCTGGCCGCGTCATCCAGCGCCGCCAAGAGGTCGGGATCGAAACCAGACTCGTTCTCCAGAATCGCGCGGTCTGAAGGGTCCATCGTTGCCCGGGTGCCGAAAGCATCTCCGATTTGGCGGGGTGAATGCGGCGGATATTTCCGAGCCTGAAAACCACGGGAGAACAGGCAAGTTAGGAGGGCGGATGAGGGATTACTCCGCCGACGTAGCCGACGATGACGGCGAGGGCGACGGCGAAGACCACGAAAACGACGACGACGTGGCCAGGCTACCCCAGCGAGCCCCGCCAGCCCTCTGGGCGTAGGTGGTTTAGGGGGGTTCCTCTTCCACCCCCTTTGTTTCCCTTCGGGGAGGGGTTCACCCCTCCCCCCTACCCCCCCCCCCTTGGACCTGGACGGGGCCGGTCGCGAGCGGTCAGGGCGCCCATAACGGCGCCGGCGAGGAAACCAACATCATCGGTTTTACTATGGTTTTGGCTCCATTTTGGCCTCTTGAGGGGGGGGGTAATTAACTCCACCCTCTGCTGTGATCGATCGCTTCCAGGATGGCCCCGAAGGGCGCCCGGGAGGCCCCCGGAGGCTTCCAAGAGGCCTCCAAGAGGCCCCAAGAGGCCGCCATGAGGCCCACAGATGCCCCCAAGAGGCTCCAAGAGGCTCCCAGGATGGTTCCAAGAGGCCTCCAAGAGGCTCCAAGAGGCCGTCACGAAGCTCCAAGAGACCCCCAAGAGGCATCAAGAGGCCTCCAACAGGCCCCCAAGAGCCCCCCAGGAGGATCACAAGCGGCCTCAAGAGGCCCCCCCGAAGCACCCAAGACGCCCAAGAGCCCCCATTGACCGCCAAGAGACCCCCAAGACGCCCGAAGAGGCTTCTAAAAGGCTTCCAAGAGGCATCCGAGCGGCATTCAACCATCCGCCCAGCGTCATCATTGTCCTCGTTCCTCCTTCGCTCGGTTCTTCGCCACCCCCTCATCTATCCATCTGGCCTCCTCTTCCGCCTCATCCTTTGCACGGATCGGCTGCCCCTCCCGTTGGTCCCCCACTTCCATGATTTCTTCAACTTGCCTGGACATATCGTTTCTGGATGGGCTGGTGGGATGCGCGAAGCGTCAAGAATTTCTCGACACCCCAAGATGGTGCCGTCAAGCTGTCCAAACGCAGCCCATGACGGCCTCCAAATGTGCCCCGAGACGGCTGGCGTTTGGCCTAACAGACATCCAAGACGATCCAACATGATGGCCAATCCCTCTCGGCGCGTGCTCGTGGGCACTTATGCGTCTCCATCGCCCTGGACGCACCGTCGTCGTCGCCGTCGCCGTTGTTTCGCATGCTTGCCGTCGCCATTGTCGTCGTTATCTTTCTGCACTTACTCCCTGCATGCTGCTGCACTTCCATGGTCAGCATCTTGCATCGTGTTGCTGGATGGGTTGCTGGGATACGTGATCACTATCATGGCGTTGGCCGTCATTGCTGATGCTTGGTTGTCTGATTGGATCCTGTATTTCGATATTTTCTTGACTCTCCTGATCATCCTGATCCTCCTGACCCTCCTCTCCCTTCTCTCCCCATCCTCTCCCTCCTCACCCCCTCCTCTGTTGTTGAGAGTCTGCGCGTTTCTCACAGTTCTGCCATTGCTCAGAGCTGGTGCACCAGCAAGCAAGTTAAGTTCAGGCGTCTGGGACGCAACATGGAGGGCAGACTGATGTGCCAGAGCATGGAAGGCAAGCGCAACTCGCTTGCGATAAATAGCAAGTTAAAACACACTCGGAAGAAAACCCGAATAAGACAGCACCACATATCCGATGTATATCCGCAGGCATGAGATCTTGCCCACGGTTGGGCCACATGAGCTGAGCAACAACAACAATTGTTGGAGTCGGACTGAGATTATACTGAACTTGTACTTCGGGGGCTTGGGTTGGAGAAGCTGGGGTGGCGGGGGTCTAAACAAGCAGCAACGCCTACTTATTGGACCACTGTGCCAGCAAGGCCTGCAAGTCCTCCGCTGGGCCTGCTACATCAGACGAGGCATCCGCCTTGCCTTTCACCTTCCCCGCCTCCCCAACGGATCCCTCAGCTCCAGCAGCAGGGCTGCTTCCTGCTTCGGCCTCGGGGGTCTCGCTGCCCTTGGCCCTGGCCTTCGCCTTGGCCTTCGGGGTCGGCGTGCCCTCCAAGCTGGCCAGCATCGCGTCGACTGAGGACCCAAGCGCAGTCCTCTTCTCCTCGGGGCTGATGAGGTCTGAGTCGCCAGCGCTCCGCTTCCGCTGCATCTCGTACAGCTTGAGGCGATCAGGCTTGCACTTCTCCAGGCGCTCGTCTTTGTCCGCTGGGAGGAACCTGCTTGATGCGGGCCCAGATTTCTGGATCTCGTCGAGCAGATGCGCACGCAGGACGTCGCTCAGCACTTTGACGTGAGCTTCGTTATGACACACGACTATCGATTTCACACTGAGCATGATCGCCGCCTTGATCACATGCCCAGCCCCCGGAGTGAAATTGATCGACACGCGGGCCCCGGCCCCCCACAGAAATTGAGCGCACACCTATGCGATTCAAGCCCCCATCAATCTTTAGCCAGACACCTCATCATCCCCATCCTCCTTATCCCCATCCTCCTCCTCTTCCTCCTCATCCTCGTCCTCCTTGTCATCCTCCTCATTCTCCTTCCCCGATCCCCCCCCCCATTGTCTCGATGAGGGAAGGATGGGGGAGAGGAGGAGGAAGAGAAGGATTATGATGAGGAGGAGGAGAAGGAGGAGGAGGAGGAAGGAGGAAGGAGGAGAAGAGGGAGGAGGAGGAGGAGTCAATGACGTCGGGGCTTTGCATATCCTCGCAGGCGCACCCTCAAGCGCAGCTCCATCCAGAACAGGGCGACTAATGTGGCAGTGCCGCCGTTGACCGCCTCCGGGGGGTCAACTGCTGTATCTTCAGGTGCCTCGTCGTCGTCATCGTCGGACAGGTCCTGGCCCTTGGCCGCCGTCGCCCCAGGAGTCCACTTCTCCGAGCCGCACGCGTGCTTGAAGACTGCCTCGCGGTCGGAATACGATACCTTTACCATGCTGTCCTTGGAGACCACGGGAATGCCAGCCATTGTCCGGAATGCCGTGTTCCCTGGGACGAGTCGCCGAGGGGCTCCTTTTTTCGTGTCCATGGCGCGCTTGGTCTTCATGATGTGCAGGTACTGGTCGGTGAGGTCCACGGTGCCAACTACGCTGCTCTCGACGCGGAGGTGTTGCGACACCTCGCCCTCGTCTGGCAGCATCTCCAACTCCTTGACCGCGAGCTTGGGCTTGCATTGCATCACCATCTTCTTTGCGTCACGATGGAATAGTTTGTTGCGGCCGCTGACGATCACGGCGGAATCTGACTCATTGATGAACGACGCCACGATGTTGACCATCTGGTTGATGTGGTCTTCGTCTGGCGTTGCCTTCATGCGCCACGCAGATGCTTTGTTGTTGGGGTCCTTCGTGGAGTCGGTGCCCGCGCTGAAGAACCACAGGCGCGAAACCCCTGCTGCAATCGTCGGCTGCTTCTCGATATCAGCCCAAAGGGTGCTTGACCACTTCGTGAACACGACGTTGGCCTTCAAGAATTCGTCCGCCATTTTCAGTAGTTCGTTCTTTTTCTTGTCCTCGAAGACGTTTCTCAACGACTTGGCCTCGTCCCCGGTAATTAACCCGCTGGTCTCACAGCTCATAGCCACGTCGAACTCTTCGCGCTCACCCTGAACCGCGCGCTCCTTGGCCCTGCGCTCAGCCACGTCCACCTGGTAGAGCTGATCCAACTCGGGCAACATGTCATTGATGAAGGGGACGGCCAGAGCAGTGGGGAGCCCGAGGAATGCCTGAAACTTCTTGTTGAGCATCGTAGGGAACAAGATCTCTGAGTTCAGCTTCTCCGCAGTGCCCTCACCAAGGATCGGGTAAGTGTGGCTGACATTTAGCAATTCCTTGCCATCAAAATCCAAACCTGATGGGTACTCCTTGTGGAATGTCTTCAGCGTCTTGTAGACGGACAGCACCGACTCGAACAGAGGATGCCGTGGCAACAGTGAAGAAGGAACTTTCGTCATCGTCAGGGTGGCCTTGGCGGTCTCAGGGGCTTGCCTGCCGCTCGCCTTCACAGTGTATCCGCGCAGAAGCATGACATGATAAGTCTCCGCCAGCATGCGTAGGTCTCCGAGGTCTGGAACTGCGCTCTGAAATGCATCAAAAGACCTGCCCGTCTCCTGCAAAGCAACATTCGGATGCTTGCGCCCCCAGATCTCCTCGTTGCGGTCGAAGTAGCACAGGGCCGAGTCCTTGCAGGCCGGGGCACCGACGTCGGCAACTGCCATCGACAGGTGTCTGAGGATGCGGAGGTGCAGCCTGATGTTGTACAAGTTCATCGTAGTCTCCTTATGCGCCCAGGTGATGCCGCCAGAATTGAACAGCTCTTCGATCGCCGGGGGCGTGCTGCTCTGAGAAGTCGAACGAAGAACTTCTTGGAGCCCTGCTAGCTCGCGCGCTCGGCCAAGGAGGGAGTGGCCCAACAAGTCCGCATTCTTCTCTTCGTCCTCCTTATACTGGTATACCTTCAGCACGCGCTCGTTGTCATTGTTCCGCTTCGTAAACTTCATCGGGACTTGCATTGCCGCTTCCACGATCTTGGCGAGCTTCTCTTCTTTCTCCTGCACGTCGCGCAACAGCATGAGCCAGGCCAAATACAGCGTGCCCAGGCTATCGCGCTGCAGCTTCCGCACCATCTCCGGCGCCAGCGTCTTGTAGAAGCTGACCTCGACGATGTGGCCAGGCGGTGGGAACGTGTAGCACCCCTTATCCTGGTAGTAATGCTCGTGCGCCTTCTTTACAGCACCCTCCAATGGCCACACTGCTGGTAGGGTCATCGAGCACGTGTTCAAGACCTGGCGGAATCACAAACACGAGAGTAAAAGAGTGGACGGAGGGTTGGACGGAGTGCGGGGATGAGAAGGCGGCGAGAGAAAAGGGGGGAGATGGGGGGGAGAGGAACACCCTCTGCCCTTGCCTGCTCATTTCCTCCTGAGTTCGCTGTTTCCACCGCCTCCTCTTCCTTGTCCTCCACCTCCTTCTCTTCCTCCTCCCCCTCCTCCTCCGACTTCCTCGGCAACCATCCTCCTCATCATCTTCCTCTGCTCCTCCTCTTCCTCCTCCTCCTCCTCCTATGCCTTCTCCCTCTCCTCCACTTCTGTTTTCCATGTTTTGGGGTAGGTGATGGGTTTTGATGCACCCGTGGCGACCCATATCGGCAGGGACATGGTGAAATCAACATTATTTTGCATGATGCTGTTCACCGCCTCATTCTGGACCCTCTTGAAGCTCCTCTGGGCCAGCGTCGTGAGCGTCGTGACCCATGGTGGTTCTTGGCGCACATGCGCAGGGCTAGTCTCATCCCCGTCGGCCCCCATGGCTGCACAGAAGCAGGCAGCCGCGCAAAGCGATAATAACCTCATCGCTGAGCCTTAAAGCCTGCAGCTACTGAAGGGGGGCCGGAGGGGCGGCCTGAGGGGGGGACTTGGGGGGACCTTGGACCTTCGTTGGGTTGGCCTTGGGCCTTAGTGCGGCCTGGCTAGACTGTCGTTAGGCCTTGGGCCTTGGGCCTTCGTTGGCTGGGCCTTGGGCCTTAGTGCAGCCTGGCTAGACTTGCATGGACCTCGGAAAAGGGGGACTGCCACTGCTACTATTAGTGCCACTGCTACTACAACAGTTACTGCCACTATTACTGCTACTGGCACTATTACTAGGAGGCGGAGGGGACTGCCACTGCCACTATTACTGCTGCTTCCATGTTCCTGCTAGTGCCACCGCTATTGCTACTGTAAGAAACTGTTGCTGCTACTACTACTGCTACTGCTATTGCTGCTGCCGCTGTAGGTGGTAGAAGAGGCGGAGTCTGAAGCGCGCGTGGAGTCTGAACAGGAAAATCCTCACATATCGTCATAGTCATCACCATCATCACCATCTTCATCATCATCAACAGCATCAGCATCATCATATTCATCACTATCATCATCGTCATCATCAGCATCCTCCTCCTCCTCGTCGTAGTCATCATCATTAGCAGCATCATTGTCGTGAACAACATCAACCTCATAATCATCATCATCATCATCATATTCATCACATCATCATCATCATCTCCATTAGCTTCATCACCATTATCTTCTTCACCGTCGCCATTAGTATCAGCATCATCATCAACATCATCATCATCATCGGCATCATCATCATCATCATCATCATTTTCATCACCATCATCATCATCATCCGTATCATCATCATCGTCATAGTCATCATCATCATCAACACCAACAACCTCCCGGCTCTTTTGTTGTTGGACGCTTGCAGTCTCCTGGGGCGGCCATTCGTCGTCGGGTGAGGACCAGCTTCGGCGCCCCGTGTCAGGGCGCGATCCGGGAAAGATTTCGGGACCGACTTCGATGAAGGAGGAGGACGAGGAGGAGGAGGAGGGGGAGGAGTAGGAGGAGAAAACGCCGCCAGCGGTAACGAGCAGAAGGGAGAAGGAAGATGATGAGGAGGAGGAAGAGGAGGAGGACGAGGAGGAGGAATGCGAGTGAATGGTAGGAGGAGGCACCTCCTGCTTTATCAACACCTGCTACTCCGACGCATTCCTGGCTGGTGGGTGGGGCCAGCCAGGGTGTGAGCAACTGCTCATGTGGCAGAAGAGGAAAGTCTAGGTGAGCTCAGGCCGCCTTGGGTGGATCCCTTGGAAGACCTTGTTTTGATCAGTTCTGCCGTGCCCGCCGAGCTCGCGAGGTCCTCGCTTGGAGAGTGGCTACTTCTGAAGACCCACTTGGGCGCCAACAGGGCCCGCAGTCCATGCAGAACGCGACGTCGAGGCCGTCCGAACCCGGCACGCAGTCGGCAACGCTGCAGACAAGGCTGCAGCTGCGGCCAGGTCGCGCTCGCCCGCCGGGAAGGGGGGCGGCAGGAGGAGGCGGCAGCCGTGGGCGGGAGGCACGACCTCGCCGCCCAAGGGGCCCCTGGGCCGCGACCCCGTGGATACACGGGGCGTCGTTTCCGTGGATGCTCCGCGCGGCACGCATCCATCGAATAAGAAAAAACGCCACACACATAAACTGTTAGCGCTCCGCGCGGATGTCTTGGATTTTTGTGTTGGGGCCCCAGCGGCGCCTCCGGCGCCACACCCCTGGCGCGCTCCGCCTAGCGCGGATCCCCAAAAGCTCCCGCGCAGAGCGCCAAGCAATTATGTTTGTGCAGTATTGTTTTTTCTAACCTGAGATCCTGGCGTTGCATTTTTTCAACGCGTCGCTCAATTTCGGGATCTGGGGCCCTCACAGATCAGTCGACCTCTGGGAAGCAAATGTCAGAAAGAGCGTGTTCTACCGCTGCTGGCGGAAAACCGGGGGGGGTCACTACCGGTTCGAACCCCTCCCCCCCCCCCTCCGGAAAACCGGGGGGGGTCACTACCGGTTCGAACCCCTCCCTCCCCCCCCAAGCTCATCATGAAAAGGGGGGGGGGTCACTACCGGTTCGAACCCCCCACCCCCCCCTCGAAAACCGAGTGGGGGTGCGGACAGTGGTGGGGACGGTGTTGGTGGGGACAGTGGTGAGGGGACAGCGGGACAGTGGTGGGGACAGTGGGGGGACAGTGGGACAGTGGTGGGGACGGTAGTGGTGGGGACAGTGGTGAGGGGATAGCGGGACAGTGGTGGGGACAGTGGGACAGTGGGACAGCGGTGGGGACGGTAGTGGTGGGGACAGTGGTGGGGACAATGGTGGGAACAGGGGGGGACAGTGGACAGTGGTGGTGACGGTGGTGGTGGGGACAGTGGTGTGGGGACAATGGGAACGAGGTGGAAACAGTGGGACAGTGGAGGGTACAATGGTGGTGGGGACAGTGGTGAAAGCGGTGGCGAGGACGGCGGTGGGACAATGGGACAGAGGTACAGTGGGGACAGTGGTGGGGACAGTGGGGACAGTGGTGGGAACAGTGGGACAGCTCAGTGGGACAGCGGAGGAGTCAGTGGGACAGTGGGGACAGTGGGGATAGTCGGGCAGTGGTTGGGGCCGTGGAGACAGTGGGGAGAGTGGAACCGTGGTGGGAACAGTTCTGGGGACAGCGGGGACAGTGCGACAGTGGTGGGGCCACTGGTGGGGACAGTAGGGGCGGTGGTGGAACCAGTGGGGACAGCGGTGGTGAGGACAGTGGTGCTGGGAACACCAGTGGGGGATGTGATGCGGACGGTGGTGGGGACCGGGAGTCGTTTGCTGGCGGTGAGTAGTGGGGGGGGTTCGAACCGGTAGTGACCCCCCCCGGTTTTCCGGATCCGGAGGGGGGGGGGTGGGGGTGGGGAGGGGGTTCGAACCGGTAGTGACCCCCCCGGTTTTCGAGCGGGAGGGGGGGGGGGGGGGGGGGGGGGGGGGTTAGGGGAGGGGGGGGGTTTTGCCGGGGGAGAGGAGAGGGGGGGGGGGGGGGGGGGAGGGGTTCCGGCAGGGGGGGGGGGGATTTTCGGAGGGGGGGGGGGGGAGACCCCCGGGCTCCGGAGGAAAAGGTTGGCAATTTTCCACAGTAAAGCGGCGGTGGATCACGCTCTCTCAAATGTCACAATCCGTCAAAAGCTATAGGACAATCAAGGTTTTTGGCTTCTTCTGGCGTTCCTGGAGGCTGTCTTGGAGGCCTCTTGGACCGTCTTGGGCCAGCTTCGAGCCAACTTTGGCCATCTTGTTGGGGACGTGATTCTTGAATAAATTGTAAGGAAGTCCCAAGCGAGAGCGCGATTCCTGAATAAAAGCAAGGAGGTCTCCGGCGGGAGCGGGGGTCCTGGCTAAATTGTAAGGAAGTTTCAGGCGGGAGCCGTCGCTGTGGTAACCCGGGGGCCCGGGGCCCAGTTTGAGCAGGAAGACTTTCCATATCAAACAACAGGGTGCGAGCGTCGAGGGGCACACTTTGATGGAGAAAAAACAGTATGCACCGGTGGGGGGATCAACAATAATTATTCTTCTGGAGCGAAAATTCAACAACAACAACAATAACAACAACAACACCAACAACAACAATAATGTTAAGACTGTTCGCCCTTATATGCTCGAGTGTCCAATAACGCGTATTTCCCAAACCGTCGATACCCGCCCTCTTCGTCTTCAATCGAACCCCTTTTGGGGGGTATACCTTTCTTCCCTGCAGGCCGGGCCCCGGCAAGCGGCGGGGCGGCCGCGGACCGTCGGCCTGGCCAGCGGCAGCGCTGATCGGCGGGGCGGCCGCGGACCGTCGACCCGACCCCAAGAGGGACGGACAGGGGGCCGACCGCGACGACGACGACGACGACGACGACGTCGAAGACGACGACGACGACGGCGACGACGAGCGAAAACGAGAGCTAGAGAGAACGACAGCAGGGCCACGAAGGGCACGAAGTAGGCCACGAAGGGCGACAGCGGGGACACGAAAGGAATGTGTAATTATAGGGCCACGAAGAGCGCGAACGAGCGGGGGCCACGAAGTGTAGATGATGCGGGGCCACAGAAGGCAACTATGGGGCCACTGAGGGTAGCAACTGGGCCACGCAGGACAGTGAGGGGGACACAAATGGCGACAGCGGGGCCACGAAGGGCATGCACATGGGGCCACAACGGGCGCAACTCCTGGGTGCCTGGGTGTCGGGAGCGCGGCGCTTGGGCAAATTGCAGGAAATTCCAACGCAAGGCCATTCTTCCGTAAGCTGCAAGCAAGTCTCCAGCGAGAGCGCGACTCCAGAGCGCCAGGAGAGCGATTCCTGAATAAATTGCAAGGAAGTCCGAAGCGAGAGCGCGATTCCTGAATACAATGCGAGGAAGTCTCGGGCGGGAGCAGGGGTCCTGGCTAAATTGTAAGTAAGTCTCAGGCGGGAGCCGTTGTTGTTGTAATCAGGGGGCCAAGGGCCCAGTTTGAGCAGGAAGATTTTCCATATCAAACAACAGGGTGCGAGCGTCGAGGGGCACACTTTGATGGAGAAAAAACAGTATGAACCGGTGGGGGGATCAACAATACTTATTCTTCATAAGTGGGATTTCAGCAACAACAACAACATCCGCAGCCATTTTGGTTCAAGTTCGAACCACTTCCGGCGCCCATCGCGCCGCGCCGCGCCGCGTTGCTTGCTGCGCCGCTTGCTTCGATGCCGTTCACAAGGCTCGTCGCCGTGGTTCTGCTGCTCATCTTCCTGAGTCGGGGAGCGACCTCCGACGAGCCCTTGGCCGAGGCGTGCGAGGCCACAGGCGAGAGCGAACACGCCGCGCTTGCGCAGCTGAAGAAGCCCAAGGCTGGGCCAGAGAGGGCGGCGGCTATTCAGACGGCGACTCCCACCGCGCCGACGCCGCTGCTCGCCAGATCCAATGTGTGCCCTGAGAGGGGATGCGCCCAAGCATGCGAGGAGTCGCAGTGGCAGTATCCGCGTGACGTGAGTGTAAATTTCAAGTGCCGGAACAACGAGTGTTGGTGCTATGTGGCTAATCCTTTTTTTCTACAAATTCTAAAGGCTTACGCCACATCCGCCGACCCCTTGTTTTTACTACCCGGGCGGTTTGGAGCATTTGGGGCGCCACCTTTTACTTGAGTTCAAGGCTTGCCGGGAGGCCGGTGTTGGAGGTCGGCCTGCTCAGAGAACGAGGAGGTGCAGGGGGGGCAGGATGGGCGGTGGGGGAGGAGTGGGGGTGCGAGAGATGCGGCGAGGCCGTTCCGTGTCACGATATACTCCAAGGGCCTGGCCAGAGAGGCCCCCAGAGTCAGGAACGGCGCTTTCGCCCGAGATTTCCTCGCAATTCAATGGGGCTGCTGGGGGCCCTATTGCAACCAGAAGGGCTCCCGCTTCATGCGTTTTCGCAATTTATTCAAAGCCACCCTTGCCAGAGAGGCCCCGGCCCAGGGCTGGTTCAAATTCTGCGGGTGCCGGTGGCGATGCGCGGTATACGGCGAGCCCGCTCCGTGGAGACCTGTCGTTACTCCGCCCGGAGGGGTCGTTCCGTTGTACTACCGATGCTACCACCAGTACTACTACCACCACCACTATTTCTATTACTACTACTACTACTACTACTACTACTACCACTACTACTACTACTACTACTACTACTACTACTACTACTACTACTACTATCACTATCACTATTACTATTACTATTACTACTACTACTACTGCTACTACTACTACTACTACTACTATTATTGCTACTGCTACTGCTACTGCTACTGCTTGTGGTGCTGGTACTGCTACTGCTACTACTACTACTACTACTACTACTACTACTTCTACTACTACTACTATTACTACTACTACTACTACTACTACTACTACTACTACTACTACTACTACTACTAATTACTACTACTACTACTACTACTATTACTACTACTACTACCACTACTACTACTACTACTACTACTACTACTACTACTACTACTACTACTGTTACTACTACACATTTGGAGACTCTGTGCTCTCTTGGATCGTTTTGGGGGTGTCTCGGGGGCCTCGACAGGGCCGTCTTGGAGCAGATAATGGGCGTTTTGGGCTGTCGGAACCCTTTTGGGCTGTCTTGGAGGCTTCTTGGGAGCCTCTTGGGCCGACGTGGGGCGGTCTTGGGGGCCTCTTCGGATGGACTGTCGTCAGCGCCGTGACGGCCTAAAGATGTGCGTTTTCCCAATGGAAATTGACGATTTGGGCGTCGTGTGGGGCTTCCTGAGAGACCTCCTGGAGGCGTCTTGGGGTGTCTTGGCGGCTTTTTGGGCCATCCTGGGCCCATCCTGGGCGTGTTGGAGCAATCGTTCGGAGACTCTGTGCTCTCTTGGCCTCGACGGGCTGTCTTGGAGCTACACAGCGAGCTTGGGGAGCCAGGCCCCCCCCTGATGAGTTCGACGGTGGGTCGGGTCCGACGAGGGGGGGGTGGGGGGTAAAATTGCCCGTTTGGAGTCCCGGGGGGGGGGGGGGGGGGCTTATGGGGGGGGAACAGTCTCACGCGCCTAGAGACCCACAAGTGGTCGGCGGTTGGAAGCCGCCTGTTCCGAGCTGCGTGTGCTCATGACCAGCCTTCAGAACCGAGGGCGGGCCTCCAAAGTGAGCCGCTCGCCCTTCCGCATGGAGACCTGGTCAGCTCCCCGCCAGGCGTTTTTTCCGCAATCGGGGCAGCATGCGAGAACTTCTGAGAGTTACCGGTTAAACTCTCGCCCGTTTTGAAGACCTGGTCAGCTCCCCGCCAGGCGTTTTTTCCGCAATCGGGGAAGCATGCGAGACCTTCTGAGACTGGACTGGACTGGAAAAGCCCGCGCCTAGACGGCGCATCGGCAAAATATGCGGCATTCATGAATATGCGTGCATGTTAGGCGGCGTGCACGAACATGCAGACTAACAGCTGCACAGTGCCTCGGTGAAATCGTTGCCTCCTTTGTGCCAGCGAAGTGCGAGGGAAACCTGCGCAGCATTCCGGGTGAGGGGCGGGGGGGGGGAAGGAGGAAGGGAGGGGGGGCAAGGAAAAGGCACAATGGCAAATCTATTCATAATGTCTGCGTGTATTGATCGATTGCTGCGCCCCACTGCCCGGGCTGCAACAAATCCCGCAAACGTTCCGGACGTTTCCCCGCTGCGTTCAGAGCCCAGGCGTGCATGTAAGTTGTCCATTGTCATCGTGGTCGTCCTCTTTTGCGAAGGATGTCTTTCCACTTCCAGGGGGCGAGCTCAAGCGGCGAGCGCGGGCCCCTGCTCAATTTACTCGAGTACCATTGTCTTTGGAAATGCCGTCGAAGGAGACCTCGCCACCTTACTGTAGTACTTCAATTGCCGCTGCAATAGAACAATTGATAGCTTTTGTGCTTGTGCTGTCGCTCGCCCCTGAACATTGCTGACTCGAGAGACAAACGCTGGCGGGATCTTGTAGATTATCCGGAGACACCTCGCCTGGAAGCCGTCGAGTCGATCCAGATCACGTGATAGTAAGAGACATGATTCCACACCATACAGTAGTTTTGAAATTACGCATGCTTCCAATGTTCGTGTTGTCTTCTGTCGGCTCACACTCATACAGTGCAGATATGTTGTAAGGCACCTTTCGCTTCTCCGAGTCGCCTTGTACGTTCAGTGAGTGGGTTCCCATCGGAACTAAGATGTCCCCCCCAAATAACTTGCATGTTTTTTGCTTTGGATTTCTTCGCCTCCAGGCCCGAATATGGGAGCATCTGATCGGATCTTCATCAAAATATATTTCCCTTCGTTCAATTCCAACCCAAATCCTTTGCCAACCTTCGCCAAGAGATCCAGATGGCGCTGCAATGCGTCCGGCTTGTCGGCAAGAAGCATCGTGTCGTCG
The DNA here is from genome assembly GCA_963575745.1 of Prorocentrum cordatum. Classification (NCBI taxonomy): domain Eukaryota; class Dinophyceae; order Prorocentrales; family Prorocentraceae; genus Prorocentrum; species Prorocentrum cordatum. The sequence goes on along the minus strand of CAUYUJ010019570.1, from coordinate 125,908 downwards.
GCATACAAGATGTCCCAGGTGACGAGATAGCTGTTGGTGCACGTTCCGGCGTTGTTGTTCATCTCGTTGTCCACGGCTTCCATCATCACAGACATGAGGATTATGAAAATGCACGGGGATAAAAGGGCAGCCCTGAGCAATGCCAGCATTTTGCGAACGTTGTGAGGATGTGTGTTTTGCCCTTCTCGCACAACAAACTTCCGCGCTGTGTATATACCTTGAATCGTATCGATCACAGCCGCATATATTTGGAATTGACGCAATGCGTGCAGCAACCCGTCGGGATTGATACGATCAAACGCCGTGCTCCAGTCTAGCAGAAGTATGAGCAATGCCCCATGCTTGTCTTCAAGTGTTGCGTCGATGGAGCGGCGTGCCAGAAACGAAGAGACCCTCTGAGAGTTATCGGTTATAAACTCTCAGCACTCGTGAAGAACAGTTGGTGAGGCTCTGGGTTGGGATGGAGATAGCATCGATGCACCCATGCAGAAATTCTAGGTGGCTCCAAGAGGGCCCAAGAGGACCGCGAGACGAATCCACATGCTCTCGGAGTTCCCCGAGAAGAGAAAGCATTCGAAAACGTGTGGGACATCGGCGATCTGGGGTTCTCTCGCCCTCTCGCGTCCGCAGGGGCCCCAAGGTGCCGCCAAGAGGCCCCCAAGAGGCCACAAGACGGCCCCAAGACGCCCTGAGACGGCCGAGGCGGCTCCTCCAGGGCACCCTGGAGGGCTCCAGGACGGCCCCAAGCCCTCCCCCCCCCAGAAGAGCACCGAGAGGACTCCGAGGCACCCCAAAACAACCCAATTAGAGCCCTAACCGAGAGAGCCCCAAGAGGGCCCCGAGAGGGCCACGAGAAGACCCCGCGGACCATCGCCAGATCAAAGTCCTAGACCCCGAAGGGGGCCACGTCCTAGGTGCAATCACCAACGCCAGAACCTAGGATCGTCCTCCCTCGGTGGACGCAGCCCCCGGTTTTATTGTTGATGTCCATGCCCAAGCCTCCAAATCGCAGTCCTCGTCGTCGGGGCTGCCTCCGTCTGCTCGTCGTCCTCCTCGTCCTCGTCTTCGCCGTCCTCGTCGTCGCCCTCGTCGTCGTCGTCCTCATCTTCTTCGGCGTCTTCGGCGTCCTCGTCGTCCTGGTCCTCGTCTCCGCCGTCCTCGGCGTCCTCGCCGTCGTCGTCCTCGGCGTCGAAGAAGACTCCGCGCGTGGGCGCCGCCTCCTCGCGCGGCCCCCCGCGGCCGGCTCGAAAGAGGACCTCGTCATGGAGCTCTGCCGGGCGCGCGGGGCCGACTGCGCGGTGGCGCCCTGCTGCAACGGCGGCATCGGGCGGGGCATCACGGAGGCCGCGGCGCTGCCGGCGTCGCCGCCGCCCCAGAGGGGTGGGGCGTCGCGCTGTGGACCACGGTCAATGGAGAGGAAGCATGTTGCGGAATCATTTCCAGATGTCCCAAGCATGGTATAAGCAGGTCTTAAACATGTTAAACACATGTTTTACACATGTGTCGAACAGGTTCCGACATTTTAGACACAGTTTTAATTCAATGATCGAATAGTTAGGGTGTCCATTGTCATGGCATCCACAAGCGTCGCGTGCCGTCGGACCGAGTTTCGAGAGGAGGGGGTCGACTCCAGAATTGATTTTCCCCAAAGTTGTTGTTTCGTCGAGTCTACGCGCGTTCGTAGGATTCCGCGGAGATCTGCGGGCCTGCGGCGTATAGTGCGAAATTTCGACGGACACATCAATCTTGGGGTGCATCAATTTTGTAGTCGATCTCGTACTCGAGAGGTCTTAGATCGAGGTCGGTTCGGGGAGGGTACTCTCATGTTCTTCGTGATTGCTGGATGTTTTTGTGCCTCCTGGGGGAGGGTACCCTCGAATGCTTTTCATTTTGGCCGGCGGAGGGACGTGCGCATTTTTCTCGGCAGGGACCTTCGAGGAACATCTGGGGCCATCTTGCGACAAAAAACGCGCACGACACCGCCAAGTACACGGGGAGTGGACGTCCGAGCGTTGGCAAGTTGGGTGTCGCGTAATGGGGGAGCGATGAAGGGGGGGGGCAGCGCGGCGGGCTGCAGGTAAGGGGCCCTGTAGGGCCCCCAAGAGGGGGCTTTTGGGTCCCAGAAGTGCACCTTTCTTCCCCACTTATTATCGCTCGGTATCGTTTAACTGATCCTCATCCCCATCCCCATCCCCTTCGGTATCCCCACCAACTTATTACCCCAGTTGGGGATACACCCCTCGAAACCCGAAGGGAACGACCTATATCCCCATCTAGGGGGGTACATCGGCCAGTGGGGCCCAGGCCACGCCGCTGGGGATGGGGATCGGCTTAACGATACTCAATCGCTCCTCCACGAAGCGAGTCCCAAGAGGAGGACAGGGTACCGATACCGCTGCCCTCGCCTCGTCTTTGCCTTCTCGGGCCTCCTGGGATGCCCTCGTCGCCACGAGAGCGCTCCCCAGGAGAGGTCTGGGGAGCACCGGTTTCGGCCCCTTGCGAGTTTCCCCAGTCTCGGCCGTTGCCGTCGTCGTCGGCCTCCCTCCTCAGGCCAGCAAGGGCGCAATCCCCCTGCTGGCGCCTCCCAAGATTGAAGATGGAGCTTCGAAGACGGAGTATATGGATCGAGGATGGAAGCACGAGGATCGAGGACGAGCTCTGTCTGGGATCGAGGCCAGAGGCTCTCGGACGTCTTTGGCAGCTGCCGGCGGCTCTGCAGCCTCGGGGAGCCTCCCAGCTGCTGCGCCTCGCCGGCGGCGCTCCCGGGGCTGCCCAGGTCGTCCCAACCGGCAGCTGGAGAGCCAAACTTACAAGTCGGGCCTGTCCCTCTACGGGAGGAATAATCAAAAATAGTCCCACAATAGTCTGGGGACGATTTTTCAGTATTCTTTATACGTTGTTGGTATTTTTTGGGTGTATGTTTTATTTGTTCCGCCCAAAACCCGCTTGTAGGAGGACACGCCCGACTCAAAGCCAAACCCTTTCGTCGCGGATGGAGGCCCGATGGCCCATCCCGCCCAAGAACATTCAGGAGGGGAAAACACACGGACACAAGTAATCGTCGACTCTCAGGAGAAAAAAAACAATATGGGAAGTCGGGGGGAAGACGAAAACCCAGAAATATGGAAACCTATGGGAAATCTTGCGATGTGTGTGTATCTATTTGTGTGTCCTTGGGCCCCTTCAGACATGTGGCTTCGCTATCGCGATCATATCGCTGATCTATCGGCGATGTGTCGCCGCTCCCAGCCCCCTGAGCCAGCACCCCCCCCTTGTAGTTTCCCCTCGCCTCCGCCGCCGTCGCTGCTTCAGATCTCTGGCGATCTGTTTTTTTCAATCCGGAGTTTGGCCTCGGGGGCCCGTTTTCAGGCGCCAGGGCCACCAAAGAAGGATCCCGGGCGAACACCTGGCCTCCCTGGGCCCCCGCGTTGAAAAAGCGTATCGTCGGGTGTCTGGATCTGTCGCCGCCGCCGCCGCTGTCGCCCGCGCCGTCGTCGTCGTGTGCCTCCTCCTTTGGTTTCCCCACCAACCTGCAGTGCAGGGTCCTCGTTTTGAATCAGCAGCAGCCCGCGTCTCCTTCCGCTGCTCCCTCTCCTTCCTGCCATGAAGTTCTTCAAATGGATTCGCCCTCCATCCATCCGTGTGAGAGCTGGAAGCGCCCAGCTCGCGTTGTCGACACGTCCTCTACTGAGCACGGCAGGAAAGAAGGCCGAGGGAGAAGAGGAGGACGAGGAGGAGGAAGAAGAGGAAGAGGAGGAAACACACCGAGGAAGAAGAGTAGTACAGGAAGACTGACAAGGAATGATCACGATGTGGGAGGAAAAAGAGGAGGCCAGGGAACATAAGAACGGCGAGGGGGGAGGGACGGGTGGGGGGATGGGCGAGAGAATGGGCCCAGACCTCAGACTTCCGCTGCAGTGTTTGTCATATATATATATATATATATATATATATATATATACACATGCACGAAACAGCTATTTCGTTTTTTTGTTCTCTCTCTCTCTCTCGTTGTGGGTATCCCGAGCTCTTCGCTTGGCACCGCTCGGGCGTGTGCAACTTTTGTTCCCCAGGCGAGGGCCATCGAGGACCGTCCAGGAGCCTCGAGCGAACACGACAGAACGAGAGCACGCGCGAGGTCGAACAAACAGTGCCACGGGGAGCGGGCGTCCGAGCGGTGGCGAGCTGCTCGCCCCGTTGCCGAGGGCCTGTTTCTTTCGCCCCGCTGGCCGCCTTCCTGCTGGCCCCCCAGGCAGGGCTCGTCTCGAGTCCTCCGATGCGCCTCGACCCGAGGTCTGTGGATTCCGATTCCGATTCGGTTCGGCTTCGGGTTCCGATCTGGGCTCCGAGTCCTCACCTGGAGGCAGACCGGGTTGCCGCTCTCCGCCGATTCAATTTTCCCGACTCGGTTGCCGATGTCCGCCGATCCGATCCATTTCGAGCGCCGACCCGACCTGTCGACTCGACCCTGGGGGCGCCCGCCCTGGGCCCGAGGCCAGTCCCTTGTCAGCTGCATGCGTCCGCGTCAGCAGCCGAGTGCGTCCGCGTCAGGAGTCTGGTTGTGCGGCGCTCCGAGGTGCCTCTTCTTGGCCCCGGCTCCGAGGCCCATCCGTTAAGCCCCCCAGGGAAGGATAGACAACATCTCAAGTCGGGCATGTCCATCTGCAGGAGGAATATTCGAACGTAGTTTAAACATAGTCGGGGGACGATTTGCTTGTATCGTTTCCGAGCATTGTTTTGGATGTTTTTTTTAGTTTTCGTCCAAATTCTGCCCGTAGCAGGACACGCCCGACCTAAACAAGATCACATCCCGCCTCCTTCCTTCCCATTCCTCTCAGGGGGAAGGGAGGACATCGATCCGCCGCCCCCTGGGACCCAGGCGATCGCAAACTTGGATCAAGGGGGCGTGGATTAGCGACGGGTCCCGTTCCCGTGGGGAAATCGCGGATTTCCGCCGCCGAGCGAGGCGGCACCGGCCGCATTTTGGGGAGGGCCCTCCCCCCGATCCATGGATTTGGCGACCGCGCGCCAAATCCATGGGAGGAGGAGGAGGAGGAGGAGGAGGAGGAGGAGGAGGAGGAGGAGGAGGAGGAGGATCCATGGATTTGGCGACCGCGCGCCAAATCCATGGAGATCGCTAGTCCATGTGTTGTGCGCCCCGACCCGGGACGCCCCCCCCCCTTTGTCAGATGGTGTCCAGGCATGGCCGCGGAGGCGCCCCAGGAGGTCCCACGGAAGAATGCGACCCACGATCCTCGATGTCCAAGGTGGAGGGATTCTCGGAAGGGCTTAGGCGGCCCGTCCTCCTCCTCTTCCTCTTCCTCCTCCGCCTCCTCCTCCTCCCTCTTTCGCCCTCCTCCTCCTCCTTCATCTCCTCCTCCTCCTCCTCCTCCTCCTCCTCCCTCCTCTTCTTCCTCCTCCTCCTCCTCATCCACCTCCTCCTCCTCCTAGGCCGCTAAGCTCACTTCCCCCCCGCCGATGCCGCGGCCCACGCGCGTGCGCGCGCCGAGGCACCCATGGAGGGGGAGGGCGCGACGGCGACCGCCGCTGCGGCGGCGCCGCAGGGAGGGCCCCGAGCGGCCCGCGGCGCGCTCTCGGGGGCAGGTGGAGCAGGGGGAGGAGAAACAGAAGCAGCAAACGGAGGAGCAGCAGCACACGATGCACATCATAGAGCACCAGCACGTGATTCTCATCGCCTGAAGCTCATAGGTTGGAACCCCTTCACCGCGCAGGGCGTTAACAGGTTGGAGGACATCAGTCAGGAGTTCAAACAATTCCACCTCCTCCTCCTTCCTGGGACCAAAATCCGTCAGAAGATGCACTCCCCGCACCACCACGAGTCCACCCACTCCCACCACTGGATCCACTTCGGGTGGGGGAGGGGGGCAATGAGCAACAGCTCAGCGGGTTGTAGTGTTGGCCTCCACAAGGGACGCTTCAGGACACAGGATATCGCTCGAATCGATTTTCCCCCTCCTGAGCTCCAAGGCCGCGCAGGTAGTCTGGATATTATTCAAGGATCCTTTCGGGTACGGTTAATTGTTGCTTACTTACCTCCGCGACCGTCGGCTAGCCATCAGATACGGCATTGGAAAACTACATGTAAGCGACTATTCAGCTGGATGACCACCCAGGCGTCGTCGGCACCTGCCCGTATTATCCCGATTTGTTTTGCGGACTTCAACACTGGACTCGGCCGCCAAGATGGCGTCGTTGTCGCAGATGAGAGTGTTGGCGAATACCAGGCCAGTACAGAATCGGACATCGGCCGCCTCGTCCACCGTACCCTTCTCGAGCAGCAGCGAGCCGCGGCCAACACTTTTTTCGACCTCGGCTACAGTTCCTTCGGCACCAAAAACTCCAGGTCACGCATCGACTACTTTATCATGCCACGGTCTCTACTTCCCCTGGCCTCTCGAATGTACATGTGCTGGAGGTCCCGCAGGCGTATTCAAGCATTACCCCATATGTTGGACCACATTCCGATGGCCCTCGAGCTGACCGTCGTGGCTCCCCCCCCCGCCGCACAGGTAGGATACTACGTCTGGGACTGGGGGCTTCTAGCTGCAGGACTTCAGGAGGGTCACTCTCGGCGCGAGTTCTTAGAGGACCTGCGCGAAGCACTCCAAGCCGCAGCACCCGTTCTAGATATTGTTAAACAAGATGACGATCCTACACGTCACACTGCAGTGGTGAGCCATCTTATTCGGAAGACAGCATACAAACATTACTCCAGGGACACATCAACACCATCCTGGGTGAAGGAGGGTAGGGAACGGAGGCTGTCTCTTCTACGTCAGCGCGCCGACCTGAAGGAGCGAGGTATGAAGATGCACGATCCAGAGTTGAAAGCACTTTCGTCTGAACTCAAACGTTTCTCCCAGTGGCGCAACGCCTGGTGGAAATACTCAGTCGAACAGGAACTAAGAGATGCATGGTCGAAACGAGACACCGCTCGAGTTGCCCGGCTTGCTCGTGTCCGAGCGGGTACCCGCACAGGAGTTCGGAAACGCTCATATTTGGCACTACCGTCAGCGCGACCTTTGGCAGAACATTTCCACACGGCACCCGCGCGAGCAGGGGGGGAAGGAGGATTAGCAGCAGAGCCAGCACACGCTAGCATGTACATGTACGACGATGCGACTACCTCCCTCCTCGCCCGCCCCCTCGACCAGATCTACCCGCTAGGAACCGAGTGCTCGGACCCAATGCCTGAGGACGAGGTGCAGGCGCACGACGACCTACGCTTCATTGAGGAGCGTCTCGGCCTGCAGCGACATCGTCGCTACTCTCCTCCCTGGTCCTGGCCGCAGGAGATCACCCAGATGATATTGCGCCCGCGCGCTCTCACCAAACCAGGCCTTCCTACTACAGGTATCGGGTGTGAGGACGGACAGTACATCATGCATGGGTTGGGTTGGGATGGAGATGATCCCCCTCGGCGTCCCGATCAACGTAAACTCCAGGGACTTAGTCTAGCTGTATCTAGCGCGGGCCGTGATGCACTACATGCTGTACTATCACACGTACGTGCTACATATCGTCTTCCACAACATGCGTACACTAGCCACGGCATCATGATACCCAAAAAGAACAAAGCCTCCACTGGAAATGCAGTAGACGACATCAACGAGGTTCTCAGAATGATCCACGTTTTCTGTCCCTTCTGGCGGTCTTATCTCAGGGTAGGTTTAGTCGTCTACGGCTCCGAGTTCGACCCCCCCGACTGGGCCTGCGGCGGCATTCGCAGTCGCCGACGGGAGGCACTGATGATGATTATAAAGATTTTGATTTGGAAGTGTCTCCACTGCAAGCTCGGTTTTATGTTGAAATCATACGACATGAGGAACGACTTCGGCACTGGCCACGTTCTCGGACTAGTGCAGGCCTAGGAAGAGCGCCCGCCCACTATCTATTTCCGAAGAGTTCTTGAACATTACCGAGCCCAAGCGATTATTCGAATCGACGCCGCCGACAGCACCGTGCATGTCCACCCCACGTCGGGGGGCCGCATGGGTGACTCGAACGAGCCCGAGCTTTTCATGCAAGCGTTCTATAAGCCGATCGTCCGATGGCGAAGCGAGATGGCGACCATCACTGGCCCTCTCTTCCGTGTCCAGTGCCCGATCACCGACCAGGAGCAGGATGTGGCCATGGGGGGGTTCATAGACGATCTGATCCAGGTTTTTATCGTCCCCGAGGGTAGCACAGAGAACGCCTTGCTGCTAGATTGCGTCGACAACACGGTTCTTAACAGGGAGCTCGAGCTAGGGGGCTTCGTCCAGAACATTAGCAAACAAGACGCGCTAGTGCGTCTGCGGGCCCCCCAAGCCACTCGATCAGCTGAAAGACAACTCAGCGGGCGCCCCGTCACGGACCTCATTCATCTAGGTGGCTACATAAACGTGAACGGCTCCAACACTAAGGAGATCACTGAGAGGGTCAAGGCTGGCAACATCGGCTGGAGCTCGCTGGGGCAATATTGGTTCTCATCGGGGCCCTACCGTGCGAAACGAATGACGTTCTTAGCCAACGTGGCGGGACGCATCTGGAGTGGCCTCGAATCGTACGTCCTTCGCCCCAGTGAAACAAAACGACTCGATCGCAGTATTGCCAAATAGTTGCGAGCCATGCTCCGTGGGCAGGCCCATTCGGTCGACTCGGCAGGACGTCACCATTCCTTCACCACGCGGCAGGTGCTTGAACAGTGGTCCGTCCCTCCCACGGCGCTGGAGCTGCTGGTCCGCCGCCTGGGCTGGTGGCAGAGCATCGCGGCAGAGCCAGAGCACCACTCCCAGTTCCTAGCAGCAGTATCTAGCAGCAGTATTCGGGCAATGCTTGTTTGAGATACGCTTGGGCGACCAGGCGCCTCCCTCGCCACTCTCCTCCGACGGCTGCGTGAACACGGCCGAGAATGTACACCCGTGGGCCAGGCAGTTCGCGTCAGACATGCAATGTGTTCTCTCTCACCCTGTTGGCGAAGATCTCCTAGAAGTTTGGTCCCCACCGATTGTACGATCCCTCTTCGAGGACTCAGCTGCGAACGAGCGGTTCCGCATGTGCGACATGACCGTCTTTCGGGCTACGTATCTGGCACAAGAGTGGGCACCCCCCAGTGGCACACCGGTGGCCGAGCACATACATGACATGACCCTCCTTAGCGATGACTCGGACGAGGATGAGCTTATGTTCGTGTGCGGCCTCGAGGGCTGCCCCAAGAAGTTCCCCGCGATGCACAGCCTTATCGCACATCAGGTACACACGCAGGCACCTGGTCACGGCTGCCCTACTATCATATCTACTATCACACTGGACAACAAATGCTGAGTCTGCGACGCGATCTTCAAAAACACGGAGCACACCATCAGGCACCATCGTCGTTCCTGGCTCCAGGGTCGTTGTATTCCCGAACAAACACGGCACGAATACAAATGGCAGCCTACCCGAGTGCGCTCATGCCCATTATCTGCACAATCGTCCTCGGCATGTTGTCAGCATGGGTTTAACGATCCCGTCGATCTTCGAGAGCACGTACTTTCGCACATCCCACCGTCGCCATTTGGGCTCTGGTCTCGTGCCAGCCTCCCTTCGCCTCGCCCGCGCGCTCCAGCGAGTGCGCCTGGCGCGCCCCCTGAGGCGTCGAGCGCGGCGCCGAGCGGAGGCGGCGCCAGCAAGTGGGTTGCCGAGGACACCACCAGCAACAGGCACAAGCTCCAGGCGGCCTCGCTGAGGCTACTGACGAGTGCACCGCCACCGCCGCCAGCGCATCCGACGCCGCGGCCCGCCAGAAGACCGGCTCACCCGACCCCGTCCGCGGCGGCCTCGACCGCCCCGGCCACGCCATCGGCTACGCGAATCTTGACAGCTACACCCACCACAGCAGCGCCGATTGCACGGCGCCATCCTGGACGAGCCACCTCTACAGCCCCGCCTAGCAGCGATGGCGGACCAGAAACCACGAGCGTCGTGGCGCCTGCCGCGATCCTCGGCTCCGTCTGGGAATGGTGGAACAGGAAGCAGGCAAGCAGAGCAGCCGCGAGCAGTACGCCAGCGGACGGGGGGCGAGGGAGCAGCGGCCGCGGGAGGGGGCATGACAGTGGACGAGGGCACGGGCGCGGCAGTAGCCGAGGGGCAAGGACCTCTACGCCGACGCCGAGGAGGACGCCGCCGTCGCGGGACCCACAGCGACAAGAAGTGGTCCAGCAAGGACGGCAACCTGCTCGAGCTGCTCATGGTGATGGCGAAGCTGCTGTTGCAGACGACGCAGCGCACGCGAGCGACCATGGCGAGCAGCATGGACGCCATCCAGCTCCCCATCACCCACAGGGTGGTGATCGCGATCGGGGACGAGCTGGACCTCTACAAGAACGAGCTGGACACGCTGAGGAAGGGCGACGCCGAGACCAAGAAGAAGTTGCACACCATCGGCCCCCCCACCGCGGGGCTCGCAGTCGCCATGATAGAGAGCCTAGCGCAGTGCGACATCGGCGGAGCCATGAAGACGTCCCTCACCGACTTCCTCAACAGCGTCCAGCCCCAGAACGACGAGCAGGCCACGACTACCAAGAGCGACCTCGAGGACGCGATCGCCTTCCTCCGTCTGGAGGCCTGTCACGACAAAGAACACATCAAACTTCAAATATCGATGAATCAGTGGCAGATGAGATCCACCATCTTGCAGGCTTTCAGAGCAGAGGGAGTAGCCCGCGTGATGACGGGAGTCGCACCTCCTGGCTGGCTCGAAGAAGAACTGGGCACGTGGGTGGACACGCTGGCGAGCAAGGGGGGCTGAGCCCTAGGCCAATCGTCTTCCAGCGCAGCAGCTCCTCCCTCCCAGCCTCTAGTCACGAATGCACGGTCTATGATGGCAGCAGCGTGCGCGGACATCCCAAGTTCCCGTTCGCCCTACGCCCTGCCAGCCGCGCCTGCCAAGCCCCAGCCAGCTCCTCCTCTCGCCCTTTCGCGGCCCACCCTGTACAGCCACAGGAAAAAGGATGTCACGGAGTCTGCGCTGGAACCTTGTTCTTGAGCCCTCTTGAGCCACCCGAGCCTGTCGACGACTACGCCGCCGACGAAGACGCCGCTAGAGAGTTAGGCAACTTTAGCTAAAAAGCGGTTGCCCTGATCAGGATGCTAGAGTGCACGCAAGTTTGCCGCTCGTTGAGCCCCTTGCACGGCGCGCCCAGCCTGGGCGAGTATAGGGCCACACGCCCTGCGACGGGAAATTTTACTATGTTCTACCCGACGCACTGTCACGTTCCAAACAGCATTGCGTGGTTTTGTTTTCCCCAAGGTCGATGGATGGATGGAAAAAACTCCTCCTCCTCCTCCTCCTCCTCCTCCTCCTCCTCCTCCTCCTCCTCGGGTCGCCTACGGCCCCGGGGGAAACCGTGCAGTCCAAGGTTGGGAAATAGAAGCGCGCCGCCACCACCACTCGGGCGGGTGCGGGATGAGCTGATGCGCGGGATGCAGACGCGCAGGATGCCCCGCTGCAGCGGCTGAAAAGGCAAACGCCGCCACCCCCGAACGGTCTTGACCATGCGTTTTTGAAAGTTGGTGTTTTTGAATTCCCAGAGCCCGATCTGCGCCTTCCTATTTCAAGAGTCGAACAGGGTTCCCTCTTCCTCCCTCTTCATGGGGCGGGCGGAAATCCATCCAAGTTTCGCCACCTTCCTTCCTCATGTTTCTGCCCACTGCCCACTTCTTCCGACCCATGGGCATCCACCGTGCGTTCAAATACCTCGTCTCGGAGCCCCAGATTCCAATCTACTGCAGGCGCCCTGACCCCAATTCTGCCTCCGAAAACCCAGCCTTACTTGCACTACGTGTGCATCGGCCCCGCAAGCATCGGCTCGGGGCGCTGAAGAAGGAACCCTTCTCGTTTGGGAGGGGCTCAGTGTTCCTTAGTTGTTTTACACTTCGCCTTCGTTCTTCCTTGAGTTTTCGATGGGTTATTGAAGTTCAACTTTTGGAGAAAAGGGGCCTAGTTCCTTATCTTGGGTTCCTTGGGTCGACGCCCTGGTGGTAGTCATACTACTGGGGAAATGCTAGACAACAAGACTTGTGTGACAGATCGTCGTGTCGCACGTGCGCCTCCAACGTCGGCAAGTCATGTTTTCTTGGATTGGTGCTGCACCCCCCTCCCTGGGGCGCGGTGCGCGCCAGGGGCGCCAGAGGCGCCGCCAGGGGGCTCCAGCGACGATCCAAGACATCCTCGCGGACCTCCGAAAGTTATGATGTTCCAACCTACTTTACACCAGGAAGAATTTCGAGCAAAGTCATATGAGAGCAACATAGTCCGAAAATCCTGTTCACGCCGTTTGCTGTTTGTCAGCCCAGCCTCCTGGTGAGCGACGGAAGGAAAACGGGGTCGTCTTCGGCGACATTGGCGCGCAAGCTGCCCGCGTAAGGTCTCGCTCAAGTGCTCTCGTTTCCAATGCAGCGTGCCGTGCCGGCGGCCCGCGTAAGCCGGCGCGTAAGTTCGCCCTTCTATCTCCGGTAAGACCCGTTTCTCTTCGTCGCTCAGGTGGTGAACGATTTGTCGTCTCGGTCACGGCCGATCGTTCCAGGTTGAACGGTCCTCGCGGCGTCAGGCATCAACGCCAGGGTCGACACGACGCGAACCTGAGGTATGTCTATGCCATTTGCTGTTCCTCTGTCCACGTCCAGGTGATGCTGGTGAAGCGTTTCCTTCCCATTCTATTGCGGACGCCTAGCCTCCGCCCTCCATCCCGTCAAGCAGAGGCGAAGCGTCCTGGCTCGCGTACAGGCCCACCAAACAACGTTCTGATAACTTTTTGTGGTCTGCGCCAAATGTTGTTAGAACATCTGTGGCTGACGCTGTCCTGTATCATTACATCTGGTACACATTTTCTAAGAACATCGTTTTTGTCCTTAGAACAGTTTGGGGTCCGAAGACCACTCCGTGGTAGGCCTACAGGAATGCCGGGAAGAAGGTCTCTGCCCAATCCCAGACGCGTGCGCGCGCGCGAGGCGGGGGCGGCGGAGGCTGGAGTGGCCTACCCGCGCTCGCAGGCCAGGCCGCCCCGCCCCCCCAGACGGTTTCTCCCCCTCCTCCTCCTCCTCCTCCTCCTTCTCCTCCTCCTCCTCCTCCCCCTCCTCCTCCTCCTCCTCCTCCTCCCCCTCCTCCTCCCCCTCCTCCTCCTTCCCCTCCTCCCCCCCCAGCGCTGGGGGAAGTTCGGCTACAACTCTCCTTGCAGGTCCTATTCTGATTTTGCCCTGGTCCAAAATCCGGCTCAATCCTGCGCTCTTGGGAGTCTTGGGAGCGCTCTTGGAGCCCATTTGGGTCATCTTGGGGCCATTTTGAAGCCTCGGATGGACATCGGAAGCGAAAAGGCGAGAAAGTCAGAAACATTGATGCTCCTAAGGTTTTGAAAGGAGTTGGGCCTCTTCGGGGCCTCTTGGGGGAGCTCTTTGGACACTTGGAGCCGTCTTATAGCGGTCTTGGGGCCTCTTGGAGCATCGTGGGAGCCATCTTGAGGCATCTGGGGATATTTGAGCCATCTTGGAGGTCATCTTAAGCAGTGCCCCCTCCCAGGAGGCCAAAGTGTAGCCAAAACTGTAGTAAAATCAATGATTTTGGCATTGTCGCTGAGGCCTCTTGGAGCGTCTTGGGTGCCTCTGGGGGGCCTCTTTGAGCCTCTTGGGGGTCTCTTGGGAGCCTCTGGGGGCCTCTTGGGGCCTCTTGGGGCCTCCTGGCCAACTCTTGGGGCCCTCTTGGGGTACCCTTGGGAGCCTTGGGAGCACTCGTGGGGCCATCTCAGAGGATATCTATCAAAGAAGGGGGGGTTCTTAATTAGCGCTGCCCCCCCCCAAGAGGCCAAAATGGGGCCCAAACCCTGGTAAAACCAATAATGTTTGCTTCCTCGCCGAGGTTGGACGCTCCGGCGACTCGCGAAACGCCCCGTCCAGGTCCAGGGGAGGGGGCAGGGGCCAGGTCCAGGGGAGGGGGCAGGGGGAGGGGTAAACACCTTCCCAGAAGGGGAAGAACGGGATGGAAGAGGAAACACCCTAAACCACCTACGCCCTGAAGGGCTGGTGGGATTCGCGCGGAGCGCCACAAGTTTATGTTTATGCAGTTGTTTCTCGTATTCTCAGAAAGCTCGGAAGCCCTCTGGCCTTCTCAGAGGTTTTCAAAGCCTTACCCGAAGACGCAGGAAGCTTCTCAGAGGGCGAGAGGGCTTCTGAGAAGTCCCGCCGCCTTCTGAGAAGGCCTTCTCCTTCTAACTTCCCCGAATTGCTCGCCGCCGATCTTTGTGGGCGGCCGAGAGGGGAGTGATGACTAGCGGCGTTGGATCTCATGGCTGGGCACATCACGTCCCCTCGGAGTTCATGGCGCCTTTCTTGTCTCAAGACATCCCCTGCCCCCCTCGAAGGGGCTCTCGCCTGCCTTGGCCCATGATTTGCGATTCCCCCCCCTCCTGGACGCCTTTCTCTTGGATCCCCCTGACCTCTCAGTGTTTTACGTGCTTGGCTGCTGTCATCTTTGACGCTGCCTGTTGTGCGTCGCGTCGTGGCTGCGACCACTTCGCCTGGGAGCGTGGCTATTTAGGCCCCCGTGCGATATCATTGGGTCTCCTCTTGTCCTCATCCTCCCTCCTTTTCCCCTCCCTCCCTCCTCCTCCTCCTCCTCCTCCTCCTCCTCCTCCTCTTCCTTGTCTTATTCAATCGCTTCGCTCATCCCGCGGGCCCATTTCGCATCATGGTGGCTGCATGGTGGTGTGTTCGTACCCTTAGGGCCTTAGGGAACGGTAGGACAGGGCAGGTAGGATTGTCCTCGAGGAGGTCTTTGGAGATGCGGCTCGCACCCTGTCGAAGAGAGCCGATCGAGGGCGCCAAGATGGCTCAAGAGAGCTCCAGCAGATTTTCGAGACGTACCTGCGTTGTTGGTCAGAGTCCTCATGGATGCCTTCTGGGGTCTCTTCGGAGGACTCTCGGGAGTCTCTGGGGAGCAGTTCTGAGGCCTATGAGGAGCCTCTTGTGGGCTTCTAGGGGGCCTCTTGGGGCTTCCTGGCGGCCTGAGGTCCTCTTCTGAGGCCTCAACGGGGCCTCTTGGGGTCTCTTGGGTGGCTCTTGGGGGCCTCGGGGGGCTTCCTCGGCGCCTCTTCGGGTCGAGATCCAGGAGAGAGCGCGTTCTTTGATCGCTTGGAGGAGGGGGGGTTCGAACTAGACCCCTTCCACCCCCCCTGGATGGAGGGAGGGGAGGGGTTCGAATCCCACCCCACCTTTCCCGTGACGGAGGAGGGGGGGTTCGACCCCCCCCTCCTTCCGGGGCCCGGGCGATTGCCCGCACGAGCGTCCCATTCCCATTCCCATTCCTTCCGTACTTCTCCTCTCTCCCTCTCCTCGGGCCGGCGCCTGCGTCGGCGGCGGCTGGCGGCGGCGCCAGGGACGACGATTTCCCTTTCTGGGCGGGGCGGCGGCGGCTGGCAGCGGCGCCGGGGACGCTGGCGCCAGCGCCTGCTGCTGCGGGCTGCGGCGGCGGGAAGCGTCGACGAGGACGACGGCGACGACGATGACGACGCTCCGCCACGGTGCCTTGGTTTTGGACTAGAGTCCTAATGGATGCCTCTTGGGGTCTCGTCGGAGGGCTCTCGGGGTCCTCTGAAGGGCATTTGTGAAGCCTCCTGGGCGCCTCTTGGGCGTCTCTTGGGGCCTTTCTAAGGTGGTGGTGGTGTTGGGCTGTGGTGGTGGTGGTGGCGGTGGAGGTGGTGGTGATGGTGGTGGTGGTGTGATGGTTGGTGGTGGTGGTTGTTGTGGTGGTTGTGCTGGCAGGTTGTGGTGGTGGTGGCGGTCGTGGAGGTGGTGGTGGTGCGGTGGTTTCTGGTGGTGGTGGTGGTGGTGGTGTGGTAGTGGTGGTGGTGGTGGGTTAAGGTGGTGGTGGTGGATGCGGTGGTGGTGTGGTGGTTTGTCGTGGTGGTTGTGGTGGTGGTAGTGGATGTGGTGGTGGTAGTAGTTGTGGTGGTGGTGGGTTGTGGTGGTGGTGGTTTGTGGTGGTGGTGGTGGTGGTGGTTGTGGTGGTGGGTGGTGGTGGTGGTGGTTGTGTGGTGGTTTGTGGTGGCGGTGGTGGTTGTGTGTTGCGGTGCTGGTGGTGGCGGTGGTGGTGGTTGTGGTTGTGATGGTGGTGGTGATGTTGTGGTTTGTTGTGGTGGTGGTTGTGGTTGTGAGTGGTGGTGGTGGTGGTGGTTTGGTGGTGGTGTGCTGGTGGTGGTGGTGGCGGTGTGGTGGGTTGTGGTGGTGGTGGCGGTGGTGGTGGTTGTGGTGTGGTGGTTTGCGGTGGTGGTGGTGGCGGTGGTGGTGGCGGTGGTTTGTGGTGGTGGTTGGTGGTGGCGGTGGTGGTGGTGGTTGTGGTGGTGTTGTGTTGTGGTGTGGTGGTGGTGGTGGGCGGGTTGTGCTGCTGGTAGTGGTGGTGGTTTGGCGGTGGTGGTGGTGGTGGTGAAGGTGTGGTAGATTTCGGTGGTGAGTTGTTGTGGTGGTTTGTGGTGGTGGCCGTGGTGGTGGTGGTTGTATGGTGGTTTGGTGGTGGTGGTGGTGGGTCGAGGTGGTGGTGGTGGTGGTGGCAGTGGTGGTGGCGGTGGTGGTGGTTGTGGCGTGGTTGTTTGTGTTAGTGGTGGGTGTCGTGGGCAGTGGTGTTGTTGGTGGTAGTGGTGCTGCTGCTGGTAGCCGTGCTGGTGCTGGTGGTGGGTGGGTGGTGGGTGGTGGTGGTGGTTGTGGTGGTGGTTGTGGTGGTGGTGGTTGTGGTGGTGGTGGTGTGGTGGTTTGTGGTGGTGGTGGTGGGTTTTTGTGGTGATGGTTGTGGTGGTGGCGGTGGTGGTGATGGTGGTGGCAATAGTGTGGTGGTTTGTGGGGTTGGTGGTGGTTGTGGTGGGTTGTGGTGGGCTGTGGTGGTGCTTGTTGTGGCGTTTTTGGTAGTGGTGATGTAGTGGTTTGTGGTGATGGTGGTGGTTGTGGTGGTGAGTTGTGGTGGCTGCTGTGGTGTTGGTGGTGGTGGCGGTGGTGGTGGTGGTGGTGGTGGTGGCGGTGGTGGTTTGTGGTGGTGGTGGTATGGCCTTCGGCTCTTCCCGCCACCGTGTTTTGATTGTGGGTCAAAGTTCTCATGGATTCCTCTCGACGTGGGCGTCAGAAGGGTCTCGGGGGCATCCGAGGATCATGTGTGAAGCTTCGTTGACCTTCCTTGGCTTTGGGTCGAAGTTCTCATGGATTCCTCTCGAGGTGGGCGTCAGAAGGGTCTCGGGGGCATCCGAGGATCATGTGTGAAGCTTCGTTGACCTTCCTAAGGGCCTCTCGCTGGCCTCTGGGGGGCGAGGGCTCGATCTGGCGATTTGTGTGTTCCCTCTGCGGCCTCTGGGCCCTCTCTGGTCATCGTCGCTGCGTCCACGCCGTCGGCGCCGCTGGCCGCTGCCAGCGCCGGCGCCAGCGCCGGCGCGGGGGGGGGTTTGAACCCCCCCGCCCCTCCCCTTGGGCCCTCTTTGGTCATCGTCGCTGCGTCCCCGCCGTCAACGCTGCTGGCGGCCGCCAGCGCTGGCGCCAGCGCCCGAGTGGGGGGGGGTCCAAAACCCCCCCTGGGGAGGGGAGGGGGGGCTCGGGAGGGGGAGGGGTTAGATGGGAGGGGGGGCCCACTCCCTGGTTTGAAACGCGCCGCTGAATGTTCCCAAGGCAAGCGCCCGTGAAACGCGTTCTCTCAGAGCTCTACATGTTTGTCGGGTTCCCCCTCTGGGCCCTCTCTTTGGGGCATCTTGGGGCCGTTTTGGAGGCCTCGGGCCGTCTTAAAGCCATCTTGGCCCATTTCGGGGCCCTCTTGGAAGCTTCTTGCGTTGTCTTGAAGCGATCGGGGCTTCTTGGGCCGTCCAGGGCGGCCGGCAGCTCGAAAAGGCGGTACCGCCAAACTCGCACGAACACCCAAACAAAATCAATGATTTTCGCGTCGTCGGGGCTTTTCGAAGTCCTCTTGGAACCCTCCTGGAGCTTCTTGGGCGCTCCTTGGGCCGTTTTGGGAGCAACGTGCGCCATCTTGGAATCCTCTTGGCTTGAGGCAGTGGGGCGTGCCACCCTTTCGGCGCCTCACTGGGGCGGGTTCGGGGGGCCTCCGAGGGCGCGCCCAGGAGCTTCGGCATCTCTGGCTCGACCCTGCCGGGACCTTGCCGGGACCTTGCCGGGGTTTTTGTCCAGGGGCCCCAGGGGCCGCCACGCACGCGCGTGCGAATTAGACACATTCCTAAATTGTGACCAGAGATTTTAGCACGCCTCTGGCCCGCTGGGCCGGCGAATTTTCTGTCTTGCTTGATGCGTGAACAGTGGCTGCTTGGGCCATCGGGGGTACATGAGGCAACGCTGAGGGCGGATGCGCTGCGGCATGCTGTGTAGTTTTCGGTTCGCTTTTCCCCTGCCGCCTCCTTTTCTTCCTCCTTCTCTGTGTTTGGAGGCAGCGATACTCTGTGGTCTGAATGACGGCCACGCGGCGGGGACAGCACCTGCCCGTGCGTTTAGGGGCCAGACCTCGAGACACCTCCTTCAAGCTCCACGCTGGTGGCTCTGATCCATCCAAGGGTACAGTCAATCCGCATTGTAAGGACGGGCGACATTTCCAAGGCTACCCTTGCATCCTTGTTCCTTCGCCCCATCCTTGGTAACTTTCGCTGGCCAATCTCGTTCGAAAAACATTAAGATGGCCTTCCAAGGCCCTTGCATCCTTACCGCGCATCCTCATGACACGGGTTGACTGCATTGCCATTGCCCCCCCCCACGGGCGGCCATCTCTGGGAGAGCATGATCCAGCGAATGGTCTGTCCGGAGGCAAACAATGAGGACGAGGACTCCTAGGGGCAGGCTGCCTTCTGGCGGCCCCAGGAGGGATGGGAGGGAGGGGAGGGAGAAGGAACGACGGGGCTGGGAGGTAGGTGTTGGAGGGGAGGGAGGGGAGGAAGGGAGGGGAGGGAGAAGGAGGGGAGGGAGGGGAAGGGAGGGAGAGGAGGGAGGTGAGGGAGGGGAGGGAGAAGGAGGGGAGGGAGAAGGAGGGGAAGGAGGGGAGCGGAGGGAGGGGAGGGAGGGAGAAGGAGGGAGGGGAGGGATGGGAGGGGAGGGATGGAGGGAGGGGAGGGAGATGAGGGAGGGGAGGGGGGAGAGAAGGAGGGATGGGAGGGAGGGGAAGGAGGGGAGGGAGATGGAACGACGGGACGGCGGCGGCGCTCTTGAGGAGGGAGGTCTCTCTTCTTGCCTCCTCTCTCGCTCCGCCTTCCTTCGGCTTTCTGCTGTGGATAGCATCGCGTGCGACGCTCCCCGCTGGTCTGTCTCGCGTCACGGTGACCATCGAGCAGTCAAGGAGCCAGGTGGGAAGGAGATGGACTGTTGCTGAGGCACCTCCTCCTTCTCCCGTCCCGACAAGATTTTTCACCCTGAGCCCTTCTTTTCTAAAAGAAACGTGGCGCTCCGCAATGGCGGATAAGAGTGAGGGGGCGGGGGGGGGGCTGGCGGGGGGGGGCGCGGGGGAAGTCGCGGGTAGGTCGCGGGTTGGTCGCGGCCGGGTCGCGAGGGGGACGACGACAGCAACGCAGCTCAGCAACAGTAACAATAATCTTCGGAGAGAACTCACACTGCAGCCATGCACCGAGGGACAGAGAATGGCCGTTCGGCTCCCTTACTCTGACCTTACCTTTTTCCTCAGCGGCGGCGGCGGCGATGGGCCGCGGCGGCGGCTCAGGCTCTTGCCCGCTTGGTCTCGCGCGAGGAGTACTGCGAGGCCCCCCCCCCGCCGCCCAGGCACAACAAAGACCCACAACCACAACTGAGTGGGTTTGTTTTTTTTCCTGGAGGGCTCCTCGTGGGAGAACCCACCGGCCTCAACACGAACACTTTGGTTGTGGTCGTGGTCGATGTGGCCGTCCTGGAACGCCACGTCGGCCACAGCCCGTGCCGAGCTGGTCTCGGTGTTCTGACGATTGTTGTCATGCGCAAGACATCCCCCCAGGGCATGCCCTCGAGGTGGTTGTGGTCGCTTGGCCGTGGGCGCGGGATCGGGTGCGGGGCGATTCGCTCGCTCGCTCGCTCGGTGGCGCCGCCGCCGACGTCGTTGAATCGTCGACGTCGTGGACCGTTGGCGCCGCAGGCCGTCATCGCCTCGGCCGCTGCCGCTGTGACAGATCGTTGTCGTCGTCGTCCTCGCCGTGGCCGACGTCGTCGTCCTCGTCGTCCATCGTCGTCGTCGCTGCATGTCGTTTCCTGCGTCCTCGGCCTCGTCGTCGTCGAGGACGGCGGTGACGAGAGCGACGAGGTCGAGGGCGATGGGGGAGGCCTCGCCCTCGCTCGCCTTCGTGCTCGACGTCCTGCCTCTTCAGTTTGCGAGCCTCCTCCGCACCCGCAGGGGGGATGGGCCCCCAGACCCCCTCGCGACGTGAAAGACATGGCGACGAAGGGCTATTCGCTACTTTCCGCCTCCGGGGACTCTCGCCCAGCCCCAGGAGTGTCAAAAGCGGACTCAAGATGCATAGAAAGTGTGGGGGAATGGGTTGAGACCTCTGGGGTTGCCGCTGTGAAGCAATCATGACGTCGGGGGTCTGGGCCGGAGAGGGGAATGCGATCGGGGACGGGAGGGGAGGGGGGAGAGAGATGCACGGGGGCAGGGGGTAGGAGGGAGGGCCATGGAGGCGTGCGAGGTGAGGGGAGGCAGGCACAAGGGAGGATGGGAGGGGGACACGGGAGGCGGGCATGGGCCCTGGTGCAACGCCAGTCGGCTCGGACGTGTGCATTTTTTTCACAAACATCCAGTGGTGTTAGGTCCTCGTTTTGACGAGACAGCGCCCCGCGGCATTCCTCTCCTCCTCCCCTTCCTCCCCTCCTCCTCCTCTTCTTCCTCCTCCTCCTCCTTCTCCTCCCGTCCCCCCCACTCACTTTGGCACACCCCTCACACGTTTCATGGCCCCATTGGGAGCCCCAATGAAGGCCCAAGTGTCAGCGTTCGCATGCTGCCACCGCACCCATTTGGGCACACCCCTCACACGTTTCGTGGCCCTACAGGGAGCCCGCCGAATGCCCAAATGAAAGCGTTCGCATGCGGCCACCGCACCCGTTGTGGCACACCCCTCACACGCTTTGTGTCTCCACTGGTAGCCCCACCGAAGGCTCAAATGCCAGCGTTCGTATACGGCCACCGTGCCCATTTTGGCACACCCCTCACACGTCTCGTTGCTCCGTAGGGAGCCCCAGGGAAGGCCCAAATGCCAGCGTTCGCATGCGGCCACCGCACCCTCTTTGGCACATCCCTCACACGTTTCGTGGCCCTACAGGGAGCGCCACCGAAGACCCAAATGCAAGCGTTCGTATACGGCCACCGCACACATTGTGGCACACCCTTCACACGTTCCGTGGCCCCACAATAAGCCCCACCGAAGGCCCAAATGCAAGCGTTCGCATGCGGCCATTTGGTCTCACCCCTCACACGTTTCGTGGCTCCACAGGGATCCCACCGAAGGCCCAAATGCCAGCGTTCGCATGCGGCTTCCGCACCCATTTTGTCACACCCTCACACGTTTCGTGGCCTCACAAGGAGCCCCACCGAGGGCCCAACTGCAAGCGTTCGCATGCGGCTTTCGCACCCATTTTGGCACACCCCTCACACGTTCCGTCGCCCCACAGGGACCCCCCCGAAGGCTCAAATGCCAGCGTTCGCTTGCGCCCACCGCATCCATTTTTGGCACACCATTCACACGTTTGGTATCCCCATAGGCAGCTCCTCCGAATGCGGTGCATACAACGACGGGTTTCAGAACTGCATGGAGGAGCATCCTGGATCATGGAGCAGAGAAAAACATGCAGCACGAAACCAACAAGTGCATGGGGAATGGACGTTCGCGCGATGGCGAGGATGGTGCGGATACTGCACACGTTGGCCGCCAAGGGCCGCGGGCTCCCCCCCCCACCGCAGCTCCCGCGTCCGCGGCCCCCTTGTTCGGCTGGAGAGGCGCCCGCCGTGGCTCTCCGTGTGGGTCGCGGCCTTTGTGGGTCAGTGGCCGCCGCCGCCGCCGCCGTCGCCTGCACTCCGACTGTGGGATCGACCACATAATCGATTTACTAGTACCCCAAAATTGAGCTCCCGTTGACTCTGCACAAAATGCCTAGACTGCTCCGCAGATCTACTCACCATGCGGCGTGTTTCTATTGTTGTTTTTCCTCTCATGGGCCCGACGAGAAAACTGAGATCGTTGCAGATCAGCCGCCACCGTCGCCGCCACCGTCGCCGCCGCCTGTCGCCCAAGCACTCGGGGGGGGGCCCTGGGCGCGTGGCCCCCCCGGAGCTTTCCCCCGGAGCTAAGGAGGAGGAGGAGGAGGAGGAGGAGGAGGAGGAGGAGGAGGAGGAGGAGGAGGAGGAGGATCAGCGCCTGCTTGGGAGACAGGGTGCGTGCCGCAAGAAAAAGTGGAGGGGTGGGGACTCCAGGCAGCACGCGAGGGCCATCGACCTCTCGGCTTAGGCGAAAGTGGCTCACGCGCCATCTGGGCAAGCAGTGAGTGGAATCCGACTGGCTTTACTTGCATCTGGAGTGAATTGATGCCAAACGAAAGGTGTTGCAGACAGGGTTTCCCTTAGCAGTACAGGCTAAAGATACACCTCACATTGCCGAAAAATGTGAGAAGCAACACAAGGAGAGCGGGGAAGACTAATCCCGCGGACCTCTCCGCTTCAACTGGGCAATAATCGCGGGACCTCTGCCTCGCTCCTGAAATTTAGAAACCATCCTGTGCCGCATTATCGGCACTTTGTTCAGTCCTGGGACACTGCAACACAAGGCATCTTGCACAACTGATTCTGCTGGCCAGCCGCCTCAGGGGCTGGCAGAAAGGGTAAAACAGTGCTCGGCATCTTTGAACCATGCTGTATATAGAGACACTCTGTGAGGCGATGCCCTTGCGGCACCTCATCCCACCGTCTACCTGGGACCGCGTCCTGGCACGGCGAGGCTTTGAGCGATCCCGCAGGACCTCATCTCACCGTTTACCAGGGACTGCGTCCTGGCACGGCGAGGCTTCTGAGCGATCCCGCAGGACCTCATCCCACCGTCTATCAGGGACAGCGTCCTGGCACGGCGGGGCACTCTTGAACGATACCTTTCTCGGTGAATTCCTGGCCGCTCAGCTTGAGCTTCAAGCGGACTGGCAAGAACTCGCAATCAGGTTCGATTATGATATCGAACGCTAGCGGGATGCTCGCCTCTGATGTCGGCGAACGCATCGGGCTCGCCAGCCCGCGGTGGGATGCTCGCCCGCTGCGAACGCATCGGGCCCACCGCGGAACGGAACTCGAGATTGCCGAAGGAGAACTTGACGTGCTCGCAGTGGCAGCGCTGCGCCACGTGATGGTGTTGCCAGTGCCTGGGACCACGAAGCACATCGGGGCCATGAGGAAGGCGTAGCTGAACGGGTCCAGCTTGAAGTTGCTGCTCATGGCCCTGGGCGCGGCGACGACGGCTTTCGCAAAGAAGGCCACCTGGGATTTGTCCTGCAGCACGGGGCCGAGGAACTCGGAGTTGAGATCCTTGTGAGCGCAGGGTGAAAAGCCATTGATGACCCAAGTGATCACGAAGACGCACTGGTGGTTGGGGCGCTGTGGCCTGGCAGCGCGTCGTAGGTGAAGACGAGCACGACGTTCGACTTCTTCATGACCTGCAGGAACGCGACGTTGCAGCACAGGTAGGCCTTGATGGAGCCGTGCAGCATGATCGCGTGGAGGAAGCCGGTGGGCGCCGGGAGAGTTCAAGCAGGGAAGTGTGGACATGCCTCTTCCGTACGGAGCGAACGGAGCAGGCCACGATGGCCTCAAGTGGCCAAGATGCGCAGGAGCCTTGAGCCGGATGGCTTGAGCCAAACTGGCTACGGGGGAGGAGGAGGAGGAGGAGGAGGAGGAGGAGGAGGAGGAGGAGGAGGAGGAGGAGGAGGAGGAGGAGGAGGAGGAGGAGGAGGGGAGGGGGAGGAGGAGGAGGAGGAGGAGGAGGGAGCAGGAGGAGGAGGAGGAGGAGGCGGAGGAGCCCATCCCTGTGGGGACGGCTGCTGCTCTTTCCGGGCCTGCCCGGGAGAGGCGACGGGGGGCCCTGTGGAGCCCACCTGGCCAGGGCTCGGTTCGACTCTTCCGACTCGATCCGCTTCTTTTTCGACGGCTTCCGATTCCCGAATCGATCTGACGTGGGATTCCGATTTATCGGTATCGTTCAACCGATCCCCATCAACATCCCCATCCCCTTCGAGACCCCCACCAAATTACCACCCCAGTTGGGATACACCCCGCAACGACTTATATCCCCATCTGGGGGCGTAAATCGGCCAGTGGAGCCCAGGCCACGCCGCTGGGGATGGGGATCGGTGAAACGATATTCAATTTGGGCTCCGACTTCTTGTTGGAGGCATTCTAGCCTGCCGACTCCCGACTCCGCCGCCGATCTCCGCCGATCCGATTCCTTTCGATCGCCGGTTCGACCTGCCGAGTCGATGCTGGGCCCTCTTGCCCACCCCGCGGCCCGGGCCGCGGGGGAGCGGCCCCCGCGAGATGCTGTGCGCGGGGCGCCGGAGGTCGTCGGGGCCCCCTCGCAATCGGCCTTCGGACCCTCTCCTCCTCCTCCTCCTCCTCCTCCTCCTCCTCCTCCTCCTCCTCCTCCTCCTTCTGACCCTGACCTTCCAGAGTGCAACAAAAATAGCAATCCAGACCTGTAGATCTGACTGGACCGCCCCAGGCCTCGACGGGAGTCAGGGCGTCGACGTCCTGCTGTTATTTTTCAGCCCTCCTGGGACTCCTGGAAGGTCAGGGGAAGCTTTGCCGCTGCCCCTCGCGATGTGGTGCGCGGGGCGCTGGGGGGCGTCGGAAGCCCCCCGCCACAGACCCTCTCCTCCTCCTCCTCCTCCTCCTCCTCCTCCTCCTCCTCCTCCTCCTCCTCCTCCTCCTCCTCCTCCTCCTCCTCCTCCTCCTCCTCCCTGTGGCGCACCGCGATCAGGATCTCGAGGTGAGTCTGGCCGAGGGTTGCGAGGGGTCCTCCAAGTCGGGCGATCGCAAACATGGATGAAGGGGGCGTGGATTAGCGACGGGTCCCGTTTCCATGGGAAATCGCAGAGTTCCGACGCCGAGCGAGGCGGCACCGGCCGCATTGGGGAGGGCACCTCCCCCGATCCATGGATTTGGCGACCGCGCGCCAAATCCATTGCAACACAAACATAACAAACAACGACAAATAACTAATAACACAGCAGCAAAACAAGCAGCAAAACAAGCAACGTCGAACACAAGAGGACAAGCGGATCAAGAGCCAGTTACGTCTCTTCTGCCTCCGCCCGACTGCTGTCTGGAGACGAGGCCTCGGGAGGTCCTCAGAGGAAGCTGGATGCCGGCGGTCCTCGGGCCGGGGGGGGGCCAAGAACGTCTTGAGACCTCGATCAGAGTCATGCCATCGTCGTCGTTCAGGGGATGCCCGTAGCCACTTTGGCTCAAGGGCGCCTGATCTCTCTCCTGAAGAAGTGAGAAGGACTACAATTATCAGCCGATGGCGCTCCTCATCGCCGCCGTCTCGCTGCTAGCACTCGTGCACGCTTCGGGCCCGCAGGCGTCCTGCGCCGTAGGGCAGCAGTGCGCCGCCGGAGAGCAGGATGACACTGGCATGCTCCAGAAGAGCTCGCAGATGATACAGGTGAATCGACATGAGCAATTGAGCGTGAAGCCGACGCCCACGAACGACGCCGAGTGCAAGGCCGTGCAGGGCATCAACACGGGCCTGCCCATCGTCTATGACTCCAGCTGCCCCGTCCTGTGCTGCTTCGAGGACCAGCCGTGCAGGTACAACAACACGGGCTGCTACTTGGCGGCCTTGGCGCAGCAGAAGGTGAGGACGACGCCCACGAACGACGCCGAGTGCAAGGCCGTGCAGGGCATCGGCAAGGGCCTGCCCATCGTCTATGACTCCAGCTGCACTGGCCTGTGCTGCTTCGAGGACCAACAGTACAGGTACGACAACACGGGCTGCTACTCCGCGGCCTTGGCGCAGCAGAAGGTGAGGACGACGCCAACGAGGACGCCGAGGGCAAGGCAGTGCCAGGCATCAGCAAGGGCCTGCCCATCGTCCACGACTCCAGCTGCCCTGGCCTGTGCTGCTTCGAGGACCAGCCGTGCAGGTGCAACGGCACGGGTTGCTACTCCGTGGCCTTGGCGCAGCAGAAGGTGAGGACGACGCCTACGAACGACGCCGAGTGCAAGGCAGTGCCAGGCATCAGCAAGGGCCTGCCCATCGCCTACGACTCCAGCTGCCCCGGCCTGTGCTGCTTCGAGGACCAGCCGTGCAGGTACAACAACAGGGGTTGCTACTCCGCGGCCTTGGCGCAGCAGGAGGTGAGGAGGACGCCCACGAACGACGCCGAGTGCAAGGCAGTGCCAGGCATCGACAAGGGCCTGCCCATCGCCTACGACTCCAGCGGCCCTGGCTTGTGCTGCTTCGAGGACCAGCCGTGCAGGTACAACAACACGGGCTGCTACTCCGCGGCCTTGGCGCAGCAGAAGGTGAGGGCGACGCCCACGAACGAAGCCCAGTGCAAGGCAGTGCCAGGCATCAGCAAGGGCCTGCCCATCGTCTACGACTTCAGCTCCCCTGGCCTGTGCTGCTTCGAGGACCAGCCGTGCAGGTACAACAACGCGGGCTGCTACTCCGCGGCCTTGGCGCAGCAGAAGGTGAGGACGACGCCTACGAACGACGCCGAGTGCAAGGCAGTGCCAGGCATCAGCAAGGGCCTGCCCATCGTCTACGACTCCAGCTGCCCTGGCCTGTGCTGCTTCGAGGACCAGCCGTGCAGGTGCAACGGCACGTGCTGCTACTCCGCGGCCTTGGCACAGCAGAAGGTGAGGACAACGCTCACGAACGACGCCGAGTGCAAGGCAGAGCCAGGCATCAACAAGGGCCTACCCATCGTCTACGACTCCAGCTGCCCTGGCCTGTGCTGCTTCGAGGACCAGCCGTGCAGGTGCAACAACACGGGCTGCTACTCCGCGGCCGTGGCGCAGCAGAAGGTGAGGACGACGCCCACGAACGACGCCGAGTGCAAGGCAGTGCCTGGCATCACTGGGGCCTGCCCATCGCCTACGACTCCAGCTGCCCTGGCCTGTGCTGCTTCGAGGACCAGCCGTGCAGGTGCAACGGCACGTGCTGCTACTCCGCGGCCTTGGCGCAGCAGAAGGTGAGGACGACGCCCGCGAACGGTGCCGAGTGCAAGGCAGTGCCAGGCATCAAGGGCCTGCCCAACGTCTGCGACTCCAGCTGCCCTGGCCTGTGCTGCTTCGAGGACTAGCCGTGATGGTCCAACAGCGCGGGCTGCTACTCCGCGGCCTTGGCGCAGCAGAAGGCGAGGGCGACGCCCGCGAACGACGCCAAGTGCAAGGCAGTGCCAGGCATCAACAAAGGCCTGCCCATCGTCTACGACTCCAGCTGCCCTGGCCCGAGCAGCTTCGAGGACCAGCCGTGCAGATGTAACGCCACGGGCTGCCACTCCGCGGCCTTGGCGCAGCAGAAGGCGAGGGCGACGCCCACGAACGAAGTCGAGTGCAAGGCAGTGCCAGGCATCGACAAGGCCCTCCCATCGTCTACGATTCCAGCAGCCCTGGCCTGTGCTGCTTCGAGGACCAGCCGTGCAGGTGCAACGACGCGGGCTGCTGCTCCGCGGCCTTGGCGCAGCAGAAGGCGAGGGCGACGCCCACGAATGACGCCGAGTGCATGGCAGTGCCAGGCATCAGCAAGGGCCTGCCCATTCCATCGTCTACGACTTCAGCAGCCCTGGCCAGTGCTGTTTCGAGGACCAGCCGTGCAGGCACAACAACGCGGTCCGCTACTCCGCGGTCTTGGCGCAGCAGAAGGTGAGGACGACGCCCGCGAACGACGCCGAGTGCAAGGCAGTGCCTGGCATCAGCAGGGGCCTGCCCATCGTCTACGACTCCAGCTGCCCTGGCCTGTGCTGCTTCGAGGACGAGCCGCGCAGGCGCAAGACCACGGGCTGCTACTCCGCGGCCTTGGCGCAGCAGGAGGTGAAGATGACGCCCGCGAACGACGCCCAGGGCAAGGCAGTGCCAGGCATCAAAAAGGGCCTGCCCATCGTCTACGACACCAATTGCCCTGGCCTGTGTTGCTTCGAGGACCAGCCGTGCAGGTGCAACAACACGGGCTGCTACTCCGCGACCTTGGCGCAGCAGGAGGTGAGGACGACGCCCGCGAACGACGCCGAGTGCAAGGCAGTGCCAGGCATCAACAAGGGCCTGCCCGTCGTCCACGACTCCAGCAGCCCTGGCCTGTGCTGCTTCGAGGACCAGCCGTGCAGGTGCAACGGCACGGGCTGCTACTCCGTGGCCTTGGCGCAGCAAGAGGTGAGGGCAACGCCCGCGAACGACGCCGTCGACCCCAGCTACCCTGGCCTGTGTTGCTTCGAGGACCAGCCGTGCAGGTGCAACAACACGAGCTGCTACTCCGCGGCCTTGGCGCAGCAGAAGGTGAGGGCGACGCCCGCGAACGACGCCGAGTGCAATGCAGCGCGAGGCATCAACAAGGGCCTGCCCATCGTCTACGACTCCAGCTGCCCTGGCCTGTGTTGCTTCGAGGACCAGCCGTGCAGGTACAACAAGCGGGGCTGCTACTGAGGAGAGAGTTGCTCTGTGGTATGGGTGGTCCAGATTTATTGCCGATAGTGCATTGTGAGTGCGGCATATGGATCGCCTGCGTGACACAGCAACAGTTTGTCGTGGATTGTGCCAACTCAGGCAGCGTCGGATTGGCGTTCTGCAGCTTTAGCATTCCCAGAGGACCATGCGAAGCTTGACCGTTTGATGTAAGCATGCTTGGTGTGCCCAATGTCCACGGCGCAACCACATTTATACTTGGTGCTTGTTCTGTGTTCCGACTCCTGGACCGACATGTCTTGGTACACTTGTGCGGAGGGGCCGCTTCTTCTTGCTGCCAGCTTTGCGCACGTGTGGTCTTGTCACGGGAGAGACTGGTCAGAGCAAGGCACTTGCGGATTGGTCAAAAAATCAAAATTCGCCGTCGTTCAAGGGGCCCAGGAGATCCATTCGCCCAGCTTTGTCGTTGTCCAGGAGATCCAGGCCCCCAGATCCAGGAGATACAGGAGATCCAGGATATCGTCGTTATTTGTCGTCGTCCAGGAGATCTTGGGCCCCCCCCAAGTTCTCGAGGCTCCCGGTTTTCGGTCCTCGATCCTGGAGCCACTCTCCGCTGTCGTTCCAAGACCCTTCGCGTCGCGATTTCTCAGTGCGGGGTCCCTTGTCCTCCCGACCACGTCCCTGGGACAACCGCTCTACCCCAAACAGAGTTTTGAGCGTTCCCGGGGCCCCCCAGAGGCCAACAAGCTATAGAACTGTTCGTCGCTTGTCCGACATCGTTTCCAGCGGCGGAGGGCTAGGTTGTCCGTTGTCGCCCAGCGTCGTCGTCATATGGCAGGTGCTCTGCCCGGCGGCCGACGACCTGAGCCACTACGGGGCCAAGTGCTTGGTTGAGCTGGACCGCGGCCTGGCGGTGCGCCGGCGCCGGGGGCCCCGGCGTCGCCGCCGCCGCTACTGCCGCCGCTGCCGTCGTTGTCGTCGTCGGCAGCCGAAGCCTCGGCGTTAGCGTCGTCGTCGTCGAGGGGGGAACTGAGAAACGAGAGGGGCGGGGAAAGGGAGGGGTAACAGGGCGGTCTGCAATCACATGGTCAGGGACTCGAATCTTAGTGGCACTGCAGAGCAAGAGTGGTTACAGCAGGTTTGCGGCGTGTCCACGCGGCGGCGACCCCAGCGCGGGCGTTCAAAGTTGAACGCACCAGTGGGCCAGAACCGGCCAAGATGGTCGATTTGATGATCAAGAATTTGCTGATCTTTCAAGACTGACGATCCAGGCAGTGCCAGAACCGACGACCCGACCCTGCTGCATCCCCACTGTGCGCTCAGCTCCCCGACCATGGCGCGATTGCGAAAGTTTGCCGTGCGACTGGGGCGGGGAGCGCAGTCGGCCAATCGATTTTTCGAATGAGAACTACAGTGGAGGCCCACGCCAAGAAACACCCTGCTTGCCTCCAGGGTGCCCTGGGCTTCTTGGGTCTTCTGATGGTTCTGCCGTGGAGGGCGCGACGTTCCCACACCAGAGGTCCGTGGACGTCCTGGGGTCTCAGGGTTGGGCTTCTGCTTCTTGTGGCAGTCGAAGAAAAACCCACATAAACATTTTACGTCTGGCGCTGCGCGCGGATTTCTTGGATCCGCGCCTGGGCCCCCCGGCGGCGCGCGCCAGGGAGGGGGGTCCAGCGCGAATCCGAGAAGTCCACGCGGAGCGCCAAGCGTTTTTGTGTTTATCTGCTGTTTTTTCTTCTTCTATTGTGGCAGGTTCCTTGTGGACTGGCCTCCGCTGCACCTGCACCAGCGCGGGGATCTGCCGCAGCTCCGCGGGGGGTCTCTCTGGAGCGGCGCCCGGGCTCTCCCCTGGCCACTCTCCCGGCGGGCACAGGCCCCTGGCGGGCTCCGCGCGCCGATCCAGGAGTTTCATGTCGGGCGTGTCCCTCTACAGGGCAACGCTCAACAACAGTCCAGAACCAGCAAGGGCACGATGTTGTTGAGTGCTTTTTGACTATGCTTGGGTAGTTCTTGGGTGTGTTGTTTCTCTTCCCTCCAAAATCCGCCCGTAGGGGGACATATACCCGACCTAGCATGAAGTCGGAGGCCCGGCGTGAGCGGCGGTGCGGGTGCAGCAGCGTGTACCGAACCCGGGCGACATATGAGCGACGCAAAAAACGGGGTAGTCTGCGCCGACTTTAGGTCGCGCGTAGGCGGTCGCGAAGATCATCGCACGTCGCGATGCGCGGTGCGCAAAGTTGGGTGACCTGGGACCCTGCGTTCCGACGACGCGAAAACATTGCAGCATCGCGAAACGTCACGGCCGGTGCCCCAGACCTCTCTGTGGGTTCTTCTGGGCCGGATCGATTTGTGAGTCACTGAGCGCGTTCCAGTACTCGCAAGGTGCCTACTCGCAAACTTTAGAAACATATGTGGCTTCCTCGATGTAATGGATCGTAAGTCCCCAGCGGTGGATCCAAGCCGTTTGCGAGCAGTTCCTCTGCGAGTCGTGGAGCGCGCTTGTTTGGTGCAGGTCCTGGGGGGCCCGAAGCGGGGCGACAACGCCTGGCGCGAAAAGCAGCTGCAGCGCCCAGATCGAAGGGCCAGAAGCGGAGTGGTCAGGGGGAGAGGCTGTTCGGGTGAGGGGACCCGGTTAGTGGTAGTGCCCCAGAGCTCTAACTTGGCCAGAATCGCTGAGCCAGGTCTGCCGTAGTTGGTGTTTTTTCAGGTGACGGCAGTTCTGGTCAGTGGAACGGGGCGGGGGGGGGGGCGTCCCCCAGTACACATCATTAATCCAGGTCCCATGAAACCCAGTTCTACCAAAGCCCGAGCTGAGCCCAGACGGAGCAAGCCTCGACGGAGGCCGCGCAGTCCGCGCGGCCCCCTTCCGCACGGGCTCGGCATCTTGCCTGGAGATGCACGCAGCCGGACCGAGGTGTAATTAGGATCGAGGGCGTCTCGGGGAGGGTGCCTTCATGCTCTTCGTGCTTGCTGGATGTTCCTGTGCACCCTGGGGAGGGTACTCTGGGTTTCTTAATAAGCGTGGGGAGTACCCCCCCGACGGGGCTCAACCTCGCCTCGTCGTCGCGCCGCGACGGGGGTCGGAGCGCGTTCGGCGCGCGGTGGCTGCCCGCGACGGGGGTCGACGTGGGGCTGTCGGCGGGGGTGACGCCCCCCCGACGCTTAGTAAGAACCTCGGAGCACCCTCGAGTGGTCTCGGGCTCTGGGGTGCCTTGGCCGGCGGAGGGTCTCCTGCTCGTGAGGAGGCTGCTCTCCTGGCCCAGGTCCGACTGCAGCCCAGATGGAGTGTGAGCCCAGACGGAGGCCGAGCTCTCCCGGCGGACCGACTCCGCACGGACTCGGCGCCCTCTCCGCGGCAGAGGGGCAGCAGCAGCCGCCGCCGCAGCCGCCGCCCGCCCCCCCCCCGCAGGCCTCGGGCAGCCTCCGCCTGCTGCGGCTGTCCCCCGCCACGTGCTCGCCGAAGCACCACGTGGTGGTCGTCGAGCGGACCCCCCGCGAGGCGGGCGCGGCGCTGACTGATCCACCACAGGTGGTGCATCATGCCGCGTCGTCGCCACCGTTGCCGCGACAATCGCGACCATCGTCGCCACGTCCAGGCCATCGCCGTCATCACCATGACCCTGACAGTCTGCACCGCCACTGCAGGAACTCGCCGTGTTGGCAGGGCGGCCCGCGCCGCCCGTGCCGCTGGAGCTCTCTGGGGCAGGGCCCGCCTCGAGTTCGAGACGGGCCCGGAGTTCCCTGTTCCCTGGGTCTCGGTGTCGTTTGACCGATCCCTGTCCCCATCCCCATCCACATCTCGAGCCCCACCGTCTCACCACCTCAGTTGGGGACATGCCCCTCAAACCCGAGGAGAGCAGCCCATATCCCCACGCTGGTGTTGATGGGGATCGGTCAAAAGATGCTCTGTCGTGGAGCCGTCGACGACGACGACGCCGCCGACGACGACGCCTGCGAAGAAGGGGCAATACACGTCTCGGAGCCGCCTGGGGGTCTGAGGCGGCCCAGCAGTAAGTCGGGCGTGTCCCTCTACAGCGAGAATATCCAAACAGAAATAATATAAAAGTAGTCTGATAACGTTGTTTTTTTAAAATATGTTTTGACTATTTTTGACTATCTGTTGTCTATTTGTACTTATTCCTCCACCGTCGGCCTGTGGGGGGACATGTCCGACCCAAGCCCAGCACTGGTTCTGGTCTACAGGAAGGGGGTGGCAAGGTTCGAGGCTGGTCGGGAAACGGTGTTTGTTGAATTCTTATTTTTACCGGATAATCCTTTCTGATTTCTCCACGGGTGCTCGCACCCTGTTTCTCATTCCACAAAGGGTTTTCTGTGGGCACCAGGTTGTGTCGTCGGCCTCCGGTTTGCAATAGCAGCGGCTCCCGCCTGATACTTCACCACAAAACAATTCCATTTCGCGCTCTCGCACGAGACTTCCTCATAATTCATGCAGGAATCGCGCTCTCGCGTGGTACTAGTCTCGCTCTCGCGTGGGACTTCCTTACAATTTATCCAGACGCCGCGCCCTCGACACTCGGGAATCACTCTCTCGCCTTGGTATCTCTTACGATTTATTTGGGAATCGCGCTATCGCTCGAGACGTCCTCGTGATTCATGCAGGACTCACGCTTCAGCAGCCCGCCTGCTGGACCTGGCCGCCTGGGTTTCTTCACGACCTGCCCGCTAGGGTCTGCCCGCCTGATCAGCCACGTGCGTTCTGCTCATCGTCCTTTTCCTACTAATTTCGTTTGTTATCCGTCATGCCCCCTCCCCCTTCCATCCGTCCTCTCTTCCCTTGTTTTAGGGCCTGCGCTAATTGCACGTGGCAAGTAAGGAAGATATATCCCCAAGGGGGTACGATTGAAGATCAAGAGTGCGGCTACCGAGGGTTTGGGATATACGTGGTGAATAGCACGCGAGCACGTAGGAGCGAGCAGTCTTACAGTGAGTGTTGTTGTTGTTGTTGTTGCTGCTGTTGCCGCTGCTGCTGTTGTCGTTGTTGCTGCTGCTGCTGTTGTTCAGCTCTCATTCCTAAAGAACAGCTATTGTTGATCCCCCTCAGGTAACCATTGCATTTCTCTATTAAGGAGCTCCTCTGGAGGCTCGCGTTTTTTTCTACAAGGGGAAGTGGGTGTCACGCAATATTCGTGTCCATGGGGGGCAAGATTTGTCCGTTTCAGCCAGCGCCTACTGTAAGCAGCAACGTAATCGTGGCGAGGCCCGAAGCCGTCCTCCCCGACTGGCGTTTCGGCCACGTTCGTAGGAAAGCCTCGCGGCGAGCATGATAATTACCAGCACGCTTAGCTAGGGG
Organism: Prorocentrum cordatum; assembly: GCA_963575745.1. Taxonomy (NCBI): domain Eukaryota; class Dinophyceae; order Prorocentrales; family Prorocentraceae; genus Prorocentrum; species Prorocentrum cordatum. The sequence goes on along the minus strand of CAUYUJ010019570.1, from coordinate 91,961 downwards.
AGTTGTGTGTATTATCGCGGTCCGCTCCCATCTCGTGCTCCTCCCCCGAGAAATGGCCCATTGAGACCCCCCTCGTTCATTTTGAGCCACACTTTTGTAATGGCTTCCTCTGCTATTGCCATGGCTTCCTCTCTCTTGCAATGGCTTCCTCTACTATTTCAATAATAGAGAATCTTGGGATAGGACATACTTGAGTAGACTAGAGTAGAGGAGAGTAGAGCAGAGTATAGTTGGGTAGGAGCAGGGTCGAGTAGGAGTAGAGCGGAGCGGATTGGAGTAGAGAAGAGTAGAGTAGAGTAGGGCAGGATAGGGTAGAGTAGATTGGTGTAGTGGAGAGTCGTGGAGAATAGGGTGGCTCGTATAATAGAGGTGATTAGGATAGTCAAGTACGAGTCGGGCAGCGTAGAGCAAGAGTATACTCGGGTAGAGTCGGTCAGGTCAGGGTAGGGAAGGGTACACTAGGGGCGAGTCGAGTAAATTATAATGGAGTAGCGCAGGGTGGAGTGGGGTAGATGGTAGTGTTGAGTAGACCAGCGTAGAGCAGAGAAGGCTAGAGTAGCGCATAGTAGAGTAGAACCCAGTTGAAGTATCACCGAGTAGAGTTTCGTGTAGTATTCTACAGTGCAGTATATTATGGTCGAGTGGCGTAGGGACGAGTAGCGGAGGGCAGAGTAGCGCAGAGTAGAGTAGGATAGCTGGTATGTTAGGGTCGGGTATAGTAGAGTAGGATCGAATATAATACAGTAGAGAAGAGTCGAGTATGAGTAGAGTACAGCAGGAGTAGAGTAGAGTGGAGCAGAGCAGAACACAGTCGAGTACAATATTTTAGAGTAGGAGTAGAGTGGAGTAGAGTAGGGTTGGAGTAGGAGTAGAGTAGGAGCAAAGCAGGAGTAGAGTAGGAATAGAGCAGAGCAGAGCTGGCTCGGGTAGGCTCGGTTAGGGTAGAGTAGAGTCGGGTAGAATAGAGCATCGTAGAGCAGAGCAGGGCAGACGGTTGAGAAGAGCCACTTTGTGTAGAGCAGAGTGGAGCAGAGTCCACCCCAGTCCAGTCCAGTCCAGTCCACACCCGTCCCTTCTGCCTCGGCCCACTCCGGCCCACCTCATGCCAGCCTTCCGATCCTCGTTTCCGTTCCCTTTTTGGCTCAGGTTGCGGCCCCCGGTGGCGGCAGCTGGCGGCCCCGCGCGGGCGTCCCAGGGGGAAGCAGGGCGGAGGCCTCGACGGCAGCCCCCCGTTCGGCGGCGGCGGCGGGCGATGACCGGCGAGGGGGCTGCGCAGGATCGCTCGGTGGCAAATCATACGAGCTTCTATGTTCAGGCCTCCTAGGTGGGGTCGGAGTAAATGGGGTCGAAAGATCGCGGCGCATCGCCGATGAATCGCCGATGCGGCTCGATGTGGAGCCCGACTTGCTTCACGTCGACGTCGCCGATGCATCGCCCACGTCTGCATCGCCGATGCATCGCCGATACGGCGCGATCCTCCGACCCCGTCTACTCCGACCCATCTAGGATGCCTTTACGGGGCTAGGACGAGGATTCATACAGTCCAGAGAGTTCCGCCGGATCTCAGAGATTGAAGTTGTCCTCACCCGAATTTGTCCTCGTCCTTACTTCGTCTTAGTTGCCACCGAAGGAGGCGGTTTCGGTAGCAAATCATGGGAGCCTGGCGAACCCTCCCAACTCTCTCAATTCTGTCTTCAGCGTCGATCTAGCGTCTGGGAGCAGATGAGATAGCGCCGCTTCAGCGTCGGCTCGCGTCGATTTAGCGTCGATTTGGCGTCGATTTCGCGGCGTCGATCTAGCGCCGACTGGCGTCGATTCGCGAGGGCCGACAAGATGGTGCGGGAGGCTCCCGTGAGTTTTCACCGCAGGAGGCGACGACTCGGCCTGCCCCCCCGGCCGCCGGGCGCCAGGCGGCGCCCGCCGCCGCCGCGGAGATGGCCCCGCTGCCCCCGCCCCGCGGCCGCGCGGCCGCGGGGCCCGCGGGCGCCCCGGAGGGAGGCGCCATGCCGCCGCCGCCGAGGCTCCGGGGGGGTAGTCGGAGGAGGGCAAGATACCGTTTTGTTGTTGTTGTCGTTGTTGTCGTTGTTGTTGTTGTTGCTGCTGCTGCTGTTGTTGTTGTTGTTGTTGTTGTTGTTGTTGTTTGGTAATGTTGGTGCTTTTGTGGTGGTTGTTGGTTGTTGTTGTTGGCGTCGTTTGTTGTTGTGGTTGTTGTTGGTGTTGTTGGTGGTGTTGTTTGTTTGCTGTCATTGTTGTTGTGGTGGTTGTGGTTGTTGTTGTTGTTGTTGTTGTTGTTGTTGTTGTTGTTGTTGTTGTAGTTCGTGTTACTGGTTGTTTGTTGTTGTTACCATTACTATTATTATTGATGTGGTTGTTGTTGTTTGCGTTGTTGTGGTTGTTTGTTGTTGCTGTTTTTGTTGTTATTGTTGTTGTTGCTGCTGTTGTTGTTGCTGTTGTTGTTGCTGTTGTTGTTGTTGTTGTTGTTGTTGATGCTTTTGATGTTTGTTGTGGTTGATGTTTGTTGTTGAACTCGCATTACTGAAGAATGGTTGTTGCTGATCCCCCCCTCTGGTGAGCACTGTGTTTTTCTATTGGAGTGCTTCCCCCAGGGCTCGCACCCTGTTTTTTTATCAGGGAAAGCCACTCGGATCAAACTGTGTTGTTGGTCCCCTGTTTACAACAACAACGGTTCCCGCCTGAGACGTTCTCAACATTTTGCCAGGACCCCCGCTCCCGCCTGAGACGTCCTCACACTTTACTTAGGGATCGCTCTCTCGCTTGGGACGTCCTTGCAATTTTCAGGAATCGCTCTCTCGGCGCTCTGGAGTCGCCCTCTCGCTGGAGACGTGCTTGCAACTTGATCAAGAATCGCGCTCTTGCGTTGGAATTCCCCGCAACTTACTCAAGCGCCGCGCTCCCGACACTCAGGCATCCAGGAGTCGCGCTCACGCTTAGGACTCCCTCACAGCTTATTCAGGAATCGGGATCTCGCCCGCGGCCGAGCGCCCAAAGTTTATGTTTATGCCGTGCTTCCTCCTTGTAATCACACCGGTCCGCCTCGAAAGATGCCGCAGAAGGACGTGGGTTCTGGGGCTGATGTCGCGATTGCCTGACATTCACCGAGCGCCTTCTAAACGTCCTGGGAAAACAGGTTCGCCGCGATGCAACTAATGTGTCGTAGATCCTCCTCGGCGGACTCAGGCCATTTGCGAGCAGCGTCTAGATATAGAGGTCTGGGGCTCCGGTCGTACTCGTCTGAGATGCTGATGCTGCCACCGACTCGCAGCGCGGGGGATCTCTCGGGCCCCTGCCGAGATGGGCTGGACTTCCCTCGACGTTTCGGTCAGGACGCACCCTGGGGGGGAGTCAGCCGCGCGCAGAGGGATGCGGGGGGAGGCGGGAAGGGCTTCTGAGAAGCGCCCCTGCAGAATGTGAGGCCGGCGCCTTCTAAGGAGCAGGGGTGCTTCTGAGGAGCCCTCCCCCCAGGTCCCTCCGCCCCTCTGGTGCGCGCCGCCGCGAGAGGGTCCGCGGAGCGGCCCCGCGCGCCGCGCCGGTGGAGAGGAGGATTTGGGAGGAGGAGGCCAAGGCGGGGGGGACGGGCGTGCGTCCGCGGAGGGCCTCGGCGTGGGCGCTGCGTGCGCCGAGGTGGCACACGGGGCACGGTGCCCCCCTCACTCGGGGGAGGAGGGGGCGGGGAGGAGGATCCTGGGAGGAGGGAGGAGGGAGGAGAACGAGCACGAGCGATTCGAGCGCAGGATGCCACCCACCGAGCTCGCTGTCGAAGTGCCCGAAGCACCCGACGAACCGGAAGGTGAAGCACCAGGACAAGCAGTACGAGGGGCCCGAGGACATGCGACGCGAGGCCCAGGTAACACGTGCGCTGGTTGCGCGAAACGTGAATAGAGTCCAAAGCCACATAACTATGCCAAGGATGAATACCTCCAGGTGAAACCATCAGGCTAAGGTGAGATGAGTTCTACTCGATACAGCCCATACCAAGACACCTCAGATCAGCGTGCAACTTCAAAAGAACCCGTCTCCCCCGCAAACTGCCTCGCAACTGCCAACACACATGGAACAAGTTCTTCCCCCGATACCTGTCCAAGTTGAACGACCGTGACACTAATCATGCACGGGACGTCTAAAACACGGAAGAAGCCACTCGACCAAAGCACACATCATGACAGTTGGAACCACCAACCATTGATGCACGGCTCAGAATGCGGACGGCGGGCACGTCCCACCCAGGCAGATAAAGTGAAGGCGACATGCGAAACTCGTGATCGCAAAGGCCACCACAAACGGCTCGGCTCAGAATGCGGACGGCCGACACGTCCCCAGCCCACGAACTTAGAAAGCGCCAGGCACTGACAGAACAGTATTGAAATACGAACTGACATGCTGCAATAAACGAGCAATGAGGAGGAGGAGGAGGAGGAGGAGGAGGAGGAGGAGGAGGAGGAGGAGGAGGAGGAGGAGGAGGAGGAGGAGGAGGAGGAGGAGGAGAGAGGAGGAGAGAGAAGTAGGGGGAGGAGGAGAAGGTTGAGGAGGGGGAGGAGGAGGGAAGAGGAGGAGGAGGAGGAGGAGGAGGAGGAGGAGCTGGCCCATGACAGCAATGATACTGATAACACGCCGAGGGGCCGCGCCTTGCTCCCACCTGCCTGCCTGCCCGCTGCCACCAGAAGAAGCCTTCCTCGCGCCCTCCTCCTCCCAGCTCCCCCATCCTCCTCCACCTCCTCCTCCTCGTCTTCCTCCTCTTCCTCCTCTTCCTCCTCCTCCTCCTCCTCCTCCTCCTCCTCCTCCTCCCCCTTCACCTCCACCTCCTCCTGGTTCTGGTTCTGGTTGAGGCGCACCCAAGTGGGGCGCGTTGGTGCCGAAGCCCCGGGCAAAGGGCAGGCATGAACAGTCCCGAGTAGGGCGCTGGCAGTGGGGCAAGTGCCCGGCGCGCGTGCCCGCTCCCAGGGGGGCCGGGTGTCGCTTCATGCGAGACAGTTGTAGGGGCCCCCTGGGAGCCGCGCCTGCCACGCCACCAAATGGCGGAGCGCCAGTGCGCGAGCGCGAGTGCGCGTGCTGCCAACTGGCGGCGACGAAACAGGGAACCTCGTCGTCCTCCACCACCCCGCCACAGCTCCACCACCACCAGCCAGGCGAGGGCGGCGGGACGGGGCGCCCCGGGGGGGGGGCAGCCGGGAGGGCGACAGGACGACGGCGACGACAGGAGACGACGAGGGCGACGCCGACGAGAAGCAACGGCGACGACGACGACGACGGCGAGGGCGACGAAGACGAAGGCGACGGCGACGAAGACGACAACGACGGCGACAGCGGCGGCGAACGCAGCGACGACGACGACAGCCAAGGGACACGCAACGCCCATTTCCAGAAGCGAAAAAAGGAAGCGAGTGCCCGGGGCGCGCGCGGCTAGCCCCGGGGCCGGCGGCCGCGCTCTGCGCTCCGGGAGCGGCAGGAGGAGCTCAGGCGGGGGCGGCGGCGGCGGCGGGAGGCAGCGGCCGGGGGCGCCCCAGCAGCCTCAGGGCGACGACGACGACGACACGACGACGACGACGACGACGACGACGACGACGACGACACGACGACGACGACGACGACGACGACGAAGACGACGACGACGACGACGACGACGACGACGACGACGACAGCAAAGGCGGCGACGGCGGCGGCGGCGGCGGCGGCAGCAGCGGCGGCGGCGGCGACGGCGGCGGCGGCGGCGGAGGCGGCGGAGGCGGCGGCGGCGGCGGAGGCGGCGGCGGCGGCGGCGGGAGGCCCCGGCCGGGGTGGCAGCAGCAGCAGCCGTCGGAGGGGCAGCGGCGGCCAGGCCCGTGGCGGCAGCAGGAGCGTGGAGGGCCAGCGCGGGCGGCGCGCCCAGAGCGCTGGGCGGGGGCGGAGGCGCCGCGGCGGCGTGGGGCCGGGGCTGGTTCCCAACCCAGGGGACGGTCCACGCAAGCACTGCTTCGAGGAGCCGCTCTCGGACCTCCGTGTTGCCGGCGATGGTCAATTTGGCTTTCCGGAGCCAAAAATTGATCACCCCGCCGCCGCCGAGCGGACGGAGCGCCAAGCCGATCCGGGCCCCGTTGGTGCCAAAGAGCCAGAATGCCTGGCGGGAGTCGGTGTAGAGCCCGCAGGCGGCAGCCAACTGAAGGGCCTCTTGCTCCGTGAGCGCGCGCCCGTCAGCACGCGCAGGGAGCCCGCGGCGGAAGCGGGCGCTACCGGGGTCAGCGCCGGTGTAGCGCCGCGAGCGCCGCGAAGAGCCGGAAGGCGCGGGAGGCTGCTGGGGCTGGTGCTGCGCCGGCGCCGCCGGCAAGGAGACGGACGATGAGGGCGGGCCGATGGGCCGCCAGGAGCAGGCGGACGAGGGGGGCAGCGGAGGCGAAGGCAGCACGGGCGCCGCCGGCGGGGGGCCAGACGACGGGGGCGGGCAGCACGGCCGCCCGGAACAGGCCGGCGCAGGCGGAAGAGGCTGGGGCGCGGGCATCCCCAGCGACGCAGGCGGCGGGCCAGAGGAGGACGCAGCGGGGCCGCCCAGAGGCGGAGGGGCGGCGGGCGGACTGCGCCACGGGGGAGTGGCCTGCGACGCCGGTGCCAGGCCCGGGCTGGCCCCCGCAGAACCGCTCGAGCTGCCGCCCGCTGCGCCCGCAGCCCAGCGCAGACTTGCGGCGCGGAGGGCATCAGCGGCACCCTGTGCAGAGCCCCCGTACACCGCCACCAAGGCCTCGGCGACCAAGGGGTCCAGCTAGTTGGCCCCGAGCAGGAGGGTGTGTGGACCACCTCTGCAAGGCCCGCGGGGCGCGCCAGCCGCCCGAAGAGGGCAGCGGCCGCCAAGGCCGCAGGCGCGGCGTGCCCGGGCGCGGCGGCAGCCAAGGACTGAAGAGCAAAGACGAGATCCGAGGAGGGCACCGCCGATGCTCCCACGAGCTCTTGCACCAGGCCAGCGAAGGGCGGACCCATGGATGCATGGGCGAGCCAGCCTGCCAAGGTCTCTGCCGGTAGGAGGCCGACCGCGGCCAGGAGCGCCGGCGAGTAGGCCGAGTTGCAGACGCCAGGGTGCGAGGGCAAAGTGCGCGCAGCTGCCGCCGCCAGCAGTGAGCTGAGAGGCCCCTCGCTGCATGCCGCGTCGCCGCTGCAGTGCGGGGCGCCAGGCGAAGCCGGAGGCGCCAGTGACAGAGGCGAGCCAGGCGCCGCCGACGACGACGACGACGACGACGACGACGAGCTGGACGAGGGCAGAGCAGCGGCGTTCAGGAAGGCCCCGAAGACCGGCGGCGGCGGCACGGGGGCCGCTGCTGGCTCGGCCGGCACACGGCCAGGGGCCATGGCAGACTCGGCGGGGAGACCAGGGAGGCCTGGGACAGTCTCCGCCTCAGGATCCACCTGCGCAGGGGCACCAGTGGGAGGCGCGAGGGCCGCGCCGGCATCTGGCCCCGCCGGTCCGCTGCTGCTGGGTTGGGTCCCGCCTGTTTGGACACCCGAGATAGGTACCGAAAGAATGGGAACAATGCCCAACAACAAAGGCAGACACAAAAACCCACAGCGGCCGCTGTAGGGCAGGCGGCCAGCAAACGCAAAAAGACAAAGGCCGCGGCGGCGAGGACAGCGAACCCAGCTCAGAGGGAACAGGAACTGCTGTTGGGCATCATGCCCATTCTTTCCGTGCCCATCTCGGGCGTCCAGAGCCTGCGCCCGCCGCAGCAGCGCGCGATGGGCTGGGGCACTGCGAGAGCGCCTCGAGCAGACGGGCGCGCCCCTTGGCATCAGCTTCGAGCACACGGGCAAGCTCTTTGGCCTCAGCCTCCTGCTGGGCCTGGGCTAGATACACGACGCGCTCCAAGTCCGAAAGGCTTGCCCACTCAGCACGGACCAGCCCTTCATACACATGGTTGGCGGCCTGGCCGGCGGCAGGAGCACTCGACGCCGCCTCCAACCAAAGTTGATGCAGCCGACCACTGGCCCGCAATTGGGAGCGGAAGAGAACCAAAGCCTCCTTCTCGTGCGGCGCACGCTTCGGAGCGGCAGTGCACGGCCCAGGCGCCATGGCCAGGGCGAGTACGAATAGTAACGTAGGCATCGATGGGGGCATCAAGATGCCGGGAAAGGCGAAACGTCAAGACACAACTACAGCTTGACAGCGAAGCGGCTGCAGCGAAGCGGGAAGTACAAGCCTCACGCATACAAGACAAGCGAACACTAGCGCCGACCCTCCGACACGAAGCAAGCACACCCACGCCAAGGCGACACAAAACGACGAGGCAGGAGAAGGCGTGGGCGACACAACACACACGCACCTCGGCACCGGCAACCTGCGCACCTCGAACGGACCAGAAGACACCCCTCGGAGAGACACGGCAACCCACCCCGCAACCCAAAACAAGGCAACACGCGTGGGCACCCCAGACACCTCCCGGGGCGCGTCCAGACCAGGACAACGAGGCGAGACCGGCAGCGGCGACGAGGGCGACCCAGGAGGCCCCCCGAAAGGGAAAACGAGGGCAGAGTAGAGGTAAGGGCGCGCGAACCTCTGCGGAGCACCTGCCCCGACCTCGGTGAGCCTCAGAACGCGTGCCAGCGCCCGCCGTGCGCTCTCCCGCCAAGGGCCCTCGAGAGCTGCGTGGGCGGCGCGGGGGGGGCCGCAGCCGGCGGCGCTCCGTCGGCGGCGTCGGGCGAGGGGTAAACTCGCCTGGCTGGCTCGGGAGACCCCTGAGGCAGAAACATCGCCACCGCAAGGGTGCACAGGCTTTACAACCGCCGGCTTCCGCAGGCACGGCGCAGGCAACCGCAGGCGCGGCCGCCCAAGACAGCACCGCGGGCAGCCGCCGCCTTCCACCGAGGGGGAGGTGCAAGCGCCTTCGATCCTTGGAGGCGAGGCCCAGTCTGGAGCGCATCGCATGGGGCAGACACACGTCCTGGGGAACTGCGACGAAAACCCCCCTTCGCCCGACCCGACGCAGCAGCGAGAGCAATCTCTCTCGCGCACACATTTGCTGTCAGGGAGGCGCAAGCACGATGTGCCCAGCCCGAGGGGCGGGGACACCGAAGCGGGACCGGGAGAGAGTCGAGTGCACGGGGGGCACAGGTGAGGGACGAGCAGGGGAGAGGAGGGAAGAGGAGAGAGGGTGACCGAGCATAACGGTCTGGACGTTCTTCCGCCCACGGTGGGCACAACAAAGCAGCTTCCTTCCAATCGCCAGGAGGAAGAGGAGGAGGAGGAGGAGGAGAAGGACGAGGAGGAGGACGAGGAGGAGGACGAGGAGAAGGGCGACGACGACAGCGACGACGACGGGAGGACGAAGGGAGATAAAACATTATTCACAGGCGACACTCAAGCCTCCGCAATCCCCCGGAGCAGCCAGAACTGCCCCGCCGCGCGGTCCAGCTCTGCGAGCAGGAGCACCAGCTCGCAGTAGCCCGGCTGGCCGGGCGCCAGCCGCAGCATGTACGCCAGCGCATCAGCAGACGCCGGCGGCGTGTCCAACCAGCCCAGTGCAGCGAGCAGCGGCTGCCTCAGCGCCAACAGCGTAGGGCAAAACAGGACGGCGTGTGCAACGCTCGGGCCAATGTTGGCGTCGCACAAGACACACCTCTGCACCGAGGCCCGAGACCGGCGCCCACCCACATGCCCGGCGCGCACGTACCCAGCACGCGCCCGCGCGACAGCACGGCGCCCCACCAGCACAGACCACGGCAGCGTCGCCGAAGTGGTTTCGTCCATGGCGGCGGAGGAACCAGAGAACGAAAGGGCATGAGGTGCAGGGTCCGTGTGGTGCGACGCCACAGCAGCCCAGTGCGCCGACGAACGGGCAAGCAGGACTTGCCGACAGTGACCCACGTAGGCAGCAAGACTTGCGGAGCCCTGACACCACGCCGGCCAATCGGGCACGCCGTACTCTGCGAGGATAGCACCACTGCGCGAGGCCCACGTGCGGCCGCCAGCAGCAAGGCCCCGTATGAAGGCCCGACGGTAGAAGTCCTCCACCGGGAGAAGGTGCAGGCGAGCCCGGCGCCGGCATAGGTCCAGCACGGCCCTGGCGTCACCACTAAGAGAGAGGCCCACCTCGAGGGCAGCCACGCCAGCATTGCGCCAGGGAGCCCCGCCAAGGAGCGCCTTGGCCCACCGCTCGTAGGCGCCAGCAAGGTCAGTGAGGGCGCCGGGCGCCACGCACCACAGCCACCGGCCTGGGGCCATGATGCCGTCGACCTTGGCCTCAAAGGCCACCGACGCCAGGTGGAGAGGCAGCTGTCCGCCGTGCACGAGGCCCACGAGCGAGAGGCACACGTTCTCGGCAACAGCAAGGCGCTCACGGCACATCGGTGTAAGGTCCAGGTCTGGCAGCCAGAGTAGACCGAGCCACTTGTGCTGTTCGGCGCGAGCCAACTGCAAGCTGGCAGGAGTACCCAGCCGAGGCAAGGTCAGGGGCGCGCTCGCAGCCGCCGCAGCCTGGGCCGCAGCAGAGCGTGCTACGAGAGTCACCGTCCTGCGGACGCCCACGTGTAGCTCGCATCTGTGCTCCAAGCACCACAGGGCCACCAGCCGAAGCACCTCCTCGGCAGCGCCACGGCTTGAGGCCACGAACACCGGATCGTCGCAGTGGAAGAGCACCGGGATCCTGTCAGCGTCGCGCAAGTCCAGGGCTCGGAGGGCCGATGCCTCGAGGTCCGGACACGCCGCCAGGCAGCAGGAGGACGGCAGCAGGTGCGGCGCGTCTAGGTTGGCAAGAAGCTTGGCCGTGAGGTACTCGCGCGGGGTACCATGGCCCAGCCAACGATGGCCGCGCCACGGGGCAGGGCACCAGGTGGGCGTGGCCACGCCGCATTTGGCAGCACGCAGCGCCCGCATGAGACTGTCCGGCACAAAGTTGTACGCGAGAGGACCAACAACACCACCTTCCGGGACGCCTTCGAACACGTCCACCGCGCTGAGTCCACTGAGCGGGATAACGACCCGGTCCCATTCCAGAATGGACCCCAACAGAGCAAGCGAACCACCACGAACACGGCCATGATCGTGAAGGAGGCCCACCAGCTGAGCACGCCATGTACGAGGAAAAGCATCGACAAAGTCGCCGTGCACCATCCAAGTGGGACTGCAGGCGTCCAGGCGGGCAGCCACAAGTTCATGAAGCACTAGGTGTGCGTCGCCAGCGTCACGGATGTAGCCACTCTGGCCGTCCAGGAGCCTATGCCGCAGAGGGGCCTGAAGGCGGAGAGATAGCAAGCCTTCCTGCAGAAGCCCATGTTGGCACATGACGCACAGCAGCCTGTAGCTTGACGAGGCCGCCCACGGACCACGCTTGTACCTGGAGCCCAGAACCCGATAGCGCCAAAGACGGGGACGGAGGGCCAGGACACCAGGGCCAACCAGCAGCTGCAACTTCCACGTGGCATCGTCCCACACAGGGGGGCGCAAGCGGAACACCGCGCGCGGCAGCAGATGAGTCGTGGTGGCGGAAGACTCGTCCCAAGCATCCACGACCCGGAACACCTCCCACTGCAGGACTGGCGAGTCGGCGGCATAACGTCCGATAGCCGCTTGGGCGGAGCGCAACACACTGGAAAGATGGGCATCGACTTGTGCGACGACAGCCTCTGGGCAGGGCTGAGTGGGGACGCTTTGCTGGATAAGCTGGTGGCGCCAGGCTGCGTGCGACTCTTCCTGGGACAGGGCGACAGAACCATTGGCAAGGCGTGAGGGGGGATGTGGAAGACGCCGACGAAGAAGACGAAAACAATAAGATAAGCCCCGACGAAGGTCAACACCCCCACCTGTGGAAGGCCCGGCGGCTTGATGAACAGAAGCTGCAGGATGACGTTGGGCGCGCAACGAACCGAGCGGCAGCGCGCAGGTTCCCGGGCCAGACCTTCAACGATTGCCAAGAGGAGCGCAAAACAATCCCCCAGCCATTGCGCACACGCCCGCGTCGGGCGCACAGACTGGCCCGACAGCCACGTCGACGAGAAGTGGTGCGCCAGAACTCCCAGTCTCTCCAAAGGGCCTGAGATGTCGGAGAGCCCAGCACGCCACGCATCGCTATTCAGCCATTCCCGCGGCGTTGAAATCGCAGCGGCGCCGCCAGGACCAAGTGCAAGGAGACCCAAATCAGCTTCGAGTAAGAAATGGTCTCCCAAACCAAACTCCAAGCAGCCTGGCCAGCGACGCGGGTGGCAATGGAGGCTGTTGTGAATAGATGTGGAAAGCAACAGCTCAGGCGACGCCAGCACCAGATCGATCGCCCGAGACTGTCCGGGACCGTGGTGTGTGTCGCCGCAACGAATACTGATTGTACTGCCACGGAGCGGTAAGGTCACGTCCTGGACGGGTGACCCCAGGAGACTGGGGTTGCGGAGTGCCAGTCCCGACCGAGTGACGAAGCCACTCCACAGCCTATCCCAGAGCGGGAGCAGGTCTCTACCACCGCCAAGAGCGGCCGGTTGAACGTTGGCGTCACCCAGGCACAAGAGGTGCGCCGACGGGAACTGCCCCCGCAGAGCGTGCACGTCAGCCTCCAAGCCGGCCAGTTCGGAGGACCATGCTTGATCACAACTCGCTGGAAGGTAGAAGAAACACACTAAGAGAAGATTCGCGGACGCGGTACGCATGACCAGCCATAGCCGGCGGTCAGAACCCACCCCATCGAAGGCATCGAAATGCTCCTGCAGGTCCAACGCCCAGACCACCGCGATGCTACTGTACGACGGCCCCCCCCGCGCCAGCACTCCCAGGCCAGACGAATGGGGCAGCGAAGAGTCTGGAGGTGGACGCGCCCCAGGAAGGCCCAGCATGTTCAGCCCGAGCTGCGCCATGGCATGCTGGACGGAAGTGGGATGATTGAGTAGACGCCGCCATAAGACCCGGCGGCCTCGACGATCAAGGCAGCCGGTAGGGCCGGGATTTCCCGTGCCAATTCGCAACTGGCGCCGCGCAGGCGGTGAGGCCGCAGCGGCGTCAGGAGGCGGCGGAAGCCTGGACAGCGCCGCGCTGGCCAGTTGCAAACCGGAGCATAGAGCATCCCAGAGCTCGTCCGCACTGCCAGGAGGGCAGGGGGGGGGCGCCACACCACCCGGACGGGCGCGCTTGAGCCGTTCACCTTCACGCAAAAGGCGGCACCACAGATCGCGAACCAGTGTCAGGGCCGCCGGAGGCACGAGGCAGGGACGAGTGGGCTGTCGCTGGAAGTCGTGCGCCACGCCCCACTGGTCCAGGAGAGCATGGAGGGCCATGGCGCCGCAAGGGCAGGCAACCGAGCCAAAGATTGGAGCCGAAATGGAGCACCGTGGAGCCTGCGGGACAGGCCGCAAGGGGGGCTGGCAGTCGAGCCCAAGCTACGGTCGACATCGCGTAGAAGTGCCCGGCATGCAGCGGGTCCATGGTCGCAAGTGCGCCCCCCTCGCCACTTGCGGGGGCCAACCTGCAAGTGCAGGCGCCGCCAAGTGGCGGGAAAGCATCCGAGGCACGCAGAGACGCAAGAGGAAGAGGGGCACGACGGTACAACAACAGGGGTCACATAATCTCGGCCATTCGGCCTGGACGCGACAGCTAACACCACACACCGAAGCCCGAAAAAAAACGCAGCGTTCTGACAGAATTGGGAGCCGAATCCAAACGCTGGCACGAGGGGGGATAACAGCCGGCGCCCCGCAACAGCCGGCACCACCGAAAGGGGGAAGCAAAAACAACGGGGGACACTTTTTCTCGGCCACACGGCCTGGACACGAAGGCAAGCACCACACACCGAAGACAGCAGGCCAGTGGTCGAAAAGGTCGCAGCGCTCTGACAGAATTGGGAGCCGAATCCGAACGGTGGCACGAGGGGGGCCCCAGAAGCAGCCGGCGCCCCGCAACAGCCGGCACCTCCGAAGGGGGAGGCCAGCCCGTCGGATAGGAAAGGGATCGCACCAACAGACGCACAAGACGGGAGCAAAAGGAGACAGGGAGGGCGAGAGCGACGAAAAGGGAGGGCAGCGACGAGGAGAAAGGAGGAGAGGGACAGGGGGGGGACAACGAAGCAAGAGGGAGGAATGGAAGAGGAGAAACAAGGCGCAGTGCGAGGAAGGACAGAACGCGATGTGCTGCATTTCGCGCCAAGTGGCGGGCGCCAGTGCGCAGGCAACGGGGCACGCCAAGTGGCGGGCGCAATTGCGCAGGCATGTTCATGCCTCACGCCGCCAGGAGAGCGCCACCACCCAGGCGATCACATCAGCGACCCTAGGGCCCAAAGACCCGAGGAAGCCGGGCGGAGGGGGACGAGGCAGATGAGAGACGAGCGGGATGGGACTCGGCGAAAGCCTGCCTGAGGCGCCCCGCAGGGGAGGACGAGCCGCGTCCAGCACGTAGCGGCGAGGGCAGGAGGGCAGCAGGGGCACGGGAGGGGGCAGGGGAGGGGGCAGGGGAGAGGGGGCAGGCGAGGGGGCAGAGGAGAGACGAGCGGGACGGGACTCGGCGAAAGCCTGCCTGAGGCGCCCCAGAGGAGAGGCCGAGCCGCGCCCAGCACGTAGCGACGAGGGCAGGAGAGCAGCAGGGGGCAAGGGAGGGGACAGGGGAGAGAGCCGAGAGACGAGCGGGACGGGACTCGGCGAAAGCCTGCCTGAGGCGCCCCAAAGGAGAGGCAGAGCCGCGCCCAGCACGTCGCGACGAGGGCAGGAGAGCAGCAGGGGGGCAAGGGAGGGAAGAGGGGAAAGAGCCGAAAAGAGACGAAGGGAGGGGACAAAGGCGGGGAGAGGGGGCAGAGGAGAGGAGCAAGGGGAAGGAGGGGAAGGGAAGGGGAAGGGGGGGGGGGGGAGCCAGGCGGAGAGCCACACCCGCCGGCTCCACAGAGCCCCTCCGCCCCGCCGGCCCCACAGGAGGGGGCCCAAGCACCACCCACGCCGCCGCAACCGCATGGCGGCATCCGGCAGGATACAGCGCGACGCCCGGCCTGCTGCGGGATGCCCAGCACGCTCGCGAGGCCGCCGTCCACCAGCTCGTAGGCGGAGGCCGCCAAGGAGCGCAGGCTCCGCATGGGGCGGCGGGAGCGCCGCTCCGGGAGAGCCCCGCCCCTTGAGCTCCTCCTGCTCCTCCTCCTTGAGCCAAAATGGCTACGGGAGCAGGAGGACGTGTATGGGGAAATCTTCTCCTCCTCCTCCTCCTCCTCCTCGCTCCTCCCCCTCCTCCTCCTCCTCCTCCTCCTCCTCCTCCTCCTCCTTTCTGGCCTCCTCCTCCTCCTCCTACTCCGCCTCCCCATCCTCCTCCTCCTCCTCCTCCTTCTCCATGCGAAGTGCAATCCGGGGTCGCCCCTCCCCCCCCGCGGGGGGCGAGGTGAGGGCGGAGGTGGGGGGGCGCGGGTTGGGGGGGGGGGGCGCGGGAAAGGGGGAAGGTGGAGGGGAGGAGGGCGGGGGGGGGGGGGGTAAGGGGAAGGGGGAGGGGGAAGAGGGGGGGGGGGGGGGGGTGGAGGGTGGGGCGGGGAAAGGGGGTTGTGGAGGGGGGTGCTGTGTGGCGGGGGGGGGGAGGGGGGGGTGGGGGGCGGAAGGGGAGGTGAGGGGCGCGCCGCCGACGACGTTTCCGCCTCGCGCGCCGCAGCCTGGACTGCAGGCGTGCCCTTCCAGAGCTGGCGGCGCGAGGGCGTTGAGCGAAGCGTGCGTCGCGCATCGCAGGGCGCATTTCGCGCAAAGTCAGTTACCAGCCTCGAACGTGTCCCTATCCCTAAGATTGACACGCCCAAAGGCGATGACTCTCTTAGGGATCCGCCCTCAAAAAAACAAGGAAATCCCCAAGATTGGCAGCGTGATGAGGAGGTGCCCAGCATAGGGATAGGGATATGCTCCAGGCTGGTAAGTTAGGTGGCCCAGAGCCCTCGCCCCCAAGGGCTGTGCCGAGGCGCGCGTCTCTCCCCATCGCCTGGCAGGCGTCGCCCTCGGCGCGGGCGATCATCGAGCTGGCGATGCTCAAGCTGCTGAACGCCACCCCGGACTTGCTGAAGCGCGAGGCCCCCCTCCTCCTCCTCCTCCTCCTCCTCCATCCTCCTCCTCCTCATCTCATCCTCCTCCTCCTTCTCCTCCTCCTCCTCCTCTCCTCCTCCTCCTCCTCCTCCTCCTCCATCCTCCTCCTCCTCCTCCTCCTACTCCGTCCTCCTCCGCCTCTCCTCCCTCCTCCTCCCTCTCCTCCTCCTCCTCCTCCTCCTCCTCCTCCTCCTCCTCCTCCTCCTCCTCCTCTTTTTCAGTCTCCTCCTCCTCCCCCTCCCCCCCGCCGCCGCCTCCCAGGGCACAATGGGAATCGGGTGTACGTGGGGAGGTCCTCCTTCCCATCCTCCCCTCCTCCGTCCCATCCTCCCCTCCTTCCCGGCGTCCTCACGCTCCCCTCGCCCGCCCCCCTTCTCCTCTCGCCCGCCCGGCTCTTCCCCGCCCTCCAGGCGGGATCCTGCTCGGTGGTCCGGGGCCAGACCCTGGAGCCGCGAGCGGGCTGACTCGCCTGCCTGCCCGTTCTCAGTTTCGTCGGTCTGGGCGCCGGACGCGGCGAATCCCAGCAGTGCCGTACCCCCGACAGTGGGAGGAGGAGGAGGAGGAGGAGGATGACGGTGGGATGAGGGGATTAAAGGAGGAGATGAAGGAGAGGGAGGGGAGAGGAGGAGAGGAGGAGGAGGAGGAGAGGAGGAGGAGGAGGAGGAGTGGAGGTGCGACGAGGAGGAGGAGGAGGAGGAGGAGGAGAGGAATGAGGAGGAGGAGGAGGAGGACAGGAGAAGGAGGGGAGGAGGAGGAGGAGTAGGAGGAGGGGAGGGGGAGGGGGAACAACGAGGAGACGATGAGGAAGGAGTAAGGAGCAGGAAGCAGGAGGATGGGTGGGGGAGGACGAGGAGGAAGAGGAGAGGAGGAGGAGGAGGAGCAGGAGCAGGAGCAGGAGCAGGAGCATGGAGGATGGGTGGGGGAAACCCGGCTGTGATGAGAGGGAAAGATTGAAAGGGGCCCAGGGGGTAACGCAAGGAAGCAGGGCGTCGAGCGAATGCGGCGAGCGGGGGGGCGCCGTGGGGGCCGCGCCCTTTGCTGCCGAGGAGCCCGCTCGCTCTAGGCGCCCGCTCGGCCAGCCGTGCGCGACCGCAGGTCAAGGCTGGGGCTTTTAGGAGGTTCTCCAAACCCACTTCCTCCTCCTCCTCCTCCTCCCTCCCCCTCCTCCTCCCCCTCCTCCTCCTCCCTCCTCCTCCCCCTCCTCCTCCCCCTCCTCCTCCTCCGCCTCCTCCTCCTCCTCGTCTTTCCCCTCCTCCTCCAACCCACTTTAGCCCCGATTATCGGAAAGGATTGCGAGCACCAGAGAAGTGCAGAAAAAATCGAGGGTTTTTCACGCGTCGGGCCCTGGGAGACACTCGTCCGACACTGTTTCGACACTCGTTCGACACTTCTCTGGGTGCTCGAAATGATTTCTGGGATGCGGTCCATTAAATACGATGGGAGCAACATGAGGCTGGACCTGAATTCGGAGGTTGATGTACCTCCCACCCTGACACGTCGACTCAGGAATTGACCGTTTTCGGTTCGCGAGAGGGCGCCGCTGCCGTCATTGTTTGCGGGTCCAGGTCCGTCGGTGACGGTCCCAGGCCGTTTTCACTAAGGGGAGGTTTACTAAAGGGAGGTTTGTCCATCGCCGACAAACGGTGTGTTTGCGATTTCGTGGGCCGTTCTCGTCTCGACTTCGTGTTGCGGTAAAGGCGGATTGAAGACAAGACGGGGGACAACGAACACAACACGAAAGCGAACAACACCGATTAGCCTCAGTCCTGCCCTTAGATCTGGCCAACCTGCAGTCAGTTTCCGCCACCCGGCGGAAGCGGTCGCAAGCGGCGCCCCCACCACCACTCCGCGCCAGCGGAACCGGCGTCCGCGGGCGGGTGGGGTTGAGCGCGCAGGGTGTTGAGGAGGCTTCAAGGCGTTAGCTATGATGTGCAGGCGCGTCGGAGCAAACGGCGCGTTGGAGCAAGCGCCGCATCCTCCTCCTCCCCCTCGTCCTCCTCCTCTTCCTCCTCCTCCTCCTTCCTCCTCCTCCTCCTCCTCCTCCTCCTCCTCCTCCTTTCAGGGGGTTGTGTGGATCGTGCGAGGGGGAGGGGCCATCAGGGAGGGCGGTGGGGAGGGGCAGCTGGAGAGAGGTGCTTTTTCCCTGCTCCAGTAGGAGGGGGATGTCGCAGGCCTAGAGGTTGCCACCAACACCAACATCGGCGGTGTGCCTCCACCGAGGGAAGACGATCCCGATCTCGGTGATGGTGGTAATATTCTGGCTTCCAAGGCGACCGAAATATTACCACCAACATCGAAATCTAGGATCATCTCCCCCCTGTGGAGGCAACCCCCTCTGTTGGTGTTGGTGTCAATTTCCAGGCCTCCAAGGATGAGTGGCGTGTGAGCTCCTTGCCTCGGGCCGAGGCCCTGCGTCGCGCGCAGGTTCTGCCCTTCATAGAGGACCTGCAGGACTCCAAGGACGTGGAGTTGCAGCAGCGGTCGTGCGAGATGCTGCGGCTGGTGCGGAACGAGGCGTGGCCACCCATTTTGCGGCAATAGGTTGAGCCGCGACCAGCTCCAAGTAGCGGTGCCGTTGAGTTCAGGTATTGGTTTCCCCGAGCCTTGCATGCACTTATATAGGGGTTCTGACTTCCCTCACGGAGTAATAGTATGATGGGTCCGCGGAGGCCTCGCCTGGTGGGCGCGCGCGTGGGTGCCTTTTTGGGCGCCCCCGTGCCCTGGTCTGGCCCGCCGAGGGTGTCGCCTGGTAGGCGCAGGTGGTCCGCTGTAGACTGCACCACACAGCTGTCACCACATACAGTCGGGGCGTTGACCTAAGGAACGATAAAGAAGGAACGAACCCCCTTTTTTATCCCAAGGAATAGCACATAAGGAACGATACTTAACAAATAATGCATAAGGAACTGTAAATAATGCATGCAAGCCTGAGGAACGACCGAACGCCTTTTGAAAAGTAAGTGTTCCTTACACAAGCCGCTCACTGTAGGTCGCACCACACATGGGGCGCTCCGACAAGGGCCTCGCCTTCGAGGGCATAGGAGCTGTCATCTCTTCCGCTGCGGAAGGCGGCGGGTGGCCGGCGGAAGTACAACGAGGGGGAAAGAGGAGGAGGCGGAGGACGAGGACGAGGACGAGGACGAGGACGAGGAGAACGAGGAGGAGGAGGAGGAGGAGGAGGAGGAGGAGGAGGAGGAGGAGGAGGACCCCTTCCCCCATCCAACTTATGATGGTGGTGGTGGAAAACAAGCCCATCATATCCGTTGGGGGCGCCGCACGACCAGGCGGGGTCCATGTCGAGCCTCCGGTCTGGGCGGGGACGAAGGGCCCAGATCCTCGGATACCGAGTGTTTGTTCGGTTGCGATCGGTGGCGACCGATCGGCACCCCAAGTCGGCCGCGGCCGATCGCGGCCGAGCCCAGAATCGGTCGTGACCGGTCGCCACTGATCGCGACCGATTTTGAAGCAAATCGATCGCGACCGATAGTGCACTTTGACACAAAATGGGTAGCGACCGTTCTCGTCTGTCGCGACTGAAAAGTTCCAGTATCCAATGATCAGGAGGAGGGGACACATAAGAAGGCAGTGAGGGCTGCCCCGTGTGGGCCCTGAGAGGGGTTCTGTAGGGCCCCAGAACGGGGCTCTCAGAGTCCGAAGAGGGCGCCTTTCTCCCCCCCATTACTTATCGCCCCCCCCATATTTTCCCAACGCCCAGCATTGGGCGCCGCAGTGCTTCTTGAAACGGCGAGGGCTGCTCTGCACATCGGCGATGGCACAGCAGAGAGGAAGCCAGAGAGGCGACGATAGTAAAGATTACCAGCCTGGAACAGATCCCTATCCCTATGCTGGGCATCTCCTCATCACGATGCCAATCTTAGGGTCTCCCTTATTTTTTGAGGGTGCATCCCTAAGACTGTCATCGCCTCTTGGCGTGTCAATCTTAGGGATAGGAATAAGTTCGAGGCTGGTAAACAGAAGAAAGGAGCCACGAAACAAAAGAACAAGCATCGCCACCCCCCTTTTACTCGAACCCCCGGTTCGGTGCCCGATCCTGGCTGGCCCGCGCCCTCCCCGGGCCGAGACGGCAGCCTACACAGCGCGCCTCCTCTCTGCAGCCTCGGCCGGCTGCGGCCGGCGCGCAGGACCAGGCCCGCGGGCTGGGCGAGGGGCCCCCCCTCCGTCGGGGGAAACCGCGCGACCAGGCGGGGCCCAGCTCTCAGAACCGGAAAAACACACAAACACAAAGGGTTTTATTGGTTTTACGCCGGAAGGGGGCGTCGTTGAGAGGGTACCTGGCACGGATGCGGGGATCAAGGTGGCGTCGGTGCTTGGAGCTGGCGGTTTGCGTGGCAAGGGCGTTTAGCTGGCCGCATTTGTTTGGAACGCGTGACGGGCGGAACGGCCGCTCGCCAGCAACTGGCCGCATTTGTTTGGCCGCTCGCCGCTCACCGCATCGAGCGGCCCGAGCTGGTCGGGCCGCTCGATGCGGTTCGATATCGCTGATGGCCGGCCCGATGTATCGAGGATCGAACGGCCCCTAGCCCTCAGAGCACGTTGAAGAAGTGGCCTCGCTGAGGTCCCCGTCTTCGCATTGAATCGAGCTGTGCGGTTTGGCCTCATGCATCTGCAGAAAAGACTCCTGGGGCCCTGATGTTCTCGGCCCTCCTGACTCAGGCCCCCTCCCACAGGGTTAGGGGGTACTTGAATTGCTTATCCCAGGCGTTCCGAGAAGACTGGGAGCGAGGTAAGGGGGGGGGGGGGGCATTCGAGGGGGGCAGGAAGGTGCCTTCCCCGTCCGCCCTGCCAGCCCCTTTCGGTGCCCTTCGGGGTCCCCTCCTAGGGGCCCTACAGGGTCTCTTTTCGGCAGCCTCGCTCCCCCCCCACACACTTGATCGCTCCCCAGTTATCGCCGGGTGCTCGGAGGAAAAGATTACTCTGGATTCCATAATAAAGTAGGGGGGGGTAGATTTGGCGGGGGGGTCTGATTTGAGCTGTCTTGAAGGGTTAGGGGGGGTCTTGGCAAAGGGCCGCCCTTTCATGGATGGTCTGGGAGGGTCTAAAACTTCTCGTCTGGGAGGGTTGAGACCCCTTCCCTTTTATTACGAAATCTGGAGTACCGAAACTCGGAGGACAAACCATGACAGAATCACGAAAACTCGGAGCTCCGCGCAGATCCCTCGGATGGGCGCTGGAGCCCCCCTGGCGGCGCCTCTGGCGCCCCTGGCGCCAGCTCCGCTTCGAGAAATCCGCGCGGACCTCCGAGTTTTGCTTGTGGCATTGTCTGCTCCCCTAGGTACTGCTACCGTTGCCTCGTTGTCGCTTTTTTGGGGCCTCCTGGGGGGGGCCCTCGTCGCCACCGCTGGATTCGCCTCGAAGTCTTGGTTGGGACTGGACCCCAGGAGAGGTTCGGGGAGTAGTGGTATCGGTGCCTCTTTGGTTTCCTCAAATCTGGTTCTCGGGAAGGCCCCTCGTCGCAGACACTGGATTCGCCCCAAAATGCTGGTCAGGGCGCACCTCGGGAGAGGTCGGGGGAGTAGCGGTGTCGGTGCCTCTTGATTTGCCCGGATCTAGTTCTCAGGGGCAACGATTGAGGGGAGACGTCGGGCGGGTCCGGAGCGTTCCAGAGCGTTCCTGAACGGTCTCGGAGCGTTCCGGAACGCATCGACCCCTCGCCCTGGCCTCGCCTCAGAATGGGGGGATCTGCTCAGGGGGGAACGCATCGACCCCGAATCTCCGAATCGCCCATTCATCGCCGATAGGGGGGTGATAGCCTACCCCGCCCAGGAACGCAAAGTTTCGCTGCCAGGCGCCGATCATCGATCTCTCGTCAATCTATCGCGATTCTATGTCGATGTGTCATCCGTGAGGCCAGTCCACCCCTAACATGGCCCCTCATATTTGAATTCGACACTCCGACGATGCGAGGCAGACCGATGTTCGCACGGCGTTGTTGTGCATCTCGGCGCAGCCGGTTCGCTTCGACTTCGACCCCGTGCCAGTGCAGCCCGATCCGACGAACAGGCCGAGTCGAACCAGTTTCCCGATTCGATGCCGACTGGTGCTGTCAGGACATGCTCGAGGAGGTGATGCAGCCCATGCCGCAGTACGCGGAGGCGGTGCAGCAGAACAACCCGCTGATAGCTCGGAGGGGGCCCGGGCGCCGGGCTGGAGGAGCTCCGGGTTGCGCTCGACAACATGTCCGCGTCCCCTCGTTGCGCGATCCGAGTGGGGGATCGACTGCATGATCGATTAGCCCCAAAAATCAGTTCCCTTGGCGAATCTACGAAACGTGCCTACAATGTTCCGTAGATCTACGGGGTTCGATGTATGTTTTGCATGGGTTCGACGAGAAAGTCAATGCTGGGCTCAATCCATTCTGCAGCCCATCCCCTGCTCGAGCGCTTGTCGACCAGACGTGAGAGGCACCTTCCGTCGGAGCGACCTGCGGTGCGGGCCCAGTGGGGGTCCCCGATCGCCGAACGCGATGGGATCGTGGCGCCCGCGGGTTCCAAACGAAGCGGCGCAGCAAAGGTCACGTCCTGAGCGGGGCCACTCTTGCGTGGAGTCGACGTGGACGAGCAGGACCCCAGGCCTCCGACGAGATTCCCCTATATAGCGCTTTGCCGGGAGGATCTGAGAGAGCACGTTGGGTTTCCCTGGCGGCAGCGGTTGTTACCAGGAGGTGCCGGGGCGGGTAACTCAGAGCCCCGAATCATCAGGGGTAACTCGGGCGTCCAGAGCCCCGAATCATCAGGGGTAATTCGGGTCAGGGCTAACTCGGGTTCCTTTTTTCGGGAATCCAAACCCGAGTTACCCCGGACCCGAGTTATCCCGGATAACTCGGGCGCCCAAGTAACAGCCGCTATCGCGAAGAATGAATACAGAAGGTTGAGGACTTAGTGGGCCCTGGAAACGACAGGGCCGTTTCTTACCCCGGTTCTGTTTTGCCGTTTTTGTTCCCGGTCCCGACGCCGTTTTGACACCAGTTCCGTCGCCGTTTTTTGACCGGTTCCGGCTCCGGTTCCAATCTATGAGCCGTTTTTTTTGCCGTTTCCGGTCGCCGTTTTTTTGCCGTTTTCATTTTCAAGGGACATTTTTTCGGAAACGGTGAAAAAACGGCCCTGCCGTTTCCGGGCCCCACAAAGGTCCCATTGCAAAGGAGGCGTGGGTTGCGAGACCGCCCTGTCTGGCAGCCGCTTCGCCCGAGACGGCCTCGCAGTTTCCTTGAGGGATCGTGCTCTCTCGCTTCCGGGCGGGCCGCACTTTTGCATTTGGATTTCAACGATGTCATCGCTCGGACGTGTGCATTTTTCCTTCGGCGAGGACCATCGAGGAGCGTCCTTGATCATTTGGCGAAACAACCACGCACGAGACCGACAAAAATACAGGGAATGGACGTCCGAGCGATGGCGAGTCCACGATGTCATCCTTATGAGATTACTGTGCGCATGGCCGTGCTCTGGCCCTTGTCCCGACTGCGTCCTCCTTTCATTCGCCAACCTCCTGCTCTTCGACCCGCCTCTCCACCTTGGCTACGAGTAGGCTTCATTTTCTGGGTACATGTTTTTGCTGCCAATCTGAGCGGTGTGCCTCGATTTCGACGTCTTGGCCCCGTCATTGGGCATTGGGACACTCAAGTATGGTTCTGGGGCGGAGCGCCACGTGGGGAAGGGGTCCCGACCTGTGAGGCTGCGGATTACGAGACCAAACCAAAAACACCGTCGGGCGTCTCCGTAGAATGGGAGCCTTGGATGTCTTCGCGCATTCGTCCTTCGAGTGCACGTGCTTGCGCTAGCCTGTGATGATCGAGGAGGGAACGCCAATTTAGGGTCGCTCAGCGTCGATGTACCGTCGGTTAGCGTCGATGCGTGTCGGCTCGCGTCGGTCAGCGTCGATGTTCGCAAGAGCTAGCAAGGAAGCAAGCACGGGAGGCTCCCACGAGCTGTCGCCGAAAGGTGACTGTGGCAGAGGGGCTGGGGCGAGGATGAGGCTCGCAGGCAGGGGGTGGCAATGGCCTGCGTGCAGAGAAGAGAGAGGCCGAGGCAGCGCTGGGGAAGCGCAGCGTACGAAATGGCCCAATCTCGGCAGGCTGCACTATCTTCATCCTCATCCCCCTCCTCCTCCTCCTCCTCCTCCTCCTCCTCCTCCTCCTCCTCCTCCTCCTCCTCCTCCTCCCCCTCTTCCTCCTCCTCCTCCTGGCTCGTAGTGGCTTCGCGATCGGCAAACTGAAGCGCGGACGCATGTGGCGTACGCGTGCCCGGTCTCCTGGCACAAGGCGCCTGTTTGGCGTGTTTTTTGCCCGCGCGTCCACACGGAGGCACGGCTTTTAGTGGTGGTGGAGCCCCCGACCTTCGACGAAACATGACGCCGTTCAGAAATGGAGGAGGACCTCCGCCTCCTCCTCCTCCTCCTCCTCCTCCTCCTCCTCCTCCTCCTCCTCCTCCTCCTCCTCCTGCTCGTTCCATACACCGTCTGTTTGGGAAAGCTCTTGGAAAGCTCCTCCTCCTCCTCGAGGTTTGCAGGCGACTTGTCTCCCCCAGCCCCCGACCTTTCGACGACACACCCCGAGGGGGGTGGCCACTCGGACGCACCCCAAATCGAGGCTGGGCGCATCCCCCCCCCCCCTGGATATATCCCAGGGTTGGGCTGCAGTTGTCTGGTCCGCTCGAAGGCCTTCCAAAGCCTGGCATAGGGGTCGCCGTGCCCCCATGCTAGAGGGGCCTTGCAAACAAGGCGTACAACAAGGTGTGTGTGTGTGGATGTGCACATGTGTTGAAGAATTTCTCTCAGACATACAATATATTTATAGTTACATCTATACATCTACAACTTTATACATATATATATATGTAAATGTATATATATGTATATATATATACATATATATACATATATACACATATATGTATATATATATATATGTACATATATGTATATATATATGTACATATAGCCCTGAGGCCGGTGGACTGTCGCCCTGCGACCAGGGCCTCGGGGCAGGGCCTCCTGCCGGGCGCCACCCCCCTGCCTGAGGCGCCTGCTGCCAGGGACCGCCCGCCGACACGCCCAGCCCCGGTGGCCGCGCACCTCGAAGTCCTCGGGGCTCGAGGGGGAGGAGGAGGAGGAGGAGGAGGAGGAGGAGGAGGAGGAGGAGGAGGAGGAGGAGGAGGAGGAGGAGGCGGAGGTGCTCCTCGATTTCTGAGCGTCTTCACGTTTCGTCGAAAGGACGGGGGCTCCACCACCACTAAGCTGTGGATGCGTGTGGACGGGCGGGCAAAACACGCCAGACGCGAGCCTCTGCCAGGGTTCAGTTCGAACGGGGGTCAGTCAGAGCGCCTGATCTTGCAGGATCCTGCAGAGCCAGGGATGCACCGATCCGGCCCTGGGTGCAGGATCCTGCAGGCTCTTGCAGGATCCTGCAATACCTGACTGACCTGGATCTGGCTTGACCCAGGTCAGTAGATGCCCGACGGTGGCCCCGCATCCAGGGCCGGTCTGGGGCCGTGTCGGGCTCCTGTGAGGCTGCCTTGGGGCCCCCCCTGGAGGCCATGCGAGCCATCTTGGGGCCATCTGGGGGCCATGTGGAGGCTATGTTGGGCCGTCTTGGGGCCCCTTTTTGGGCAGTCTGGGGGCCCCTTTTGGGTCCGTCGCGGAGCCCGTCTGGGGCCGTCCGGGGCCATCTCCCGCCGTCGTGGTCTCCCCCTTGGCAGTTCCCCACGCGGCTGCCTGCCCCGCCCTCGACGAGGGGGGGGGGGCGGCGGGGGCGGCGGGGACCCGCCCCTGCGAGGCTGCGGAAGGCGTGGGGCAGGCCATGGGGGGGCCGAGAGCTGCCAGGCAGGGTGCTGAGGTCGCGGGCGCGGAGGCGGAGGGCCAAGATTCCGGAGCTGCTCCTCCTCCTCCTCCTCCTCCTCCTCCTCCTCCTCCTCCTCCTCCTCCTCCTCCTCCTCCTCCTCCTCCTCCTCCTCCTCCCCCCCCTCCTCCTCCTCGCCCTCCAGGGGAAACGCCAGGAGGCCGAGCCCGCTGAGACCCATGCGTCCCGTTCTCGAAGCAGAGGGAACGCCACAAGCATAAACCATTGGCGCTCCGCGCGGATTTCGTGGCTCCGCGCTGGGCCCGCCTTGGGCGGCGCCTCCGGCGCCGCCCATGGCGCGCCCAGCGCGCCGGGGAGTGGGGGCCCCCGGAGCGCCAACAGTTTATATATATATATATATATATATATATATATATATATAAATATATATATATATATATATATATATATATATATATTCTCTCGGGCCGGACGAAATGGGGGGATTGAGAAAGGCGGGGGGGGAAACGAAATCTGCTGCATGCAGCTAGTCTCGGCCCGACCGAGGGGCCCGTTCCTCGATACATGGGCGCCTCCTGGCGCCGGGAGGCGCCGGGAAAATCAGCTACGTGAGCTGAGTCTTAACCCCCCCCTTTGCTATCGCCCCCTTTCGCCCGACCCGATGTTCGCATTCTACGTTCAACAGAAAGAGCACACACGTAATTACACCACTCCCTGCAATTCTTGCGCCATCGAGCATGCCATGTGGTGAGGAAAGGACCCATGTCGGGATAGCGCGTGGGCGAGGGATGCAGCAATGACCAATGCAGCATCATGACGCACATTTCTGGTCTGGCATCAAGCCAGGGCTCCGGCCGCCTGTGTCAGATGTGGCCCAGGGCCGATTGCGGTCAGGAGCTTTTGCGTACAGTGGGGGCCCATGCCAAGACACACCCTGCTTGCCTCCAGGGTGCCCTGGGTTTCTTGGGTTTCGATGCCTTTGCCATGGGAAGCGGGACGTCCTCACACCAAAAATCAATCTAGGTTATTAACAATAAGTTATAAATTTATGAACTTAGACTTACGATCCAGACGGGTATAAGTTAGAATTTAGACATGCCAATGGGACCAGCGGAATTGTCTATCAAATTTGAGGCCGGGCTCTGTTTTCCAACTTGTGCAGGTTTTTTAAAGAGAAATGATGACTTGTGCAGGGTTTTTTGCTTGGGAACCGATGGGTTGTGCAGCTTTTTCCGTTCTGTGGGATCGGGCTCGGTTTTCGAACTTGTGCAGGTTTTCTTAAAGAGAAATGATGACTTGTGCAGGTTTTTTGCTTGGGAACCGAAGGGTTGTGAAGCTTTTTCCGTTTTGTGGGGTCGGGCTCGGTTTTCGAACTTGTGTAGGTTTTTTAAAGAGAAATGATGACTTGTGCAGGTTTTTTGTTTGGGAACCGATGGGTTGTGCAGCTTTTCCCGTTTTGTGGGGCGTGGCTCGGTTTTCGAAGTTGTGCAGGTTTTTTCAAAGAGAAATGATGACTTGTGCAGGTTTTTTGTTTGGGAACCGATGGGTTGTGCAGTTTTTTCCGTTTTGTGGTGTCGAGCTCGGTTTTCGAAGTTGTGCAGGTTTTTTTTTAAGAGAAATGATGACTTGTGCAGGTTTTTTGCTTGGGAACCGATGGGTTATGCAGCTTTCTCCGTTTTGTGAGGCCGGGCTCGGTTTTCGAAGTTGTGCAGGTTTTTTTAAAGAGAAATGGTGACTTGTGCAGGTTTTTTGTTTGGGAACCGATGGCTTTTTTCGTTTTGTGGAGCCGGGCTTGGTTTTCGAAGTTGTGCAGGTTTTCTCGAAGAGAAATGATGACTGTGCAGGTTTTTTGCTTGGGAACCGATGGGTTGTGCAGCTTTTTCCGTTTTGTGGGGCGTGGCTCGGTTTTCGAAGTTGTGCAAGTTTTTTTGAAGAGAAATCGTGACTTGTGCAGGTTTTTTGCTTGGGAACCGATGGGTTGTGCAGCTTTTTCCGTTTTGTGGGGCCGAGCTCGGTTTTCGAACTTGTGCAGGTTTTTTGAAGAGAAATGATGACTTGTGCAGGTTTTTGTTTGGGAGCCGATGGGTTGTGGAGTTTTTTTCCGTTTTGTGGTGTCGAGCTCGGTTTTCGAAGTTGTGCAGGTTTTTTTAAAGAGAAATGGTGACTTGTGCAGGTTTTTTGTTTGGGAACCGATGGGTTGTGCAGCTTGTTTCGTTTTGTGGAGTCGGGCTCGGTTTTCGAAGTTGTGCAGGTTTTTCTAAAGAGAAATGATGAGTTGTGCAGGTTTTTTTGCTTGGGAACCGATGGGTTGTGCAGCTTTTCCCGTTTTGTGGGGTCGGGCTCGGTTTTCGAAGTTGTGCAAGTGTTTTTAAAGAGAAATGATGACTTGTGCAGGTTTTTGCTTGGGAACCGATGGGTTGTGCAGCTTTTCCCGTTTTGTGGGGTCGGGCTCGGTTTTCGAAGTTGTGCAGGTTTTTCTAAAGAGAAATGATGAGTTGTGCAGGTTTTTTGCTTGGGAACCGATGGGTTGTGCAGCTTGTTTCGTTTTGTGGAGTCGGGCTCGGTTTTCGAGCTTGTGCATGTTTTTCTAAAGAGAAATGATGACTTGTGCAGGTTTTTTGTTTGGGAACTGATGGGTTGTTGAGTTTTTTCCGTTTTGTGGGGTTGGGCTCGGTTTTCGAACTTGTGCAGGTTTTTCTTAAAGAGAAATGATGACTTGTGCAGGTTTTTTGCTTGGGAACCGAAGGGTTGTGAAGCTTTTTCCGTTTTGTGGGGTCGGGCTCGGTTTTCGAACTTGTGCAGGTGTTTTTAAAGAGAAATGATGACTCTTGCAGGTTTTTTGCCTCGGAACCGATGGGTCGTGCAGCTTTTTCCGTTTTGTGGGGCCGAGTTCGGTTTTCGAGCTTGTGCAGGTTTTCTAAAAGAGAAATCATAACTTGTGCAGGTTTTTTGTTTGGGAACCGATGGGTTGTGCAGTTTTTTCCGTTTTGTGGTGTCGAGCTCGGTTTTCGAAGTTGTGCAGGTTTTTTTCAAGAGAAATGATGACTTGTGCAGGTGTTGTTGTTTGGGATCCGATGGGTTGTGCAGCGTTTTCCGTTTTGTGGAGCCGGGCTTGGTTTTCGAAGTTGTGCAGGTTTTTTTAAAGAGAAATGATGACTTGTGTAGTTTTTTTGCTTGGGAACCGATGGGTTGTGCAGCTTTTTCCGTTTTGTGGGGCGTGGCTCGGTTTTCGAAGTTGTGCAAGTTTTTTTGAAGAGAAATCGTGACTTGTGCAGGTTTTTTGCTTGGGAACCGATGGGTTGTGCAGTTTTTTTCCGTTTTGTGGGGCCGAGCTCGGTTTTCGAATTTGCGCAGGTTTTTTGGAAGAGAAATGATGACTTGTGCAGGTTTTTGTTTCGGAACCGATGGGTTGTGCAGTTTTTTTTCCGTTTTGTGGTGTCGAGCTCGGTTTTCGAACTTGTGCAGGTTTTTCTAAAGAGAAATTATGAGTTGTGCAGGTTTTTTGTTTGGGAACCGATGGGTTGTGCAGCTTGTTTCGTTTTGTGGAGTCGGGCTCGGTTTTCGAGCTTGTGCAGGTTTTTCTAAAGAGAAATGATGAGTTGTGCAGGTTTTTTGCCTGGGAACCGATGGGTTGTGCAGCTTTTCCTGTTTTGTGGGGTCGGGCTCGGTTTTCGAAGTTGTGCAAGTGTTTTTAAAGAGAAATGATGACTTGTGCAGGTTTTTGCTTGGGAACCGATGGGTTGTGCAGCTTTTCCCGTTTTGTGGGGTCGGGCTCGGTTTTCGAGCTTGTGCAGGTTTTTTTTTAAAGAGAAATGATGACTTGTGCAGGTTTTTTGCTTGGGAACCGATGGGTTATGCAGCTTTTTCCGTTTTGTGAGGTCGGGCTCGGTTTTCGAAGTTGTGCAGGTTTTTTTTAAAGAGAAATGGTGATTTGTCCAGGTTTTTTGCTTGGGAACGGACGGGTTGTGCAGCTTTTTCCGTTCTGTGGGATCGGGCTCGGTTTTCGAACTTGTGCAGGTTTTTCTTAAAGAGAAATGATGACTTGTGCAGGTTTTTTGCTTGGGAATCGAAGGGTTGTGAAGCTTTTTCCGTTTTGTGGGGTCGAGCTCGGTTTTCGAATTTGTGCAGGTTTTTTTGAAGAGAAATGATGACTTGTGCAGGTTTTTTGCTTGGGAACCGATGGGTTGTGCAGCTTTTCCCGTTTTGTGGGGTCGGGCTCGGTTTTCGAGCTTCTGCATGTTTTTCTAAAGAGAAATGATGACTTGTGCATGTTTTTTGTTTGGGAACTGATGGGAGTTTTTTCCGTTTTGCGGGGTTGGGCTCGGTTTCCGAACTTGCGCAGGTTTTTCTAAAGAGAAATGATGATTTGTGCAGGTTTTTTGCTTGGGAACCGAAAGGTTGTGAAGCTTTTTCCGTTTTGTGGGGTTGGGCTCGGTTTTCGAATTTGTGCAGGTTTTTTTTAAAAGAAATGATGACTCTTGCAGGTTTTTTGCCTCGGAACCGATGGGTCGTGCAGCTTTTTCCGTTTTGTGGGGTCGGGCTCGGTTTTCGAACTTGTGCAGGTTTTTTAAAGAGAAATGATGACTTGTGCAGGTTTTTTGCTTGGGAACCGATGGGTTGTGCAGTTTTTTCCGTTTTGTGGTGTCGAGCTCGGTTTTCGAGCTTGTGCAGGTTTTCTAAAAGAGAAATGGTGACTTGTGCAGGTTTTTTTGTTTGGGAACCGATGGGTTGTGCAGCTTTTTCCGTTTTGTGGAGCCGGGCTTGGTTTTCGAAGTTGTGCCGGTTTTTTTAAGAGACATGATGATTTGTGCAGGTTTTTTGCTTGGGAACCGATGGGTTGTGCAGCTTTTTTCGTTTTGTGAGGTCGGGCTCGGTTTTCGAAGTTGTGCAGGTTTTTTCAAAGAGAAATGACGACTTGTGCAGGTTTTTTGTTTGGGAACCGATGGGTTGTGCAGCTTTTTCCGTTTTGTGGAGCCGGGCTTGGTTTTCGAAGTTGCGCAGGTTTTTTAAAGAGAAATGATGACTTGTGCAGGTTTTTTGCTTGGGAACCGATGGGTTGGGTAGCTTCTCCCGTTTTGTGGGGTCGGGCTCGGTTTTCGAAGTTGTGCAGGTTTTTTTTTTAAAGAAATGATGACTTGTGCAGGTTTTTTGCTTGGGAACCGATGGGTTGTGCAGCTTTTCCCGTTTTGTGGGGTCGGGCTCGGTTTTCGAGCTTGTGCAGGTTTTTTAAAAGAGAAATGATGACTTGTGCAGGTTTTTTGTTTGGGTTCCGGTGGGTTGTGAAGTTTTTTCCGTATTGCGGGGTCGGGCTCGGTTTTCGACCTTGTGCAGGTTAAAAAAAAAAGAAATTATAGTTTGTGCAGGTTTCTTGCTTGGGAACCGGTGAGTTGTGGAGCTTTTTCCGTTTTGTGGGGTCGGGCTCGGTTTTCGAATGTGTGCAGGTTTTTTCAAATAGAATGATGACTTGTTCAGGTTTTTTGCTTGGGAACCGGTGGGTTGTGATGCTTTTTCTGTTTTGTGGGGTCGGGCTCGGTTTTCGAACTTGTGTAAGTTTTTTAAAACAGAAATGATGACATGTGCAGGTGTTTTGCTTGGGAACCGATGGATTGGGCAGCTTTTCCTGTTTTGTGGGGTCGGACTTGGTTTTCGAACTTGTGCATGTTTTTTCAAAGAGAAATGACGACTTGTGCAGGTTTTTTGCTTGGGAACCGATGGGTTGGGCAGCTTTTCCCGTTTTGTGGGGTTGGGCTCGGTTCTCGAACATGTGCATTTTTTTTTTAAAAAAAAAAGAAATGATGAATTGTGCAGGTTTTTTGCTTGGGCACCGATTGAGTTGTGCAGCTTTTTCCTTTTTGTGGGTCGGGCTCGGTTTTCGAACTTGCGCAGGTTTTTTTCAAGAGAAATGATGACTTGTGCATGTTTTTGGCTTGGAAACCGATGGGTTGTGCAGCTTTTTCCGTTTTGTGGGGTCGGGCTCGTTTTTCGAATTTGGGCAGGTTTTTTTCAAGAGAAATGATGACTTGTGCAAGTTTTTTGCTTGAGAACCGATGGGTTGTGCAGCTTTTTTCGTTTTGTGGGGCCGGGCTCGGTCTTCGAACTTGTGCAGGTTGTTTCAAAGAGAAGTGATGACTTGTGCAGGTTTTTTGCTTGGGAACCGATGGGTTGTGCAGCTTTTCCCGTTTTGCGGGGTCGAGCTCGGTTTTCGAACTTGTGCAGGTTTTTTTAAAGAGAAATGATGACTTGTGCAGGTTTGTTGCTTGGAAACCGATGGGTTGTGCAGCTTTTCCCGTTTTGCGGTGTCGGGCTCGGTTTTCGAGCTTGTGCAGGTTTTTTTTTCAAAGAGAAATGATGACTTGTGCAGGTTTTTTGCTTGGGAACCGATGGGTTGTGCAGCTTTTCCGTTTTGTGGTGTCGAGCTCGGTTTTCGAACTTGTGCAGTTTTTTTTTTTTTTTTTTTTTTTTTTTTTTTTTTTTTTTTTTTTTTTTTTTTTTTTTTTTTTTTTTTTTTTTTTTTTTTTTTTTTTTTTTTTTTTTTTTTTTTTTTTTTTTTTTTTTTTTTTTTTTTTTTTTTTTTAAAAAAGAAAAAAAAAAAAAAAAAAAAATGTGTGCAATTTTTTTGTTTGGGAATCGATGGGTTGTGCAGCTTTTTCCGTTTTGTGGAATCGGGCTCGGTTTTCGAATTTGTGCAGGTTTTTTTCAATTGATCCCAGGGGCCTCTTGAGGCGTCTTGGGTACCTCGGTGGAGCCTCTTGGGGCTCTTGGGGGTCGCGGGGGGGCCTCGCGTGACCTTTTCTGGTGCATCTTGGGTGCCTCTTGCGGCCTCTTTGGGCGCTCTTGGGGCTCTCTTGGGAGCCTCTTGGAGGCCCCGCGAGGCCTCTCAGGTGAATTTTGGAGAGCGTCGATCAAAAGAAGGGGAGGTCCTCGATTTGCCTCTCCCCTCTAGGGCCATGAAATTAGGCTTTTTGGGCGCTCTTGGGGCCATATTGGGGGCCTCTTGAGGCCTCAAGCGCATCAGAAGCGAAAGGGCGAAAAGGCACACGTCATTGCGGTTGTTGAAGGATTTTGGCTTCTTGGGGGGGTGTCCTGATGGGAGTCTGAGATCATTTGGAGCCCGCTTGCGGTCCTCTCTTGGGGCCTCTTGGAGGCGTGTCGGAAGCCATTGTGATACATCTTCGGCAGTATTGAGCCATGTCGGAGGCCATGTTGGAGCATCGGAGGCCATGTTTGGCGAAAAAGGATCTTGTGACACATCGCCCCCCCTCCTCCCCCTCCAGGTTCAGGTGAGGGGGTCGGGGGAGGGGTTAGGTTGTGTGGAAGAGGACAGAGAGTCCTCGTTAGACCACTTGTTACCTAGAGGGCTGGTCACGAACGATAAGGATGGAGACCGCTGGTGTTCCCCCGTGCCCCTTCCAGGGGCGCCCCTCGGCGCTGGCGATTGCTGTTTCGGTTCGATGGTTCAGTCGGGTAAAGCGGACGGCACGGGCCAGTTTTGCTTGTTAGCGACATGGCCGCTCTGGAGTGCGAGGTCTGCGCGTCTCATCCTTGCCAATGCCCGCCTCATTTAAAGAAACTCTTGGGCAAGCCTGGGGTCGGGAGGTACGAGAGCCAGGCTGGGTTGGAGAAGCCCGACAAGTGTTGGATCAGATGCAATCCGGAGTCCAAGCTTCTGAGTTGCATCGTGTGTTGCCCAGAGAACAGGTGTCGCCAGCCCAGGCACAACAATAAGTTGGCATTCGCCCTCATGGGCCTCACCCAGGACTCGGGGGGTGGGTGAGTTCGGGCAACCGCAGGTGGGCCCCCGCAACTAGAGTGGATGGTGTGATGCGTGGCCCGCGCGCGGCGCCGCAGTGCTTGCGGCGCATATGTGATTTGGCTATCCTCGGGCATGCGTCACCGATTCACTTCCGATTGCCGGTGCCCTCCTGCCGTTGCCCAGACACTGTGCCCGAAGGACGCTGCCAATGGTAATATCGAGCCGGAGTCGGTCGGGCACCGCTTGCGCAACGTCGCCGAGGGGCCCGACGCCAACGACCTGTACAAAAACGGTAGGACTGGATCTGAGATGCACCCAATGCTTGCCGAGGCAGTGTGGGCGTGGGAGCAGGCGCGCCGCCGCCGCACCCATCAGCAGAGCTTGAGGTCGGCGCTGGCGTCGCAGGTGGGCGACGACGGCGCTTCCCCTGTGTCGTCTCGCAAACGAGAGGCGTGGACTCCCGAGACCGCCGAACACGTCGCTGCAGGGAAGAAGCGGCGGGAGCTGCAGCGCCAAGGCTTCTTGGACGCTGAGGCGGCGCCCTCGGGGTGCGAAATGCCGGGGGGCTCCCCAGGCACCCCAGTTCCAGATGAAGATCTGGTCGCACTTGATCTTGACGTCGTCCTTGACGAATTGGCCGGGATGGACGACAGCCCGGTGGACACGCGCGGCATCCTGGAGGAACCGCCGAAGAGTGCAACGCAGAAGACCGACAAGTTCAAGCGATCGTCAGGTTCAGCTGCTGGAACCGAACATTCCTGATTGAAAACACAGTCTTCTAGGGTCTTCTGAGTAGGAACACAACAAATGCCAACAGGTTGAAGTAGGATCTTCCGATGTGCCAGTATTGTCTTCAGATGTGCCAGCAGGGTTGAAGTAGGATCCCCCGTCTTCCCTCGCCCTTTCTTTTCTCCTGAAAGGCGGGGGCGGAGGAGCAATCAGAATATATCGTTGTGCGTGTGTTTGCACGTGTGCGTGCGCATGCGTTTGTGTGCGCGTGTCTATCAGGAAGGAGGCGGAGGAAAGCTCAGTTTTATCTGGGTGGCGGCCGTTACGCCAATCCTCCCTTTCTCCCTTGCTGGGTGGCGGCCGTTACGCCAATCTTCACAATCAATTCCTCCTCCTCCTCCTCCTGCTTTTTCTCTTGGCTGGGTGGCGGCCGTTGCGCCAAACCTCATCCTCAACTCTGCTGCCTCCTCAACCCATTACTCTTTATCTTAGCTGGGTGGCGGCCGTGACGCCAATCCTTATATTCAACTCCACTTTCTCATCCTCATCTTCTTCCCCCACGCTCTCTATCTTAGCTGGGTGGCGGCCGTTGCGTTATCTTTCATCCATTCCTTCTCCGCCTCACCATTGGAGGAGAGGGAAAGAGATCTTCATCATTCCTTCACCGTTACGTTATCTTCATCCATTCCTTCTCCTTGGAGGAGAGGGAGGAGAAGGAAAAGGAGGAGAGGGGGGAGGAGGGCGAGGAGGGCGAGGAGGAGGATGAGAAGGAGGAGGAGGAGGCGGAGGAGAAGTAGAGTGAGGAGGAAAGCAGGTGGAGGTGGATGATGATGATGATAATGATGATAATGATGATGATGATGATGATGATGGTGATGATGATAATGATGATGATGATGATGATCATGATGATGATCATCATGATTGGGAGGAGGAGGAGGAGGAGGAGGAGGAGGAGGATAATGAGAGAGGAGGAGAGGGGGGAACAGTAAGAGGCGCAGGAGGAGGACGACGAGGAGGAGGAGGAGGAGGAGAAGGAAAACCGGAAAAGGGGAAGGTGGAGGATGAGTAGGAGAAAGGCTGAGGAGGAGGAGGAGGAGGAGGAGGAGAAGTAGAGTGAGGAGGAGAGCAGGTAGAGGTGGATAATGATGATGATGATGAGGATGGTGAGGATGGTGATGACGATGATGATGATGATGATGATGATGATGATGGTGATCATGATGATGATGATTGGGAGGAGGAGGAGGAGGAGGAGGAGGATAATGAGAGAGGAGGAGAGGGGGGAACAGTAAGAGGCGCAGGAGGAGGACGACGAGGAGGATGAGGAGGAGGAAGAGCAGGAACAGTGGAAAGGGGAAGGTGGAGGATGAGTAGGAGAAGGGCTGAGGAGGAGGAGGAGGAGGAGGAGGAGGAGAAAGGCTGACGGCTGCCATGCGCCCCCTGTTAGTGGGGCACTCGGTGGAGGTCCCTATGGGGCCACGATCCTCGTAAAGGAGTGTGCCGACATGGGTGCGGTGCCCCCCATGCGACCCCTGCCACTGGAGCCTGTTGTGGAGCTCCCCATGGGGCCAAGATCCTCGTGAGGGGTGTGCCGTATTGATGACGATGACGACGACGATGACGATGACGACGATGATGACGATGATGATGGTGACGATGACGAAGACGATGATGATGATGATGATGATGATGATGATGATGATGATGAGTGCGGGGAGCAGAGGCAAGGAAGAGGAGAGGAGGATGGGGGAGAAGGAGGGAGGAGGAGGAAGGAGACGCGGGACGGTTGGGAAATTGTTCACTGCGTGGAGCTCCCCATGTGTGCATCTATTTGCATTAACCTTTCCGCCGTGACTGTCTAAGCGCAAGTAACTTCGAATGTAAACGAGCTTGAATATTCACAGCCTGGGGGTATCGAACTGTGAATGAGTTTGAGTGTGTATGAGCCCCAGTCGTTCGAGTGAGTCTATGCGCATGAGCCTGCGAATGGCTAAGCCTTGGGTGAGAGCATCTGCACGTCAGTGGTTGGAGCATGGCTGAGCGTGACTGAATCCTCCTGGGGTCTCTTGGGGCTCCTGGGGCGAAGTCACCTGGGGCTCCTGGGGCCGCCTGGTGCCGCAGAGTGCTCTGGGAGCTGACCTCCTCCTCCCGGGCAGCCATTTTGGCCCCGCCGCGGCTGGCGAGTGGCCCCGCCCGGGGTCAGCCTGGCCCCGCCAGCGCGCCTCGGCCTGGAGAGTTCCCCCGACGGGCTTAGCGGACCCCGCCTCCTCCTCCTCCTCCTCCTCCTCCTCCTCCTCCTCCTCTTCCTCCTCCTCCTCCTCCTCCCTCCTCCTCCCTTGTCCTCCTCCTCTCCTCCCCTCCTCCCCTCCTCCTCCTCCTCCTCCTCCTCCTCCTCCTCCTCCTCCTCCTCGTCCTCCTCCTCCTCCTCCCTCCTGATGTCTCCTCCTCCCCCTCCTCCCTCCTCCTCCTCCTCATCCTCTTCCTCGGGTCCGCTACGGCCCCCCCTCCCGTCCTCCTCCTCCTCGCGACCTCCTCCTCCCGACCTCCTCCTCCCGATCCGTCTCCTGCCCATCCTCCTCCTCCCGACCTCCTCCTCCCGATCCTCCTCCTCCCGACCTCCTCCTCCCGACCTCCTCCCCCTGACCTCCTCGCGACCTGCTCCTCCCGACCTGCTCCTCCCGAGCTCCTCCTCCTCCTCCCGACCTCCTCCTCCTCCCGACCTTCTGCCTCTCCTCCTCCTCCTCCTCCTCCTCCTCCTCCTCCCGATCCTCTTCCTCCTCCTCCTCCTCCTCCTCCTCCCCCTCCTCATCAGGAAGAGGGCGGACTCTCCACGTCAGCCTGGCAGCCTGGAAGCCATTTCCGCCACCCGATGAGCAGAGGCGCGGCCAGTGGCGCAGCGCTCTCTGGTGCGCCACACGACTTGGAGGAGCTCCCTGTCCACGCGGCCCAATTAGCTTCGCAGGGCGGTCCTGATGGTGATGCACATGGGATACAAGAGCGCCCGTTTGCAACCTCGCAGCACCAGCTCCCATTGTTACCGAAGGATGGCACTCCCTTGTCCACTACGTGCACCCTGTGCGCCTTGTTTGCTCTGGCAAAGCACCACCAGGATGCCGAATTCTCGGTCAGGATCTTGGCGCAGGATGAGGAGATGTGCAACGTTTGCAAGAACGGCCGAGATCCGTATGGAGAGTGGTTGCGCGCAATCGAGCTGGAGGGAGAGGGCGCCCTTTGCCGACCCGACGAGATCCAGGACGCCGTGGAACGGCTCGACGTCGGGAGTGTTTTCGACCCTTTGCGTCGCCTTTTCGGAGTGGCGCGCATGGAGCCCTTGATCGCCACAGGTAGCGTCGCCCGTGGCGATGTGTCGCTACCTGTCCTGCTCTCGGAGATTCAGCAGGATGTCTTGCGCTCCGCGCCGGGAACTGTCATCGGGTACGTCATCTGCGTGGATCAGAAGACGTCGGCGATTCTCGTGCACTCGGCCCATGACAAAGTCCTGCACCTCGACACCCACGCGCGGGTCGTATCCGGCTGCCTGGACCCAGGTCAGTGCATGGCGACAGTGTGCGAATCATGCAGGCTTGCTGGCGGCATCTTGGCGAGCATGACCGCGCCGTCGTTCGACTGCCCGCCCGTGACCGCGCACAAGGCGTCCGATGTCGGGGCCTGCTGGCGCGTCGCGCTGGCCCGCGTCAACGCGGACGGCGCCGAGGCCCGTGCGCAGCTGAAGGACGCCGGCCTTCGGCATCCCGCCGCCGCGCCGTCGGCCGCCGCCTCCAATGAGGAGATGCCAGGAGGGATGCCCGCCGCCGCGCCGACGGCCGCCGACTCCGAGCAGGAGTTGGCCGCGCAGGGGCAGGCGCTAGACGCGGCGCTAGTCGAGGATGACATGGCGGTAGTGCGGGCCGTGGCGCCCTTGTATCCGCTGCTGATTCCGGGCGATTTCCCACTCCCAGAGTGGGGGCCCTTGGCTGAGGGGGCCGATGGGCTCCTGTGCGAGGCGCTCCGCAATGGCATGAAGCTCTTTCCTCTGATGAGGTGGATGCAAGAAAACCCGCCTCGAACCATGGGCGCGGAGGCGCTGCTGGAGCGGTGCCTGAAGGGCGCCGTGGCCGAAGAGAGGGGCGAGGCTGGGCGGCAACACGGCGACGTGGCCTACGTCGCCGGGCCCGTGCCGTGGCTGAAGCAACTCCGCGTGATCACGGATTCCGCGGACAGCCCCGATGCGAAGGCATGGCCGGGGCCACATGGGACACGGAAAAAGTACTACCTGACAGCGGACCCGGCAGCCGGGATCCGCGAGTTGGCCGCGGCGGTGCGCGCTCAGTGGCCTGAGGGCCCCCCTGTCGCATTGCGTTCTGCAGAGGAGATCTTGTCCTTCCAGTCGGCCTTGATAGACGTGTTCGGAGCCCAATTGCTGAATGCAGACAGATACGCGCCGCGATGGCACAGCCGAAAGCTGGCGCGGTGCCGCGCCGCGTCTCGAGTGGCCATCACGACCAGTCCGTGCGTCGAGGACCTGCGGAACGTGTCGCCCGACATGAAGGGAGGGTTGGACAAGCTCCCCGCGACGCTGAGGTGGTCCACGCTGGCGGACGGCTTCGGCATCCACCCCTCCCTGTGGAGCATGGCGTCCAGATGCCTCGCGGCAATGCCCCCCGCCGTGGGGGCGTTTTGGCCCCATAGGGAGCTCCACCGAAGGCCCATGGGGAGCTTCACCGTCACGGTTCGTGGCCCCGTAGGGAGCTCCACCGAAGGCCCCAGTGGCAAAGGCTGCATGCACCCGACGCCCATTTTGGCATAATTACCCCTCACACGGTTCGTGGCCCCATAGGGGGTTCCACCGCAGGCCCCAGTAGGACAGGCCGCATGCGCACGACGGTCATTGTGGTACACCCCTCGCGCGGTTCGCATGGTTGGGTCCAGCACGCCGCTGCCTCGCGCGCATTGCGGATACTGTCAGTGGACGAGCCTGGGCGTGGATGCGTCTTGGCTCAGGGAACGCTGCTCCGACCTGGTCCGGCTGGCCGAGAACTTCAAGGCTCTGCACGGGTTCCCACCTCGCCCCACCCGGCTGTTGGCGCTGGCCCAGGGCGAGAGCGACCAGGCAGGCGGCCAGCCGGCAGAGGAGGTGCCTGCATCCGGACCTGAGGCCAAGAAAACCCGGCTGGGGGCCCCAGAGAGCCCGCCGCCGCCGTCGGTGGAGAGCGCGGGCAGCGAGGACGGCGCGAAGCAGGACGGGGCCGGCGCGGACGCAGAGAACGCCAGGGCGAGGGCGGAGAGCGCGGGCAACACTGGCGGCGCGGAGAGGGGGCACGACGGCGTGGAGGCCGAGAAGGACGAGGGCGCGAAGGAGGACGACGTCGGCGTGAAGGAGGAGGAAGGCGACTACGTGGGCGAGGAGGAGGAGGACGTGCACACCGCCCTGGACCGGTCGCTCCGCGCCGCCGGCGCGGCGCGAACGCGCATGGCATTAGCAGTCCAAGAGGGCAACATGGTCGCAGCCAATTTGGCGAAGAATGACATCGATCAGGTGAAGCTCCACATCAAGCAGCTGCGCGTGTGCCAGGTGTGCTGGCTGGCCCGCCCATCCGGGGCCTGCCAGAAAGCAGGGCCCGAGACGTGGTACGGCGCACCACCGCGGATGAACAACAACGGCGTGAACGCCATCTATCGGCCTGCGGCCCGACTCGCCGCCGTGCCCATGCAGTGGTTCAGAACGAATGTACGCATACATACGTACATACACATGTATCCAGCCGTGCCTGCGTTTGACCCCCCTTTACGTGTGTATGGTACGATATGTATGTATGTATGCATTCATATATGCATGTATGTATGTGCATGTACGCATGTATGTATGTGTAGAGTCATGTTTTGATACTGCGTGTATGTGTATGTGTATGTGTATGTGTGTATGTAT
The DNA here is from genome assembly GCA_963575745.1 of Prorocentrum cordatum. Taxonomy (NCBI): domain Eukaryota; class Dinophyceae; order Prorocentrales; family Prorocentraceae; genus Prorocentrum; species Prorocentrum cordatum. Next base: position 51,758 of record CAUYUJ010019570.1, on the reverse strand, counting down.
GTATGTGTATGTGTGTGCATGTCGTGTGTATGTCTGTATGCGCATGTCTGTATGTGTGCGTGTATGTGTATGTGCATGTACGTATGCATACGACCTTTCGGGGGCCTCTTGGGGCATCTTGGGTGCCTCCGGGGCGTTTTAAAACGCAGGAGAAGACCGATGTAGAATGCGAGCTGTTGTATGACATGTCCTGTTTCGCTCCTACTGGGAACGCCTATGATTTCTCTATGGGGAGGAGGGATTAGGGCCTGTTGGAGGCCTCTCGGGGCCTCTTGGGGGCCTTTGGGGACGTTTCGGGGTGCAGGAGAAGCCCTATGTAGAATGCGAGTTGTTGCATGGCATGTCCTGTCTCGCTCCGACAGGGAACGCCTATGATTTCTCTATGGCCAGGAGGGATCACGGCCTCTTGGAGGCCTCCTTGGGGCCTTCGGGATGCCTCGGGGTGCGTTTTGGGGTGCAGGAGAAGACCGATGTAGAATGCGATTTGTTGTATGGCATGTCCTGTCTCCCTCCTACAGGGAACGCCCATGGTTTCTCGATGGGGAAGAGGGATTAGGGCCTCTTGGAGGCCTCTTGCAGCCTTTTGGATGCCTTTGGGGGTGTTTTGGGGTGCAGGAGAAGACCGATGCAGCATGCGAGTTGTTGTATGGCATGTCCTGTCTCGCTCCTATCGAGAACCCCTATGATTTCTCGATGGGGAGGAGGGATCAGGGCCTGTTGGAGGCCTCTTGGGGCCTCTTGGGGGCCTTTTGGAGCGTTTCGGGGTGCAGGAGAAGACCTATGTAGAAGGCGAGTTGTTGTATGGCATGTCCTGTCTCGCTCCTATAGGGAACGCCGTCTTGGAGATTTCCTGGGCCGGCATGAGGCACGGTGCCCACTCCGTGCCCAGAGGCGCGGTATATATGCAGTGTAATGCGGAGTACCTCTACGCACAAAAAATCGCGCCAAGGCGCGGTGGCGGATTAGGTGCGGCTTGCGCCGCGGCACTCCAGTGCCGGCCACAGATGGGGAACGCGTGGGGGCCGCCACGCAGAGCCTCCATTCCAGGGCCCACCGCATCTTGCGCCTGGTCGTGGACGCGCTCGTGCGGGAGGCGGGGCCGAATCCTGACAAGGCGCTCAAGAAGAATGTGCGGGCGCTCAGAAAGCTCGCGACTCACTTTAGGAAGAGCCAGTGGGTCAAGCGGTTCAAAGTTCCACTCGACGCCCAGCACGCGACGGGGATGGCGTTCCGCTTTCGAGCGTTTCCGCATGGAAGCCGCGTTGGAGGGCGCGGCCGACGCGATGCGCCAAGCCCTAGTGGCCTTCGGCGCGATGTGAACCAGTCGAGGAAGAAACAATTACATAATGATAAACGTTAGGAGGTCCGCGCGCATGTTTTGGATTGCAGGGCGCGGCTGTTTTCTTCATTTTTGCCGGTATTTGGGTCCTGGGACCGCCCGCAAAACAATCCCAGGGATCGTTTGGTTCCTGGGAAGTTGCGCCCTCGGACCGAAAAATATCTTCCCAAATCCCATATCCTCCCTCCCCCTCCTCTTCCTCCCCCCTTCGGCCCCTGGAACCACGTGGCGCAACCCGCGGCGCAACGTATGGCGCGCCTTTGGGGCGCAACCTCTGGCGCAACCGTGCGTTCATTACAGACGCAACGCCAAACGATGGCGCAACCCGCGGCGCCACGTATGAGACGCCCTGGGGGCGCGACCTGTGGCGCAACCGTGCGCGAGGGAGTTTTGGCAACAACGCAGGGGTAATGAGACGCACGGTGGCATGACAGCCAATGCGTGGTCACGCAGGACTCTTGTCGGGAAAACCTCCAAACGGGGGAAAACGCAGAAAAAACAAACAAAACTGAAGCCGAATTCAAGGTGGATCGTCCAAGGTGCAATGCGACCGAGGCGACGTCTTCGCGCCTCCTCCCGATTCAAACGGATCCTGTCCAATTGTTCAGCGGAGAACACGGGGGGAGGGGGAGGGGGAGGAGGAGGGCACGAGGGAGCACGCAGGGACCCTGCCCCGGCCTCCTCGGGAAGAATCGGGCGGGGCCCCTGCCTCGTTGGGCTGGGCGACGGCCCCCGTGGCAGTGCTTAGCAGCGTTTCCGCCGCTTCAGCGTCGGCGTCTACGGACGCCTCGTCACGGATCCCCCCTGCTGGGCTCGGACGAGGGAGAGAGAGGAGGCGGCGGCGGCGACGGCGGCGACGGAAGCGGCGGCGACGACGGCGGCGGCGGGGAGGAGGACGGGGGGGAGGCACGCAGGGCATCCCACCTACTCACTTCGGGGCCCCCTTTCTGTCGATTGTGCTTCCTGGAGCAGGAGGAGGGAGGAGGGAGGAAGAGGGAGGAGGGAAGAGGGAGGAGGGAGGAGGAGAACGAGGAGGAAGGAGGGAGGAGGAAGGAGGAGGAGGAGGAGGTAGAGGAGGAGGAGGAGGAGGAGGAGGAGGATGTGGGCGCGGACGAAGGCGGCCCCCGCGCGCTCGTTTCGACGTGGTCCTCGGCCGCCTCGCGCCCCCAATGGGAAGGGGGCCCAGCTGCGGCCCCGAGCTGCGGTGGGCAATAAAGCGCAGGCCTCCACCCGCCCTGCCTCCCACCCCCTCCTCCCTCCACCTCCTCATTCCCCTCCTCGTCCACCCCCTCCTCCCTCCTCCGCCCCCCTCCTCCTCCTCTCCTCCTCCTCCTCGTCCTCCTCCTCCTCCCTCCCCTCCTCCCTCCTCCTCCCTCCTCCCTCCTCCCTCCTCCTCCTTCTCCTCCTCCTCGTCCTCCCTACTCCTCTTCCTCCTCCCTACTCCACTTCCTCCCTCCTTCTCCTCCTCCTCCTTTCTCCTCCTCCCTCCTTCCTCCTCTTCCTCCTCCCTCTCCTTCCCCCTTCCTCCCTCCTCCCCTCCCGCCCCCCTCCCCCTCCTCCTCCTCCTCCTCATCCTCCTCCTCCTCCTCGTCCTCCTCCTCCTCCTCCTCCTCCTCCTCCTCCCTCCGCCCTCCTCCCCCCTCCCTCCTCCCTCCTCCCTCCTCCTCTCTCCCTCTACCTCCCTCCTCCACGCCCTCCTCCTCCCTCCTCCCTCTTCCCTCTCCCCTCAGCCCTCCCCGTAGCCATTTTGGCTCAAAGTATTGTGGATCAGCGTAGTTGATCTCCAGCGACGTTCGGGTCAAGTCGCAGCCTTTGGTGCTACATCTCTCCGGATGTTAAGCATCCGGCGAGGGCCTCGAGAAGGTGTTGTTTCCCTCGTGGCGCAGATAAAAGAGCGCGGTCGAGCAACGCAATGGAGCGCACCACTGCAGTTGTTCCGCGCAGGAATTCAATTATGGGCGGAAATTTCCCACGGCCAGGACGCTGCGACTGTCAGCGCATGTAGAAAAGACGGGCAATGGCAACGGGCACTGTCGCTGCTCACTGAGATAAGGGAGCGCAGATGGAACCTTAAGCTACAGCGTTGGGATCAGCGCGCGCGAAAAAGGCGGACAGTGGAAAGAGGCTATGGCGCTGTTCATCGAGACGCGGGTAGCGAATTGGAGCCCGACGTCATCTATAGTAGAATGCCGGGACCCGTGCGTGCGCGAGAGGCGTCTGACCCAAGTGAGGGTCTGGGCCCCGCGACGGCACCACGGAGCTCCCAGAGCCACCAAGACGTCCTCAAGAGGCCCCACTGATTACCCAAGAGGGCCCACAATCGCTCGAGGATCATCCGAAGTCGCCCAATATTGCCCCAAGATGGCCCAAGAAACCTCCAAGACGAGCCCGACCCCACAAAACGGGAAAAGCTGCACAACCAATCGGTTCCCAAGCAAAAAACCTGCACAAGTCATCATTTCTCTTTAAAAAAACCTACACAAGTTCAAACACCGAACCCGACCCCACAAAACGGGAAAAGCTGCACAACCCATCGGTTCCCAGGCAAAAAACCTGCACAAGTCATCATTTCTCTTTAAAAAAACCTGCGCAACTTCGAAAACCGAACCCGACTCCACAAAATGGAAAAAGCTGCACATCCCATCGGTTCCCAAGCAAACAACCTGCACAAGTCACCATTTCTTTTTAAAAAAAAACATGCACAAGTTCGAAAACCGAGCTCGACACCACAAAACGGAAAAAAACTGCACAACCCATCGGTTCCCAAACAAGACAACCTGCACAAGTCATGATTTCTCTTGTAAAAAACTTGCACAAGTTCGAAAACCGAACTCGGCCCCACAAAACGGAAAAAGCTGCACGACCCATCGGTTCCTCAGCAAGAAACCTGCACAAGTTATCATTTCTCTTCAAAAAAACCTGCACAAGATCGAAAACCGAGCCCAACCCCACAAAACGAAAAAAAAAACTCAACAACCCATCGGTTCCCAAACAAAAAACCTGCACAAGTCATCATTGCTCTTAAAAAAAACCTGCACAAGTTCGAAAACCGAGCCCGACCCCACAAAACGGAAAAAAGCTTCACAACCCACCGGTTCCCAAGCAAAAAACCTGCACAAGTCATCATTTCTCTTTTTAGAAAAACCTGCACAAGTTCGACAACCGAGCCCAACCCCACAAAACGGAAAAACTTCACCACCCGTCAGTTCCCAAACAAAAAACCTGCACAAATCATTATTTCTCTTTAGAAACACCTGCACAAGTTCGAGAACCGAGCCCGACCCCACAAAACGGGAAAAGCTGCACAACCCATCGGTTCCCAAGCAAAAAACCTGCACAAGTCATCATTTCTCTTTAAAAAAACCTACGCAAGTTCGACAACCGAGCCCGACCCCACAAAACGGAAAAAGCTTCACAACCCGTCGGTTCCCAAGCAAAAAACCTGCACAAGTCATCATTTCTCTTTAAAAAACCTGCACAAGTTCGAAAACCGAGCCCGACCCCACAGAACGGAAAAAAGCTGCACAACCCATCGGTTCCCAAGCAAAAAACTTGCACGAGTCATCATTTCTCTTGTAAAAAACTTGCACACGTTCGAAAACCGAGCCCAACCCCATAAAACGGGAAAAAATTCCACGACCCATCAGTTCCCAAACAAAAAACTTGCACAAGTCATCATTTCTTTTTAAGAAAACCTGCGCAAGCTCGAAAACCGAGCCCGACCCCACAAAACGGGAAAAGCTGCGCAACCCATCGGTTCCCAAGCAAAAACCTGCACAAGTCATCATTTCTCTTTAAACACACTTGCACAAGTTCGAAAACCGAGCCCGACCCCACAAAACGGGAAAAGCTGCACAACCCATCGGCTCCCAGGCAAAAAACTTGCACAAGTCATCATTTCTCTTTAAACAAACATGCACAAGTTCGAAAACCGAGCCCGACTCCACAAAACGGGAAAAGCTGCACAACCCATCGGTTCCCAAACAAAAAACCTGCACAAGTCACCCTTTCTCTTTAAACAAACTTGCACAACTTCGAAAACCGAGCTCGACACCACAAAACGGAAAAAAAAACTCCACAACCCATCGGTTCCCAAACACAAGCCTGCACAAGTCATCATTTCTTTGTAAGAAAACCTGCACAAGTTCGAAAACCGAGCTCGGCCCCACAAAACGGAAAAAGCTGCACAACCCATCGGTTCCGAAGCAAAAAACCTGCACAAGTCATCATTTCTCTTTAAAAAAACTTGCACAACTTCGAAAACCGAGCCACGCCCCACAACACGGGAAAAGCTGCGCAACCCATCGGTTCCCAAGCAAAAAACCTGCACAAGTCATCATTTCTCCCTCTTTAAGAAAACCTGCACAACTTCGAAAACCAAGCCCCGCTCCACAATACGGAAAAAGCTGCACAACCCATCGGTTCCCGAACAAAAAACCTGCACAAATCACCATTTCTGTTTAAAACAATCTGCACAACTTCGAAAACCGAGCCCGACCTCACAAAACGGAAAAAGTTGCACAACCCATCGGTTCCCAAGCAAAGAACCTGCACAAGTCATCATTTCTCTTTAAAAAACCTGCACAAGTTCGAAAACCGAGCTCGACACCACAAAACGGAAAAAAAAACTGCACAACCCATCGGTTCCCAAACAAAAAACTTGCACAAGTTATGATTTCTCTTTAAAAACACCTGCACAATTTCGAAAACCGAGCCACACCCCACAAAACGGGAAAAGCTGCACAACCCATCGGTTACCGAGCAAAAAACTTGCACAAGTCATCATTTCTCTTAAAAAAACCTACACAAGTTCGAAAACCGAGCCCGACCCCACAAAACGGAAAAAGCTGCACAACCCATCGGTTCCCAAGCAAAAAACCTGCACAAGTCATCATTTCTCTTTAAGAAAACCTGCACCAGTTCGAAATCCGAACCCGATCCCACAGAACGGAAAAAGCTGCACAACCTATCGGTTCCCCTGCAAAAAACCTGCACAAGTCATCATTTCTCTTTAAAAAAACCTGCACAAGTTTGAAAAGCATACGTGCACGAACTTACACAACTTACGGGCTTGGCGCTAATTTAGAAAATGTTTAAATTTACGAACTCGAACTAAAGTCGAGGGGGATGTTAACAAGCCAGTCAATGGACGCCCTGTGGTCCCAGGGTTGGGTTTACGTCGGGCGTGTCCCTCTACAGGGAACATCTCCAAAAATTGATTCCATAGTCAGGGGACGATTTGTAGAACATGTGTTGGATCTATTCGAATATGTTCGTTTATGTGTCGCCCAAATTATCCCTGTAGGGGGACACGCCCGACCTAAGGTTGGGTGTCTTGTGGAAGGCTTCCTGTGGGTTGGCCTCCACTGCAGCGTGCCGCTCCGCCGCTTCTGGCCCACCGGCGCCGCGGCGCGGCACGCTGTGCTTAACCGCATCAAGCCTTTAAGAACCCCCCCCCCTCATCCGGTGAAAGTATAACGCATCTGGCACCCTGGAAGCGTTACCTCGGCACCGGAGGAGCCCGTAGAGAGCGCTCGGGGCCAATCTAAGCCTTGCTGAGGCCTGCTAGCTCCCGCTAAGCCCTGCTACTCGCCCCCTGCTGAGCCGTGCTGCGCCCTGCTAAGCCCATGCCAAGCCTTGCTAGCCCCTGCTGAGCGCCGGAGTCTCGGATCCTTGGGATTCCCGAGGCAATCCTTTGATGTCTTAGGAAATGCACAGCATATCCAAAGGCATCCCCAAGGATTTCTTCTTGCGCGTCGCGCGGCGCGCCACGGACTTTGTATGGTTTGATTTGTGCGAGGTGCTAAATATATCGCTCTGCGAAAACGACCCCCCGAAAGTATTAGATCTTGGTGCGGTGCTAATGATAATCCCGGGGGGGTTCTTAAAGGCTTGCCGGGGTTAGATCGGGCATGCCCCCTTGGAAGCGGATTTTGGCAAAGAATTTCAAAGACCCAACACATACACAAACATACCGAACATATGCCCAAACATTAAACATTTACCATTTAATATGCCCGAGAATAAGACAGTACAAATTCCCCAAACATGCTCCAAAATATTTAAAGATAGTCCAAACATCGTCCCCAGGCATGTTCTGTACTAGTTTTGAGCATCCCCCCTTTAATTCGAGGGACAGGCCCGACTTAACGCTATGCGTTGGCGGCGAGCGAGGGGGGAAACGAGAGGGAGAAGGCCTTCTCCGAAAGGCGGCGGGACTTCTCAGACGCCCTGGCGCGCCTTCTGAGGAGTTTTTGCTTGGTCGTCCCCGGGGAAGGCTTTTAGAAAACTTCTCCATCGGCTTGGGGACTTCCGAACCTTCTGAGTCTCAGATGGTTCGGTGGCCTTGAGACGGGGGTAAATGCAAACGGGAGTCAGCCAGAGCGCCCGATCCTGCAGGATCCTGCAGGATCCTGCAGGGCCAAGGTCGCATTGACCCAGACTTGGGTGCAGGATCCCCCAAGATCTTGCAGGATATTTCGCATTCGTCCGGGCTTTGGTGCAGGATCGAACAGGATTCTACAACGCCTTGTCTGGATTTAAGTCGGGCGTGTCCCTCTACAGGTGGAACATCCAAAAATAGTTATAAAAATTGGGGACGATTTTTATGATTTTATATGTTAGACCATGTTTGGGAGCATGTTTGATGTTTCGTCCAAAATCCGCCTGTGGGGGGACATGCCCGACCTAGGTCTGGATTGACCCAGGCTGGCAGATCCTCGGGGAAAGGGCAACTTCCTTCGCGCTTCCCCCCCTCGCTCGTCGCCGAATCCAGTTCCGTGTCCCCAGGCTTGCACGTCCAAGTTTTCCCCAGCCTTTCGTCGTCCGTGTCCCTCTCCAGGAGGAATCTTTCAAAATAGCCATATTATAGTTTGGGGACGATGTTTCTATTCATTGTGTTTGCTAGTAATGTTATGGTTTGATTATTGGGTGTTTTTCTCTCAAAAGCTGGCTGTAGAAGGACATGCCCGACCGAATCCCAGCCTCACGCCCTGCAGGGCGGAGAGCGGCACGATTTTCCCGTTTTGGCAAGGCGTAAAGCGTGCCGCCCGGCTTGTCGCCGGGACGCGCTGTGCAAAGGTTCCTGACCGTACGGGGGAGGAGGGAGGAGGAGGAGGAGGAGGAGGAGGAGGAGGAGGAGGAGGAGGAGGAGGAGGGGGAGGAGGTGGGGGAGGATACCAAGACCCCCATCGAGCAATGAAGACATCACGACGGGAGGTTTTTTGCCATATTGTGCCTCTGGGGGCCCTCACCGGGCTTCGGGACACTGTCAAACAACGACTCAGGATGGTCGAGACCTTTGGGGGTCGATGTCATGAACAAATCATGACGTCGGGGGTCTGGGTACGGGCACAGAGCTACCGACAGGGCACACATGGTGCTCCTGAAACACTGGGGAAAAAATCCCCCCCGCGACATGAGCGAGGAGACGGGAGGAGGCTCTCCCACCCACTGGGATGGATAGGACTCCCCTCACGCTGCAGAAGGAGCAGGAGGGAGGACGGAGGGGTCAGCAAGAAGGATGCAGTGAGAGTTGTCGTTGGAGTGCAGGGGTCCAATGCGCAGAGCGTTGCCTGGGAGTGGGACGAACGAGGGAGGGGGGAAGGTAGGGGGGACGAGTTCGGAGGCAGGAGGTAGGAAGAGAGACGGGGAGAAGGGCATCTTCCTCGCTCCCTCTCTCGCTTTCTCACTCTCTCTCTCTCTTTCTGTCTCTCTATATCTCCCTTCTTCTCTCCCTCTCTTCCTCTCCCTCTCTCTCTCTCTCTTTCTGCCTTCCCCGTGCCCCCTCATTCCCCCGGCCTCCCTGTTCCCCCCTCCTCCCCCGCCCGCCAGCCCATGCTCCTCCCCCGTGTTTCCCTGTTGACCCCCCGTCCCCCGCTCGCCTACCGCGGGCACTCCCGAGAGCGAGGGGTTCTGGCGGCACGGGCGCGGGAAGGCTAAAGTTCCAGAACAAGAACCGCGCACAGTCGCGGGCGCAGCTGGAAGAAGCTGCGAAGAGCGAGGAACACCGGGGGGGGGGGCGGGGGGAGTCAACCCGCATAGTACGGATGGGCCTTTTTCCCCAAGAGTACCCTTGCATCCTTGCCTCCTCGGCACATCCTCGGCCGCTTTCGGTGGCCGCGCCCCGCTCGAAAAGCTTCGAAATGAGCGTCCAGGGCCCTTGCATCCTGATCGCGCATCCTTATGATACGGGCCGACTGTAGATCAGGGCGGGCAGGCGAGACGTTCTGGCATGGGCAGGGGGGAATGTAGCAGCGACGATGGCAGGCCACGAGCGGGGAGGGCGGTAGTGGACGGCCACGGGGGCAGGGGGGGGCCCGTCCGTTTCCGCCGCCCCCCCTGGTCACGGGCGCCCGACAACGTCAAGATTGTTTGCTCACGCTCCGGAGCGGGTCGCACGTCTTCCATGTGTGTGTGGTGTGTGTATGTGTTTGTGTGTGTGTCTGTGTGTGAGTGTGTGTGTGTGTTTGTGTGTGTGTGTGTTCGTGTGTGTGTGTGTGTTGTGTGCGAGTGTGTGTGTGTGTGTGTGTTTGTTAGTGCGTGTCTCTGTGTGTCTGTGTGTGAGTGTATATGTTTTTGTTTGTGTATGTTTTTGTGTGTTGTGTGTTGTGTGACTGTGTATTGTGTGTGTGTGTCTGTTTGTGCGTGTCTATGTGTGTGGTCGCTCCTCATAGCTCGACTAGACGTAAGAGTGACCTTTCGCCGGAGTGACCTTTGGTGCGGGCCCGAATGGGTCCCCCGATCGCCGAACGCGCTGCGACATCAGCGGCTTGCGCGCTTGCGGTTGGCCCCCCCGCGCCCCCCTAATGCCGCGCACCAAAGGTCTCTCTTACCTTGGCATCGCTCGGACGTGTGCAGTTTTCCTTCGGCGAGGACCATCGAGGAGCATCCTTGATCATTTGGCGAAAAACCACGCACGAAACCGACAAAACACAGGGAATGGACGTCCGAGCGATGGCGAGTTACCCAGGGTCACTCTTGCTCGTCGTCGAATAGGGCCACGAAGCGTTCCAAGGGTCTGCCGAGGTGGGAGGTAACGCCGCATGCGGACCCTGTCACCTGGAGCCTTCGGTGGAGCTCGGTATGGGGCCACGGAACGTGTGAGGTGTGCGCTGAAGTACAGTCGGGGCCCTGAAGAAGGAACCCTTTTCGTTGGGGAGGGGCTCCGCGTTCCTTAAGTGTTTCGCAGCTTGCCTCAGGCTTTCCTTATGTTTACGACAGGAAATCGAAGGTTAACTTATGGAAAAAGGGGCCTCGTTCCTTATTCAGGGTTCCGTAGGTCAACGCCCCGACTGTAGGTGGTGGGCCTGCATGCGGCGGACCCTGCCACTGGGGCCCTAGATGGAGCTCCTTGTGGGGCCACGGAACGTGGGAGTGATGTGCCGTAGGAATTGGGGGGAGAGAGGGAGTAGGAAGCGGAGGAGGAGGAGGAGGAGGAGGAGGAGGAGGAAGACAACGAAGAAGAGGAGGAGGAGCAAGAGGAGGAGGAGGAGAGGAACCCCCTCGACCTCCTCAAAAGCAGGAGGAGAAGAGGGCAAAGAGGTGAGCCTTTATCCCCAATTCTCGGGGGGGAAGGTGGTGTGATGGAGGAGTGGGAGGACGAGGAACCTCCTCGTCCCTTTCGGAAGGGAGCAGAGGGCTAGGAAGTTCGCTCCCTCCGCAGCGAGCGCGCTGGAAAGATAGGGGGCTTCGCCAGGGCGGCATCCTCAAGCGCGGCCAGAGGGGCACTGCGGGTGCAACCGGAGGGGCCGCGGGGTCAGCTGCGCTCCCGCTGCTCCTCTTCGGGATCGTCATCCGCCTCCTCATTCTGCTCCGCCTCCTCTCCACGCATCATCATCATCATCATCATCATCCTCTCCTCTGCTTCTCCTCCCAGCCCCTCCTAGCCCCTCCGCCCTCCCCCTCCTCATCCTTCTCGTCCTCCTCCTCCTTCTCTTCCTCCTCCTCTTCATCCTCTTCCTCCTCGTCCTCCTCGTCCTCCACTCCTTCATCGAGAAAGTGTCGCTCGCTCCCTTCTCCGTCCGTACCCCTCCCCCGTCATCGAGGATCGTCCCTCCTCCCTCATTCTCCGCTTCCCCCCCTCCTCCTCCTCCCCCTCCTCCGCCTCCTCCTCCTCCTCCTCCTCCTCCTCCTCCTCCTCCTCCTCCTCCTCCTCCTCCTCCTCTTGTTCTCCTCCTTTGTCCTCCTCCTGCATCCTCTCCAACCTGACTCAGTCCTCCTCTCGCATCCTCCCTCCCCCGCCTCTCCCTCCTCTCCAGCCAGACTTCCCCCCCCATGATCCGCTTCCCATCTTTCTCGCCGCTGCCCCGCGCCGGCCTCGGAGCGCGCAGCGCGCCGCAGCCCCCACTCCCAGAGGAGGAGGGGGAGGAGGAGGAGGAGGAGGAGGAGGAGGAGGAGGAGGAGGAGGAGGAGGAGGAGGAGGAGGGGGCGATCTCAGCTCGCTCCAGGGGCCCACTTGTGGAGACCACGTGGAGCGTTCCGGAAAGGGGCCTCGTCTTCGAGGATCGAAGGAGTTTTCATCGCTTCCTCGTCGCAAGGCGGCGGAGAGCCGGCGGAAGGCTGCGGGAGCAGAACGAGGCCGGCTCCGCTGGCGGAGGCCTGCGGAAGGCCAGCGGACATCGGCGGACATAAAAGATGGAACCGCACACGTGATGCGGATGCGTCGGATGTTTCCTTGGGTTGTCTTGCTCGCCCTTGCAAGCGGGATGGCGATGACGATATCTATATATATGTATAGATGTATATATGTATATAGATATTTATTTATATGAATATATTGATATATCCGTAAAGGCGTCGCCCCCATGCCGACGGCCCCCCCCCTCTCTTCGAATGGGACTTGCCAGAGCTGCGTTTGGACGTCTGGACGCTGACGTGAAGCAATGTCGGGACTTCATGCGGGGGCCAATGTCAATTGACGATAGTTGATGGCTTCGGCGGCGCGAAGACGAGGTACGTTATGATGGTTTATGGCTTCGGGGACGCAGATACTGTGTAATCTGCGAAGGTTTGTGGCCTCGGGCGCGCAAGGATTGTTTAATTTACAATGATGTATGGCCTCGGGGGCGCAACTATTGAATAATGGATGATGGTTTATGGCCTCGGGGACGCGAATATGGTGTAACTTGCAAGGGTTCGTGGCATCGGGGACGCAAGCATGGTGTAATGTACAAATGTTTATGGTCCTGCGGACGCGAGTATTTTGCAAGTTTCAAAAGTTAATTAAGGATCCGAGTGCGCGAATATGTTGTAATTTACAGAAAGGTTTATGGATACGGGGGCGCGAACAGTGAGTACTGTATTATGGCTTATGGCTTCATGGACTCGAACATTGCGTAATCTACCAGGGATTATGGACTCGGGGACGCGAGCATTGTGTAATTTAGTAGGTTTTATTGCCTTGGGGACGCGAACATGTGTAATTTACTAGGGGTTATGGCCTCGGGGACGCGACCATCATGTCCTTTAACGTTTCCCACGACCCCCCCAAGAATTCAGACAACGCGAGTCGCGTTCAGCAACACGTAACAGTAAGGAAGCAGAAGGCAGGGCTGTAACAGTGGAAACTGGAAGCTGCTACTGGCACAGGGAGCTGCAAGCCTAATCTTCGCAGCCTGATGGCCCCGCAAGGGGGCCGTATCTGTATATATATATATATATATATATATATGTATGCACATCTCTATTATATATGTATAAAGATATGTATGTCGAGGCCGTGGCGAGCTTACAACCAAGGCCAGTTGCAGCAATGGCGATGTTGTTGGTGACGGGGATGGAAAGGGTCGCGAGCATGATGGAGGGGGTCATGCCTGCAGGGCAGGCTCCAAGGGGGCGGCCGCGAACAACAAGAACGACTCCGACAGCGGTTCGGACAGCGGCTCGGACAGTGGCTCCGACGAGGCGCCCTTGCCCGCCAGACGTTGCTCGGCGTGCCGTGCTATACATCTTAGGCGATGCTTACGAAAACTTAAGCCTTCGGCCAGAGTCTCGATTCTTCTTCACGTTTCAGTGTGAATCCTAAGATTTTGATAGAAACGTTGGGTGTTTAACTCAAGTTCTGAGACTCTGAATTTCTTAACACATGATTTCTTAAGCATTTCGCAGGGTGTACTCAGAATTGTGGCCCTGCCGGGTGCTTCTGCAGCAACGGCGCGCCCTTTGTCCGCGCGCTGTCCTGCCGGGCAAGAGTCGTCGACGAGGGGTCCGAACGTCGGCCCGCCGGGTGACATGCTCGGAGGCTCCCGGGAAGGCAAGGTCGAGTAAAGGCGTGATTCGGGGCGCAGGTCAAGAGCTGAGCTGGGGAAGGGAAGGGGATTAGGGTGTGGCATGGCATGGCAAGAGGGGAGATCCTGAACCGTTGGAGAAGCATGTAGACTGGGCGTCATCCCTTTTTCATACGCGCGAACTCATGTGACACACACGGATTGCTCAACGCGTTGCCGCCCGCGCGCAGGTTTCTTCTTCTACATGCGTCCTATGTGATGTTTCTCCTCCTCCTCCTCCTCCTCCTCCTCCTCCTCCTCCTCCTCCTCCTCCTCCAGCTCCTCCTCCCTCCCCTCCTGCCTTGCCCTCCCTCCCCTTGCCGCCGCCACGTGCAGCCCCCGCCTTCCCTTCCTCCCGCCCTCCTCCCCCCTCCCTCCATTGGCCCCTCGCTGCCTCCCCATCGCCCTCCCGCCCCTTCCCCCCTCCCCTCCCCCCACCCCTTCCTCCGGGCGTAGAACCCCCTTCCTTCCCCCCCCCCAATCCCCCCCCCCCCTGGGCGTAGAATCCCCCCTCCCCACTCCCCTCTTCCCCCCCCTTCCCCCCTTCCCCCCCAAGCCAATTTCGAATCGTAGACTCCCTCCCCACGCGGCACCCCGAGCTCGAAGCGCGCGCGCGCGGCGAGGACGAGGAGCCGCCCGCCGTCGCCGACGGCCCGATGGACGGGGCGCGGGGGGGGCCGCGTCGGGCGAGGAAGAGGGGCGCAGAGAGGACAGGAGGGCAGGGGAGGGGGGAGGGGCAAGTTAGGTGCGCTCGCGTCAACATCTGACATCCTACCCCTCCCGCCCATCCCTTACCATGGCGTTGATTTTCTCTATCCGCGGACGCGTGTCGTAGCGGACCTGTGGCTCCGCGCGCGTGTGCGTAGTGGGTGGTGGTGCGCGTGCGTGCGTGCGTGTGTGCGTGGTTGTGGTTGTTGTGGTGGTGGTGGGTGGTGTGTATGTGTGTGTGCGTGAGGGGGAGGAGGAGACGGCACGGTAGGTGCGCTCGCGTCCTATCTCCGAAAAAAAGGAAAACGCCATAAACATGAACATAAGCTCTTGGCGCTCCGCGCGGCCGTCTTGGATCTGCATGGCCCGCCCCCCCTGCGGCGCCTCCGGCGACGCCCCTGGCGCGCTCCGCGCGCCAGGGAGCGGGGTCCAGCGCAGATCCGAGAAATCCGCGCGGAGCGCCAAAAAGTGTATGTTTATGGCGTTTTCTTTTCTTCTATACCTGACGTCCTACCCCGCCCTCCCATCCCTTACCCAGGTGTAGATCTGTTGTCAATTCGCACAGTCGGGTGTCGAGCAGGGCAACGATCCCGACAGCGTGCGCGATGCATCGCAGAGCACGGCGTCGCAGGGCGTAGAAGAGCACGGCAGAGCGTAGTATGTTATGGCATGTCGTGGCGTTGCGTAGTGAAGAATTGCATCGCAAAGCGTTGCAGGACACTCCACACAGACGCTTGTGCCTTGAGGGTCACGCGCAGAGAGGTGTGTGGATAGAAAGAGAGAGAGAGGAGAGGATAATTTAATTGCGGGCGTCGCCACCGGCCTGGCCTGAAACATCTTCCCCCCTTACGACACATGGGTGGTGGAAGCAAACAGAAGATGAAACAGACCTGGCCGGGCATACCTCACAGCGACAGCATTCCAAGAAAGGCGGTGGTAGAGAAGCGTCAAGATGTGCACTTGTGGGGAAGAGTACTGAAAATCTGACATGTGTACACGACGTCAAACTAGCATGGATATAGGTTGGATTGCACACTGCGCAGTGCGTTGCAGTGCAAGATGTGTTCCTGATGGGAGCGACCGAAAACGAAAGCAGGATTGTGAGAGCGCGCTAGAGTTTGAGCACGTCGACGCGCGTCTCTCGACGTAGACATGCGGGGGGGCAGGACAAACAATGAGAGCTCAACCGCTGGATTCCTCGAGGCTCAACTGCCCCTGAGGAGCGGGAGCACCATGTGAGCTCAACCGCTGGATTCCTCGAGGCTCAACTGCCCTGAGGAATGGGCGCACCGACGGCACCGCCGCCCCCCACCCGACACGAGACCACACGAGAGAGGGAAACAAGAGGAAGGAAGGAGATAGGGGAAAGTATTGTCCCCGCCCAAAAGTGGGCTGCTCTTAACGATTAGGGGCGTGCCGGCCCCGCCCAAAATGGGCAGCTCTTATCGACAAGGGCCAGATTCTGGCCACCTCGAGCATGTCTTTGAATGCTCTGTGGCGAGAGGTGCCAGTTTGCGACGGCCCGACGGCCGGCGCCACCAACGACGCCCCCACGTCCGCCGCCGCCAACGACGCCCCGACGGCCGGCGCCGCGGGCGAGGTCGGGGGGCGCAGCAGCGAACGCGCCCAGGCCAGCACGACCCGCCGGGTCAGCCGAGACCCCACCCGCGTGAGCAGCCTGGTTTCGAGGAAGGCGCGCACTTGGCCCCCCGTGCCCAGGGATAACCGCGCCGCCGGCCCCGCCAGGAGTAGCTTCGCCACCTCGTAGTAGGCGCGGCTGAGGCGGGGGAGCACCCCCGACCACCCCGCCGCGCAGCTGGCGAGGAGCTCGGTGTCGAGCAGGGCGGCCGCCTCCACCCGCACGGGCAACTGAGCCACTTGCGTGGGCGCGCCGAAACCCGAGTCGGACCTGGCGGTAGAAAGCTTCTTGGCGCCATCGCGGAGCATGGCGCACGCCCGGTCGAGGAGGGGCCGGAGGGCCAGGGATGGGGCCTCGCGACGCTCGGGACCCCCAGGCAGTCAAGCACCGAGGCGGCCCCGACCGGGACGGCCAGGATGTCGCCGCACGCGCCGGCCTCCGGGGGGCGCGCCGCCGACTGCCATGGACCGCGGGGCCTCTCGCCTCGCCGCCCTTCGGAAGCACATGGCGGTGCGGCTCGCAGGAAGAGCTCGCGCCGCCGCGCGCCGCAGCCATGCCCCGCTCGTCCTCCTGCGCGAGGAGCGAGTCGTCTGCAAGCGGGAGCTGGAGAGGCGAGACAGCCGCGGCGGGGGCCCCCGGCCGCGCCCAGGCCGACGGGGCGGGCGGGCGCCGCGCAGGCGTGCAGCAAACCCCGCGCGAGGGCCCCGAAGATGTGGGTGCCCGCGCGCTTCCCCTGGCCCACGCTGTGGTCCAGCAGGGCGGTGGCCGGCGAGGCGAGGGGGCCGAGACGCGCACGGACCTGCTCCTCCCTCATGGAAGCGTCCGCGGCCAGCCAGGCCTTGCCACGAAGGCCGGCGGCGCGCAGCTGCACCCGCACGGCGTCGCGCCACGCGAGGTCGTACCCGTGGAGGGCGTCGGCCTCGAGGAGGAGGGCGCGGAGCCCCGCGACGACGCGGAGCTGCAGCACCATGGGGAGGCCGAGCGGCATCAGCACGGGGTCGAAGCGCCCGCCCCCTCTGCGCGTCGCCCGCGAACGCCTCGAGGGGCGCGCGCGCACCGAGGACGGCCACGCCGCGTCGCGGATGCCTTCCGGGTCGTCCACGTAGGAAACCGGCCTGGTTAGCGAGAGCGAGGCCACGACCGCCGGGTCCCGTTTGCGCAACCCTGCGGTCAGGATGCGCGGCGTCGCCCGGACGTGTGCGTTTTTCCCTCGGAGAGGACCATCGAGGAGCATCCTTGATCATTGGGGGGGAAAAACCACGCACGACATCGAACAAAAACACAGGGAATGGACGTCCGAGTGATGGCCAGGCCGACGCTCATGGCGAGGTTGACGGGGGCCCACGTGAGCAGCCGCCCTCCCCGACCCGCCGCCTCGATGGCCGCGCGGGGCAGGTGGAGGGTCCGGCGGCGGGGGCGCGACGCCTCGATAGCGGCGCCCACGTCTGCGACCGAAAACGCGTCCTCCCTCTCCCTCGGCGGTCTCCAGGAGGAGGGGGAGGAGGAGGAGGAGGAGGGGGAGGAGGAGGAGGAGGAGGAGGAGGAGGAGGAGGAGGAGGAGGAGGAGGAGGAGGAGGAGGAGGGGAAAGTGGAGGAAGAGAAGGAGGAGGGCCAAAATCTTCAATCACCTGACCTCCCGGGCGCCCTGGCGCCTCCCCTTCCCGGCGCTGCTGCGCATTGCCTCCAACTTCTGGTCAGCTGTGGCAGCCACCTCCGCGCGTCAGGAGGCTCAATGATTTGGACCTCTCCGTGCATCCAGTTCGGTCCTCTTGGAGGCCTCCCGGGCCGTCTTGGAGGCCTCTTGAAAGTTGATTGTGCCATCTCGAGGCCATCTCGAGGCCATCTTGGGCCGTCTCGAGCGCATGTTGTGCCGTCTTGGCGACATCTTCTGGCCACATTCGGCCCGAATGATTCGTCTCTCTCGGGGCCTTCACCCTGCCGGGAGCTCTAAGAGAACCAACGAGCACAAACAGCCCAGCCCTCCGTGCACCCCTGTGGCAAGCCACAGGGGGCGGCGGATCTGACAGCCTTTTGCGTATCCCGCCACGGTGTCTGGGTTGTAGGTCATAGGCCTCTTGGATGTGTGTTGGGATGTCGTGGGGGGCTCATTGGGGGCCTCTTGGAGACAGTTTGAGGCCTCTTCAGTGGCCGACGTCTTTGGAGCATCTTGGGGCCTCCTGGGAGCATTTTGCGGCGGAGAGCTGGCATTGTCGGTTCAGGTTCCCCCTCTTGGGCCTCGCAGGACCTTCTTGGGGCTCTCTTTGGCCGTTTTGGGCGCCTCGTGGGCCGTCCTAGGGCTCTCATGGGCCGTCTTGGGGCCCTCTTGGAAGCTTCTTGGGGCGATCTTCGGGGCCTCTTTGGCCGTCTTGAAACCCATGAAAGCCAAACATCAGAATATGACCAAACTGTCAGCAGTCGTATGTGTAAGTTGTAGATGTTTGCGTATTGGGGCTCTCTTGAAGGTGCAGGCCTCTTTGGCGTCGTGGGCGCGTTTTCGTCCGACTGGACCAGTCGTTCGGCGGTTCGGGGCCTTCTCTGACTGTCGTTGGGGGTCTCTTGGGGCCCTCTTGGCCCGTCTTGGGGCCCTCGTGGCTCCGTCAGAGCCCCGCGGGAAGACGCGGGTGAGCCCAGGGGGCGCTCATCAAGCCCTTGGAGATTGGAGAGGCCTGACGGCCGGTGCCGCCGACCCTGATCGAAAGGGCTAGGAGTGGGGGGAGGAAGCGGAGGAGGAGGAGGAGGAGGAGGAGGAGGAGGAGGAGGAGGAGGAGGAGGAGGAGGAGGGAGGAGGGGAGGGGGGATTTGGGGTGGGGGTCGGGCCCCCTCACCTCAGAGAATCCTCAGGACTCGGGATTGAGGCAGGCGTTAGGGATTCGGCCAAGGACGCTAATTAGGGCACCCCAACTCGTGCCTCAGGGCACGGTGGCAGATTGGCGGGGGGTTGAGGAGGAGGAGGAGGAGGAGGAGGAGGAGGAGGAGGAGGAGGAGCAGGAGGAAAAGGGGGGGAGGAGGAGGAGGAGGGGGAGGAGGAGGAGGAGGGAGGAGGAGGAGGAGGAAGAGGAGGAGGAGGGGGAGGAGGAGGAGGAGGAGCAGGAGGAGCAGGAGGAGCAGGAGGAGGACAGGGAAGACGATGCCGGAGAGCAGGGGGAGGAGGCCGAGCGGCACCAGGGGGCGTCGGCAGCCTCGGCTCGGGAGGCCGGGGCCCGCTCGGCCAGCTCTTGGCCCGAGCTCTCCCGCGCGAGCGCCCACCGAAGGCGCCCCTCTCCTCTCGGGCCCCCTCCCCCGCAGGCCGCCGGGCGTTTGCCGGGCGGCGGGCGGAGGCGCGCGGCGGCCGATATGGAGGTCCGTGTCGAGGCGGCGGCCGGCCAGGCCATCCCGCAGGACGCCGCGCGGGGCCCGCAGAAGGGCCGCCATGACGGGCTCTGCGGGGCGCCCCTGGGCGGCAGGCCTCCCCGGCTGCCCGCCCCGGCGGCTCTGCGGGGAGGCCGCCGCCCGTGGGCGCTCCGAGGGCAGGTAGTATTACTGCGGGCGCGCGCTGCGTCCGCCCCGCCTCGGGAGGGGGGGGGACGGGGCACCCCCACCCTGACGCGTCTGATATGGGCCTCTTTTCCACAACCACCGCCACAGGTTGGAGAGGGGGGAGGGAGGAGGAGGGGGAGGAGGAGGAGGAGGAGGGAGGAGGAGGAGGAGGAGGGAGGAGGAGGAGGACCCCCTCCATCTCCAGCTGATGGAACTGGTCGTGGAAAACAGGCCCATCAACGTCGAGTCGTGGATTGTCTGTTCTCGGTTCTCGAGAGGGCGCCGCGGCCGTCGTTTTCCAGGCTCGCGCCCGCCAGGTTTAGGCCCGAGGTCGTTCTCGCTGAGCCACGTTCTATGAAAGGGGGTTCTGGCCATCCCCGACTGCCGCAGGACGTGTTCCTTGCGGTGCGCGTGGGGGACGTGCAGAAGCAGACCCGGCTGAGCAGCTCCAGGGTGTACCACTTTCCCGAGCCCAAGGACCCGGACGGCAAGTTGCTGGGCAGGGTGGAGATAGCCGGCTGCCTGCGGCGAGTCCCGCCACCGTCCTGCCAGCATGTTCGGTGGCAGATGCTCGAATCAACGATGATGATGATGATGATGATGATGATGCTGATGATGATGATGATGATGATGATGATGATAATGATGGTCATGGTCATGGTCATGGTCATGGTGATGATGATGGTGGTGGTGGTGTGATGCTGATGTTGATGCTGATGCTGATGCTGATGCTGATGCTGATGCTGATGATGGGAGTATGAGGGTGATGATGGTGATGGTGATGAAAACTATGATGATGATGATGATGATGATGATGATGATGATGATGATGATGATGATGAAGATGATGATGCTGATGATGATGATGATGATGATGATGATGACACTGATGAGCATGCTTCTGGTTATGATCATGATGCTGATGCCAATGATGCTGCTGCTGATGATGCTGATACTGATGAGGAGGATGAGGCGGACAAGGATGAGGATGAGGATGAGGATGATGATGATGATGGTGATGATGATGCTGATGATGATGATGACGACGATGCTGCTGATGACGATGATGATGCTGATGATGCTAATGCTGCTGATGGTGATGGTGATGATGATGATGATGATGATGCTGATGGTGGCGGTGAGGGTGCGAGTGATGGCGATGCTGATGTTTACGACGACGATCATAAGGAGTAGGAGGAGGAGGTGGATGAGGATGATGACCATGATGGTGAATTTGATGATGCTGATATTTTTGTTGATACTATTGTTGATGATGATGATGAGGATGATCACGATGATGATGATATTGACGAGGAGGCAGATGATGTTGACGTTGATGGTGGTGCTGCTGATTATGATGATGACGACGATCGGAGGATGATGTTGAGGAATCCGACCACGCCTCAACCTGCCAAGGGGCACGGTGGCGGTTTGAGGCGGGTGGGGTATGCCAACGTCTCGCTGGACCTCGGCGGCGATGCCGCGGAGATCGTACTCGACTGCGCGGACGCGGAGATGCCCAGGATGGGCCTCCGGCTCGCGGCAGTCGGCGGCCTGTCCGAGGAGAGGGCCAAGGCCACCAAGACGGAGCGCAAGCTGGAGCGGAAGAACTCTGCCGCCCGGTACATGTCGAGGAAGAGAAGGAGGAGGAGGAGGAGGAGGAGGAGGAGGAGGAGGAGAAGAAGGAGGAGGGCGAAGGAGGAGGAGGAGGAGGAGGAGGAGGAGAAGGAGGAGGGCGAAGGAGGAGGAGGAGGATCTCGCTGCAGTCATCTATACTAGACGTGAGAGTGGCCTCTCGCCGGAGTGACACCTGGTGCGGGCACACTGGGGCCCCCAAGCGACTCCGCGCGGGGTGGTAGCAGCGTCCTGCGCGCTCGGGTGGTTTGGCTTCCCGCGGTCCACCGAAGGTCACTCTTACCCAGGGTCGCGCGCGCGTGTAGCCGAAGTCAAGACGCTGGAATACGGTCGAGCATATGATGCAGAACCCCCCTCCCGAAAGGTTTGACCAGCTCTTATTCACCAGCTTGCTGCAGAGCTGGCCCAGTTCCTGGAGCACGTTCGTCCCTCCAAGCGCGAGCAAAGGGGCCCAGGCGTGTTCGAAGCAGCTGTTGGAGAAAAGCTGGCCAGGACCCAGGTGTCTTCAATTGTGATGTTCTTGATCATACGTTTGCCTGTGAGGACCACTTTGGGCTCAGGAGGGGGTCGGTCTTTCGTGCAGCCCCTCAGGTGTAGGCTTCAGTCGGGCGTGTCCCTCTTCAGGAGGAATCTTCACAAATAGTAAAGCACTAGTCTGGGGACGATTTTCCACTATTTGAAAGCATGTTTAATTCATTGTTGGAAAACTTGAATTTTTTCACCCCAAATCCCCCTGTAGGGGGACACGCCCGACCGAAGTGTAGGTCGTGGAGCCTACTCGTGGGCGTGGCTCGCCGTGGTCAGAAAAGAAAGACAGCCCCCCTCGTTCCTTGAGCGGGCGGTCCGTGGGGCAGCGCGATGGTTGCACGTGCCTCGGGGGCAGCAAGGAGGGGGGGTGATGACTGGGGGGGGGGGTTCTTACCCAGACCTCCTCGCGTCGTGAATAAAATTTCACAACGGGAGGTTTTTCGCTATTTTCGGCCTCCGGGGGCCCTCGCCGGGCCTCGGGACCGTCAAAAAACGACTCAGGACGAAAAACCGGTCCTGGCGAATGGGTCCAGACCTCTGGGGGTCGCGTCATGAAAAAATCATGACGTCGGGGGTCTGGGTAGCGTGGGCCATGATGCCATGATAGTTCTCCAGATGTCATGGCGCCTCTTCTGATTTCCTTACGTCCCTGGCCCCCGCCCTGGGCCGCGCACATGCCGCCGGCCATGATTTGCACCCCCCCCTCTTGGACGCCCCCCTCTTGGCCGCCCCCGAGTGCCGAACCATCACAACCACCGAATCCGAAGGTCCCAGAAAGGTTTGGGTTGGGGGGTGTGCCGTATCCATGTGTCGCGTCTCTATGTTCCGGAGTGTCCCCCCGTTGCACATTTTAGGTTCGACGACGACGTCGGTGTGTGTGTGTGTGTGTGTGTGTCGCGGTGGTCCGGTGGGTGACCACAACCGGCATGAACATCAATTTGTTAGGGGATCCGCGCTGATTTTTTTCTTTTGTTCGGTGCTAGACCCCACCCTGCACTAGCGCGCAGAGGGCTCCAGGGGTGGCGCTGGAGGCGTAGCCAGGGGGGCCCAGCGCAGATCCAAGAAGTCTGCGCGGACCCGAACGTTATGTTTGAACCTTCATGTTTGTTTAATATCGGTGAGCACAGCCGATGCCGCCTAGTCTCTTGACCTCTCCCCAGGTGCGTCGTGACAATACTGTCGCGGCGAATCCAGCCGAGGCGCCGAAGGCCTCCTGGGAGGCCCGACAATGCGCAACCAACAGGACACCCATGCCAAGAAACACCTTGCCTGCCTCCAGGGTGCACTCGATGGTTTTGCTATGAAAGCGCGACGTTCCCGCACCAAAAAACTAGTGGACGTCCTGGGGTCTCATGGTTGGGTCTCTTATGGAAGGTTTCTGGTGGTCGAGCTCCCATTGTACTCATTGTCCTCGTCTCAGGTACATCGTGGAGCACAACCTGGAGGAGATCCTGGCCAATAGCCTGCGCGAGGTGGTGAAGCAGCGGCCCGCCAACCCGCGCGAGTACATGTCGGGGCAGATCCTCCGCAGCAGCTCTTCGCCCGCCCTCGCGCCCCTGGCGCCCCTGCGGCCGCTGAACCCCAGGCCGGAGGTGGCGGGCGGCGAGATGTGTCAAGCAGTGGCGAAGCGTCCCGGCTCGCCCATCACCCTACCAAACAATGTTCTAAGAACCTATTGTGGATTCCACGAAATGTTCTTAGAACATTTCTGGCCTGGAATGTCTTGTTTTAGCGCACCAGGTTTATGTTCTAAGAACATTGTTTTTGTTCTTCAAACATTTTTGGGTTCTAAGAACATTTCGTGGTAATACTATAGTAATGCCGGGACGGTCGGTCCCTGCTCAGACGTGCATCGGATGTTGCCAGAAGTGCCCCTGGCCCAAGGTAGGTACCCCCAGGACGTTCGGGGTGGCCGAGGCGGCCTCCAGGGCACCCCTCGCAGGGCCCAGATGGGCCCCAGGGATCCCAGGATGGAGCGACGAGCTGGGGGCGCATTGGGCCAGGGGGACTTCTAGCGACACCCGAAGGCGCAGATCCTCTGCGGAGGACGGGGGTCCGTCGAAGAAGAGAATAGCGCTACAATAGCGCTACAGACATCAGCTTTCGGAGTCCGGCGCGGACGTCTCGGATCTGCGCCGGGCACCCACCCCTCCCCTGGCGGCACCTCCGGCGCCCCTCCCTGGCGCGCCTCGCGCGCCAGGGAGGCAGGGCTTGTCTCGATTCCTCTGGTTCGATTCGATTCGATTTCGACGGCTTCCGCTTCCGATTCGATTCGGCTTCGAATTCCGATTTGGGCGCCGATTCCCTGCTGGAGGCAGGCTGGCCTGCCGATTTCCGCCGATTCGACTTCTCCCGACTTGACGGCCGATTTTCGCCGATTCGATTCATTGCGATTGCAGATCCGACTCATCGATTCGATTCTGGGCTCTCCTGGGGAGGGGGGTCCGGCGCAGATCCAAGGAGTCTGCGCGGACCCTCGCGCGTTACTGCTGGTGCTGTTTTTTTTGCTCTTCCAGGCCGATGCCGCTACCCTTGCCTCGCTTACACCCTCGGGTGGCCTCCTGAAAGTCCTCGTCGCCAGGTCTGGACTCGCCTCGAAAGCCTGGCCAGAGCGCACCCCAGCAGCGGCGTCGGCGGGCGTATAGACACCGCTCCCCGGCCCCAGGATGGGCCCCGCCAGGGGGGGTGGATAAGAATCGCCTGCGTCGCCCCGCAGTTGCGGAGGTGTGGGAGGGGGCGGGCGCGAGGTGGGTCGCCGGTGGGTTGCGGGTAGGTCACGGGGTCAGAAGGTGTAAAACAGGGCTAGGATCGCGATAAATCGCTCCAGAGCGTTCCGGAGCGCTCTCAGAGCGTTCCGGAACGCTCTGGAGCGGCCGCGGCGCCCAATACGTCCTCCAAACCCGCCGATCCTCAGAGATTTCGAGTTATCCCGATCCGATTTTGTCCCGATCTCCGCGTCGTTTCAGTGTGGAACGCGGGCGGGTCGCGGGCGAGACGACGACAACAACGAACATGCAAACGAGACACAACACGATGAAAGACAACCGCACTTACAGCAACAACAGCAACAGCAACCAATCAACCAAACAACCAACCAACCAACAGCAACAGCAACAATCATTGGAAGACTGTTCACTCTTAGCTGCTCGCGTGCCACTCAACACATATGCCCCAAACCCGCGATGCCCGCTTTTTTTCGTCCTCGATTATTTCGTCGCACACTCCTCGGGGGTATGTCTTGCCACCTAAGCAGGGAAGGAGGGGAGGAGGACAGAGACAGGGGGGAGGGATCAGGATGGAGCCCGAGAGAGATGTGCAGGAGGAGGGTATCGTTGCAGGAGCATGAAGCGGCAGAACCAGACGGGCGGGTCTGGCGGGCGGGCCCGAACGGGGCAGGTCGAGCGGGCGGGCCCAGACGGTCGGCTCGAGAGGGCGGGTCGCTGAAGCGTCAATCTAACACGAATCGCAAGGAGGTTTCGAGCGACAGTTTCCCAAGTAGATCGACAGGACATCCACAGCGAGGGCGTGAGTCCAGGGAGCACGGCGCCGCAATCCATGGTACGGAAGTGCCACGCGAGGGCGCGATTCCTGATGACAATCTGGGGACGTCCCGCGCGACAGCGCGGCTCCTGAAGTATGTCGAGATTGCGTCTCGGGCGGGAGCCGTCGCGTGTGTAGCTCGGGGGCCAACCGCGCAATCTGAGCCGCAAGATTAGCCATTGTGAACCGCAGGGTGCGAGCTTCGGGAGGAGCACTTTGAACTGAAAAACACAAGGTGCCCTTGAGGGGGGATCAACAGCAGGTATTCTTCATAAGCGAAGCTTGTATCATTGAAAGGCTGCTCACTCTTATCTGCTCGCGTGCCGTTCAACACGTGTTTCCCAAACCCTTGATACCCGCCCGCTTCGTCGTTTATTCTTCGATCGTGCCCCCCTTGGTAGTATATCTCCCCTACCTGTACCTGCCGCGAGTGTAGTTGGCGCAGCCGCTAAAACAAAGGAGGAAACGAGGAAGGGAAGAGACAAGGGTGTGGGGGAAGGATGGAGCACGAGAGAGATTGGCAGGAGGAGTGTTAGGAGTAGGAGCATAAAGCGTCAGAACCAGACGGGAAGGTCGGGGGGGTGGACCCTAACGGGCAGGTCGGGCGGGCGGGCCCAGACGGCCAGGTCGAGCGGGCGGGTCGTTGAAGCGTCAATCCAGCATGAATCGGAAGGACATTTCAAGCGAGTCCTGAGTAAACCGATGGGACAGCCAACGCGATAGCGTGCTTCCTGAGAGAACGGGGCACGGCGCCGCAATATATTGTGAGGACTCACCACGTGAGAGCGCGATTCCTGGATACATGATGAGGAAGTCCCACGCGGGAGCGCGACATTGAAATATGTGTGAGGAAGTATCAGGCGAGAGCCGTTGTTGTTGTACATTGGGGGCCAACAACGCAGTTTGAGGACCAATAGTTTCCCTACGAGGGACAAGTTGCGAGCCCTGGGAGGAGCAAATTCACTTGGGGGGATCAACAATAGTTCTCTTCATACGCGAACATTTAACAATCCCAGCAGCCATGTGAAGACTCTTCCTTCTTATCTGCTCGCCAGACAGTCAGCATCTGGATTCCAAACCCTCGATATCCACCCTCTTCGTCTTCCATCGTACCCACCTGGAGGGTAGATCTTCCCTACCTGCCGCGTGTAGTGGGCGCAGCCGCTACGACAGGGGAGAGTGGGAGGAGGGATAGGGATGAGACAAGGCGAAGGGGGAAGGATGGAGCACGAGAGAGATTTGCAGGAGGAGATAAAGGAGCAGGAGCGCAAGCGGCATTACCAGACGGGCAGGGTGGGGGGGCGGACCCTGACAGGCAGGGTGGGCGGACGGGCCCAGACGGCTGGGTCGAGCAGGCGGGTCGTTGAAGCGTCAACCCAACATGATTCGCAAGGAGGGCGTGGTCGATAGCATGATTCCGAAGTAAGTCATGAGGAAACGCAGTGGGTTGGGAGCACGGCGCCGCAATACAGTTTGAGGATGTATCACGCGTGAGCGCTGTTCCTGCAGAAATTATGAGGGTGTCCCGCGCGGGGGCGTGAATTTGGCATCAACTGTGACGATGTATCCGAAGGGAGCAGTTGTTGTTGTTGTTGTTGTTGTTGTTGTTGTTGTTGTTGTTGTTGTTGTTGCTCTAACTCGGGGGCCAGGCGCCCCGTTTGAGCACCAAGGTTTTCCATGGTGAAACAAAAGGTACGAGCCCCAGGAGGAGCATCTTAAGTTGAAAAACGCTGGATGCCTTGGGCAGAGTGGATAAACAATGATTATTGCGAAGACCTTACGGCCGGCGCCGCCGACCGAGAAGGGGAACGAAGGCTTAATTTAAAAGCACCGGGTGCCTTGGGCAGGGTGGATAAACAATGGTTCTGTGTTAAACATCAAATTTCAGCAACAGCAAGTTTAATAGTGTTCGTTCTTATGTGCTCGCGTGCCATTGAACACGTAGATCCCAAACCCTCGATACCCGTTGTCTTCGTCTTTGATCGTGCCCCCCTTGGGGGTATACGTTCCTTCCCTGCCACGTGTATTTGGCGCTGGCGCAGCCCCATAAAACAGAGGAAGGGAGGACGGATGGAAGGACGGCGCCGGGGGGAGAGCCCGACTGAGATCAGCAGGGTGGGGGCTGGGAACAGAAAACCAGACGCAGAATCAGACGGACAGATCGGGCGGGTAGACCCTAACGGGCGGGTCGGGAAATCGGGCCCAGGCGGCTGGGTCGAGCGGGCGGGTTGTTGGATTGTGAACCGTTAGGGGTTGTTGTGCGACAGCGCGATTCCCAATCAAACCACCAGAAAGGTCAAAGCGAGAGCGTGATTTCTGAGTGTCGAGGGCGCGGCGTCCGAATACATGGCAAGGGCGTACCACGCAAGAGCGCGATCTTGGAATGAGTTGTGAGGAAGTATCAGGTGGCTGAGATCAACCAGGGGCCAACAAACCAACCTGAGGCGCAAGATCCACCCTTGTGGAAAACCATGTGCGACCCCTGGGAGGAACACTTTTTAATTGACAGACACTACGGGCATCATGGGGGGCATCGACAGCACTTGTGATCTAGACCACATGCGAATTCAACAGCAGCCAAGCAAGAAACAACACACAACTGCCATCGGGCCCACGAAGAGTCCCACTTCGGCCAGGGCACCCAGGGGCAAGGAAGAACCGTTCGGCCCCGTCCTTCTGATGCGCAGACCTCGCCCCCCCATCCATGGTCCGTAGACGCGCTAACGGTGTGTCAGCTAACGCTGACTTAGGAAAAACAATTGTAGCAAGGCGTGGTCCGTGGCCAAACCAATTGTAGGAACGCGTGGTTCGTGCTTTCCTTAAACTCGCTGTTCCGTTTTCGCTTGGTACGTTCGCACGTTGGACAGACAGGAAGCGGTGTTTTTTCGTGACTTGTCCCACATCTTGTTCTGCGTGAACCTGGTGTCCCGACAAAAAACAAGGACTCCCCGCCGCACCGTTATTTACCACGCACGCCGCTGGCGCGGCCTTGGAATTACCAGCCTGACACCTATCCCTACCCCTATGTTGGGCATCGCCTCGTCACGATGGCGATCTTCGGGGTTCCCCCCAGTCCCTGAGGGTGCACCCCTCAGATTGCCATCGCCTCTTGACGTGCCGATCTCAGGGACAGGGAGGAGTTCGAGGCTGGTGATGGAACCCAGACCCCCGACGTCATGATTTTTTCATGACGCGACCCCCAGAGGTCTGGACCCATTCGCCAGGACCGGTTTTTCGTCCTGAGTCGTTTTTTGGCGGTCCCGAGGCCCGGCGAGGGCCCCCGGAGGCCGAGAATAGCGAAAAACCCCCCGTCGTGACTTTTTCACGACGCGAGGAGGTCTGGGAAGGTGCCCTCCGAGCCCTGCCCGACGCTCCCCGACGTGCCCGCCGCGGAGCCGCAGCGGCCCCGCTCGGCCCTGCGGCGGCCGGGCTCCGGCAGCAGCGGCTCGCGCGTGCGCCTGGAGCCGCTGCCCCTGCCGGCGGAGCAGGCGCCTCCTTCCTCCTCCTCCCTCCTCCTCCTCCTCCTCCTCCTCCTCCCATCCTCCTCCTCCTCCTCCGCCTCCTCCTCCTCCTCCTCCTCCTCCCTCCCTCCCTCCCTCCCTCCCCTCCCTCCTCCCCCCTCCCTCCCTCCATTCCTCCTTCCTCCTCCTCCTCCTTCCTCCCTCCTCCTCTTCCTCCCTCCTCCTCCTCCTCCCTCCTTCCTCCTTCCTCCTTCCTCCTCCTCCTCCTCCTCCCGCGGCCGAGGCCGCCGCCGCGGAGGCCGCGCGGGAGCCGGAGCCCGGCGGCAGCACCGCGAGGAGCGCCCGAAGGGTGCAAGGTGCGCTCGAAGGGTCAGTATCAAGCGGCGGCGGAGCGTCCTGGCTCGCCTACAGCCCTGCCGAACAGTGTTCTAAGAACCTTTTCTATGACTTCCACGAAATGTTCTTCGAACACGTCTGGCGGAGGCTTGTCCACCGCGAGGAGCGCCCGCGGAGGCAAGGTGCTCTCGAAGGGTCAGTATCAAGCCTGGGGTGGACAGACCTCCTACCCTGACACATCGATTGAGGGATTGGCCGCTTTCGGTTCGCGAGGGGGCGTCGCGGCCGTCATTTTTGCGGGTCCGGGTCCGTCGGTTTCGGTCCCAGGCTGTTTTCACAAAAGGGAGGTTTACTAAAGGGAGGCTTGTCCACCGCCGATCAAGCAGCGGCGAAGCGTCCTGGCTCGCCTATAGCCCTGCCGAGCCATGTTCCAAGGACTCTTTTTATGATTTCCGCGAAGTGTTCTTCGAGCATGTCTGGCGGAGGCTGTCTTGTCTTACCACATCGGGCTTCTGTTCTGAGAACATTGCTTGTGTTCTTGGAACATTTTTGGGTTCTAAGGACATTTCGTGGTAGGACTATACGAATGCCGGGACGGTCGGTCCCTGCTCAACAGTACCGTTCCACCGATCCCCGTCCCCGTCCCCATCCACAGCTCGAGCCCCAGCGCCCCACCACCTCAGTTGGGGGATAATTATGCCCCTCGAAACCCGAAGGGAGCGGCCCATATCCCCACCCAGGGGGGTAAATCGGCCAGCGGGGCCCAGCCCACGCTGGTGGGGAAGGGGATCGGTTCAACGAGGTTCAAAGAGGAAGCAACGCCATAAACCTAAACGTCTGGCGCTCCGCGCGGATGTCTTGGATCCGCGCCGGGCCCCCCCTGGCGGCGCTTCCGGCGCCGCCCTTGGCGCTCTCCGCGCGCCAGGAAGGGAGGGGCCCAGCACAGATCCAAGAAATCCGCACGGAGCGCCGAAAGCTTATGTGCATGGGTTTGTGTTTTTCTATTCTCGGCGGCGGGGTCCAGACCCTGCCGTCGCCGGCGCACTCGGGTGCGAATTGCTGGAGGGCGAGGGGGGGAAGAAAGGTGCCTTTTTGGGGGCCCTAAAGGCCCCCGTCTGCGCCCGAAAGATCCACTTGGGTGCGAATTGCTGGGGGGGGCGAGGGGGAGGAGAGCAGTGTTTTGGGGTGGGCCCTGCAGGCCTCCCACTGGGCCCGAAAGGGCCCCTTGAGGGGGCCTGGAGGGTCCCTTTCCTGCAGCCCTCGCTGTCGCCCCGCTGATCGCCCCCCCCCCATGCATCGCCGCCCAGTCCACGATCCAGGCAACGTGACGGGCGGCGGGGGTCCGAAGAGGAGCAGACGACGTGAGCAGAAACACTCGGAGGCTCCGCGCGGACTCCTTGGCGCGGCGCTGGGCCTCCCTGTGGCGGCGCCTCGGGCGACGCCTCTGGCGCGCTCCGCGCGCCAGGGGGGGGGGGGTCCAGCGCGGATCCGAGGCAAGCCGCGCTGACCGTCGAAAGTGTTCACTTGGCATCGCTCGGACGTGTGCATTTTTCCTTCGGCGAGAGCCATCGAGGAGCATCCTTGATCATTTTGCGAAAAAAAAACCACGCACGAAACCGAAAAAAACACGGAATGGACGTCCGAGCGATGGCGAGTTCATGCTTGTGCTTTGTTTGTCTTCCGTAGGGCTCGCAGGTTGTCGAACACGGGGCGGGATCCGGACCCGGCCCCCGCCGCCCATCAAGTCCGCCGAGGTGGGACGCAGATGTTGCCACTTCGACTCGACATCGCTCGGGCGTGTGCATGTTTGTTCGGCCAGCGCCATGGAGAGCTGGACCATCCCGGAGCTGCTCGGACAATCTGGAATAGGGCGGTGGCCGCACCGCGCGGTGAGTCGGTGGGGATTCGGGGTCACCGCACGGTATTGGGACTCGAGTCCCTCTCCGAGGATGTCTCGGGCGACAGGGGCCTCCGGGGTCCCAAGACCGCGCGGTGACGGACCATGCGGCGAGGGCTTGGGGGATTTCGAGGTCACCGCACGGTCAGTCACCGCACCGTTTCGGGACTCCCAAAAAATGCCGCCTTCGCGAGGCCAAACAGGGCACACAGGAACCCAGACCCCCGACGTCATGATTTTTTCATGACGCGACCCCCAGAGGTCTGGACCCATTCGCCAGGACCGGTTTTTCGTCCTGAGTCGTTTTTTGACGGTCCCGAGGCCCGGCGAGGGCCCCCGGAGGCCGAAAATAGCGAAAAACCTCCCGTCGTGACTTTTTCACGACGCGAGGAGGTCTGGGTTCGCGAGGCCAAACAGGGCACACAGGAAGTGGACGTCGCGGCGGGGCCCTCCAGGGAAGCGAGGGGGCCTGCGAGGGAGAAGCGGGCCCCCGCGGACTCCGAGCGACGGCGGGCATGAGCGGGTCCTCGAAGGACACGGGCCCGGTCCTCTGCGCCGCGTCTTTGGCCTCCCATCACAAATCAAAATCTTCAATCCCACGAAAATGTACGTACCTACACTGTTTTCAATGATACCGGAGAAAAACCCAATCAGGGCTATAGGGCGACTCGAGGGGGCGACAGGGCTATAGAGCTACAGGGCTATATAGAGCTGCAGGGCTATAGAGCTGTAGGGCTACAGGGTTATTGGGCTATGGGGCTATAGGGCTATAGGGCATAGGGCTATAGGGCTATAGGGCACCCCCGGGCACCCCCGGGCACCCGGGCGTGCAGCGAAAATCGGCGGCAAACCTAACCTAAACCATATGAATCCGCTAGGACCCCTACAGAGGCAAGCTCTGATGGGGGAATTATTTTGTAAACAACATTTCTCAAAAGTAGATGTGCTCGTTTTTTTATTCAGTGTTTTGCCGATCGGTCGGCGCGGGCCCTCGCACCCCCCCTCACCCCCCCCCTGGAGTGGATCTTGGCTTTGTCTGGCGCCTGCTTTGAGCAGGCGGAGTCTCCCCTCAGAGGCCGCATTCTCGCCAACAGTCGCACTGAGCAGAGGTCCCCAGCGCCAGATCCCCCCCTCCCCCCCCTTCCGCCCACTGTCGAAACGCCGAAAATACACAAACAACAAACAAAGAATAAACAAACACAGCGCGTACGTGCAACCATCATCTCAAGTCGGGCGTGTCCCTGTCCCTCTACAGGAGGAGTATTCAAAAATAGACAAAAAATCATCTGGGGACGTTTGTTAGCATTTTAGACTAACCCGTATTGTTGTTTTGCTATGTTTGCTTTCTCGTCCCAAATCCGCTTGTGAAGGGACACGCCTGACCTAAAAGCAGGTCTTGGCCCTCCCCTGCCCCCCCCCCTTGGGGGGCCTCACAGAGGACACCTCGCGGGAGGACCCGTTCTTTCTCCCTTCCGCATTCCGAAGCCTTCATGAATCGTCCCCCGGGTTTGGGTTTTTTTACGGCGATCTTTTTGGGTTGAGGAGGAGGAGGAGGAGGAGGAGGAGGAGGAGGAGGAGGAGGAGGAGGAAGAGGATGTGGAGGAGGGACCCGTTCTTTTCCGTATTCCGAAGCCTTCATTAATCGTCCCCCGGGTCCAGGTTTTTTAAGGCGTTTTTTTTTGTTTGAGGAGGAGGATGAGGAGGAGGAGGAGGAGGAGGATGGAAGAGGTTTGAGTGGTTTACGATGTTGTCATTTTGCAGGGGGGCCCCTTTCACCCCGAAGCCCCTTTTTCGTAATTGGGGGGTCTGGTTTATTTGGGCGCCTTCTTTGGATTGGAGCTTAGGGGACCGGTTTAGCAAGGCGCCCCTTCGAAGAGGGGGGTCCGGAATATTAGGTCGCATTTGGAGGGGGGTCCGTTTTTTAGGGGGGGGGTCGATTAATAAGGGATTTGAAGTAGACCCTCAGATGCAGCCAGGGGGGAGGTGATGATTGTATTGGGGGGGCCAGATCATTGGATACCGATGTTTTCGGTCGCGATCAGTAGCGACCGATCGGCGCTCCAAGTCGGTCGCGACCGATCGGTCGCGACCGGTTTTGTCGCGACCGATACCGAAACCAGAAGCAAAATCGACAGCGACCGATCTCGTCGGTCGCGACTGGAAAATTCCAGTATCAAATTATCAGGGTGTGCGGGGGGGGGGCATTTCAAGGCCGGGGCCTTGATATCTCCTCCGATGTCATGGCGCTTCTTCGTATGTTCCACGGCGTTCGCGTTCCAAGGGGGTGGGGACTACAGTCAACCCGCACAGTGAGGAGGGGCAGCCTCCCCAAGGCAGCCCTTGCATCCATAGGGGAACGAAGAATGACATAAACATAGAAATTCGGAGGTCCGCGCGGATTTCTCGGATCCTCGCTGGACCCTCTGGCGGGTCCTCCGGCGCAGCCCCTGGCGTGCTCCGCGTGCCATGGAGGGGGGTCCAGCGCGGATCCGAGAAATCCGCGCGGATCTCCGAGTTTTTATGTTTATGCCATTCTTCGTTCCCCTAATCCTTGCCCCTTCGGCCCATCCTTCGTGATTTTCGCTGGCCAATCTCGGTCGAGAAACGTCAGCATGGGCGTCCAAGGCCCTTGCATCCTTACCGCGCATCCTTATGATACGGGTTGACTGTACTGGGAGGGGGGAGGGGGACATTGCATGGCCGGAGCCATGCTATCTTCTCAGATGCCATGGCGTTGATTATTGCTCCAGTGCGTCGCCCGGCCCACGCGCCTCGGGCCACGATTTGCGAACCCCCGTCTTGGACGCCCCGCTCTTGGATCGGGGGTGGACAGAACCCCCAACAGTGACGCGTCGATTAGTGAATTGTCCGTTTTCGGTTCTCGCGAGGGCGCCGCGTCCGTTATGTTCCAGGCTTGCGCCCGCCAGGTTTGGGCCTCAGGTCGTTTTCACTAAACCACGTTTTGCTAAAGGGAGTTCTGTCCATCCCCGATTGGGCGCCCCCAATGCCCGCGACCCTCCTGCCGAGAGTCAGGAGGAGAAGAAACACACAGACACAATTGATCCTCGATTCCACAGAAAAAATGGGAAAATGTAGGAAGTGGGGGAGAAGACAAAAAACCCGAAACTATGGGAAAAAATATGGGAAACATGTTTATTTGTGTGTCTTTATTTGTGTGTCCTGGGGCCCCTTCAAAGAGGAGCGAGGTCAGCATGAGGCACATCGACTCCTCCATGCTCGAGCAGCAGACCGAGCACTTCGCCGACGCCCGGGCGCCGGCCAGCCGCCTCGCCGCCGCGGAGGAGCGCCGCCGAAATGTCTTTGGCGCCCCGTGCGCAGCCAAAAAACGACGCGAAGATCGGGACAAAATCGGATCGGGCTAGCTCGAAGTCT
>CAUYUJ010019570.1:0-12500 GCA_963575745.1 Prorocentrum cordatum | reverse complement strand
CCTCACGCGCTTCGTGGCGCCCTTGCGAGAGCTCCACCGAGGGCCCCGGAGGCGGCGCCCGCATGCGGCGCCCCACCCATTCCGGCACACCCGCCACACGTGTCGTGGCCACGCAGGGAGTTCCACCGAAGGTCCCGATGACCATGTCTGCATCTTGGCATCGCTCGGACGTGTGCATTTTTCCTTCGGCGAGGACCATCGAGGAGCATCCTTGATCACTTGGCGAAAAACCCACGCACGAAACCGAAAAAACACAGGGAATGGACGTCCGAGCGATGGCCAGGCATGCGTCCGCCCCACCCGTTTCGGCACACCCTTCACACGTCCCGTGACCCCATAGGGAGCTCCACCGAAGGCCCAGGTGATGATGTGATGATGTCCACATGCGACCGCCCGGCCCATTTTCGGCACACCCGCAGCAAGTTTCGTGGCTCTATAGGGGGAGCTCGTTTGGAGGACCCCAGTGGCCATTTCCGCATGCGACTGCCCAACCCATGCCGGCACACCCCTGACACACTTCGTGGCCACAGAGGGAACTCCACCGAAGGCCCCAGAGGCGGTTTCCACATGCGACCGCCCAACGAATGTCGGCACACCACTCACACGCTTCGTGGCCCCATGAGGATCTCCACCGGAGGCCATAGCGGCGGTGCCCACAGGCGGCCTCCCCACCCTTCCCTGCGCACCCCTCACGCGCTGCGTGGCCCCACTGGGAGCTCAGCCGAAGGCCATGTTGGCGATGTCCGCTTGCGGCCGCACAACCACTTGCGGCACACCCCTTACACGTGTTGTGACCCCATGCTTGGCATCGCTCGGACGTGTGCATTTTTCCTTCGGCGCGGACCATCGAGGAGCATCCTTGATCATTTGGAAAAAAACCCACGCACGAAACCGAAACAAAAACAGGGAATGGACGTCCGAGCGATGGCCAGTGGGAGCTCCCAGTGGCCATGTCCACATGCGGCCGCCCCACCCATATCCGTGCACCCCTCACACGTTTCGTGACTCCATCGTGGCGGTGTCCACATGTGCACACCCCTTGCACGCTTCGTGGCCCCACAGTGAGTTCCACCGAAGGCCCCAGTGGCGGTGCCCACATGTGGTTGCCCCAGCGGCGGTGTCTACCCAAGGCTCCAGTCGCGATGCAACGACTGTACTCGCAGCTGCATATGGTTGGGTCTTTTCGCCAGGGTAATTCCTCTAGCGCTCCTCGTGAACCCAGGTGCCTTGGGTCGAAGAAGGGGCTTCGTTCCTTGCTTCGAATTCCTTACGGCAGCAGCTTGAAGATGGTCAGGCTGATGCAGGAGTGCATCGTCCACACGGATAGTCTAGAGTGGTTCCAATTTCTGCCCCACGGCAGGCGGGTGCACTTCGGAGGACATTTGTGTATTGACGCGTTTCTCGCGAATGTGGGGAAGAAGGAGAGCGTACCAGGAACCTGGGTACACATCAAACGGCCGGTCTGGACGAGGGTTGGATGCACATGTCGCCTGTTTTTGTCTGTCCAGTGCTCGGCTTTTCTATGGTCGCGCAGGCTGTGCTTCGCACGCGTACCTCCGGATGCTCCACGTGTGAATGGTGTACAGTTAGATGGAATCGTACTACCACAGACGATCCGAGTGACTAAGTGCCGCTCTATTGCCTTTGCGGCAACGCCCAGGCTTCGGCTATTGGGTTATGCGTGTTCTCAGTCGTCGCGTAAGCGATTTGGGAAACGCCGCGGAGCCAGTTTTCGTCGTCTTTGCGCTCCTCGGGCCGAAGTTCGGATGCCCTGCGGCCCACCAGGGCCATCAAGTCAAACGGTGTCTGGGGCTGTCGTTGTGACCTTGGGACATGTTGGGGCCGTACTTGGGGACCTCCTGGGAGGCATTGTGGATCGCATCGTGGGCCTCTTGGGTCGTCTTCGCGGCCTCTGCCTGCATCTGGCCATCTTGGGAGCTCGCTGGTGCGCGCACCGGGGGGCTGAAAGCGACACCCGATAGAGCCAACAGCTACAGTAGCCATGTTCTACAAGCGCGATCACGACCGCCACTGAAACAGTCCCCTGCCTCCCGTCAAACTGCCACCCAACTATCACCGCCCCGGACCTGCCCCGGCGAACAGGGCAGTCTGCCAATTGGCCTCTGCCCGTGCGCCTGCCCTGTCCGCCAAGCTCGTGGAGAAGAGGTTGCGGGGTGCGCCCATGCGGCGGCGGGCATTGGATAAGGAACGTCTTCCTGGGGCCCAGACCCTGGCGCATGCCTTATGGTTTCAAGGCGACATCGGTCGCGAGACCCTTTGGTTCTTTATCGAAGGCATCCTTGTCCAAAACCTCCACCGTACAGTCGGGGCCCTGAAGAAGGAACCCGTTTCGTTGGGGAGGGGCTCCGTGTTCCTTAATTGTTTCGCAGTTTGCCTTTGATTTCCCTTAGGTTTTCGATACGAAATCGAAGTTCAACTTATGGAAAATAGGGGCCTCGTTCCTTAGTTAGGGTTCCTTAGGTCAACGCCTCGACTGTAATTTGACAGAGTTGTGCGCACGTGGTGTCCAACGGACCGTGGGGAAGCATGCTGCCGCTGCCAGGTTGCGCCGCGGTGCGCGATTCCGCCGCCGCGCCCCGGCGGGCGGCCGTGGCCTTTGTCTCGGCCCTGGGCCTCAGGGTACGGGGGCCTCCTCCTCCTCCTCCTCCTCCTCCTCCTCCTCCTCCTCCTCCTCTTGTTCCAGCCTCAGGGTATGGGGGCCCCCAAGCAGGGTGGTGACCACACCGCGTGGTGAGTCACAGGGGATTCGGGGTCACCGCACGGTCTTGGCACTCCGAGGACGTCTCGGGCGACGGGGGCCTCCGGGGTCCCAAGGCCGTGCGGTGACGGACCGCGCGGTGAGATCTCGTGGGATTCCGAGGTCACCGCACGGTCTGTCACCGCACCGTTCTGGGACTCCAAAAGTGTACGGGGCGGGGGTTGTCTAGGCTTACTGTGGCACCATTCTCTAGTCGGAGGGCCAAGGCACGCAGTGAGAGTTGGTCGAAAATGAAGGCACGCTGTAGCAGACGCGTCGGGGGGGATGGGGCTTCCTCCAGCGCTGCAAAGACGAAACCACAGAACAAGTCAAGGGGCCGACATTCTCCAACCGCTGCAAGCGCGGTTGAGTATAAGCACAGCAATCTAGGTACGGGAGGAGCGCGGGGAAAACGATTGAGTGGATCGGCGGAGATACCACCCACTGAAGGCAGAGCCAGGAATTCAACGCGGAAGCCCTTGACGCGACCATCCCCTCCTCATCCCTCTTCATTCTTCTTGTTCCGCCTTCTCCTTGACCAGTTCTACAGTTTTAGGGAGGGCCAACAGAGCCTTGGACTCCAGTGTTTTTGTCCCCTCCTCCATCCGCTCTGCAGATTGCTTTGGGACAGCGTCCCATTGTCTCAGTGTCCCAGAGGTCCCTGACCAAGTAGGGAAGTGGCACTCCACGGAGGGAAGGCGACGAAGTTCAGGAAGGTCGGACTCCCGGTTTCTCTGACGCGCGTGAGGACCTTGGCGTTCTGACAATGAATCCAGAAGTGAAGTCTGGGACGAATGTCTTCGGGCCAGTTAGCAGAGTGGCTCTCTTCGAACAGGGGCCCAGGAAGCCGGAAATATTGGATCTGCGTCTTCGTTGAAGAATATGCAAGATTCCAATGAGAATTCGGATGGACCTTCGGGCAGCCCACTCTGTTCCCTTCGACCTGGCGGCGGGTTTACTTTAATGTTGCCATGGGCTGCGCAATTGGCCACTAATAATTGTATGTTACTTCCTCAAAGCCTCCGTTTGATCAGTATTGCGAAGATCTGGAATCAGGCGAACGCCAGCAGCTGTCGTCTTATAGTGACAGCAGGGGATGCAGCGCAACATCGAGAGGGAACAGCGACCAGAGCGAGACGTCGCTGCGGGGAGGAGTTGTGGAAGAACTTGTGCATCATGCCCCAGGGCAGATTCTACACCTCATCCAGCCTTGTCTTGGAGCTGAAGCACGAGTACAATGCATCCCAAGGGAGGGGATGGGCCTGGATGAGCCACTCCGTCGCCCGACAGGATGGAATCATAGCAGGAGCACGAGGAAGGGGAACGGCAGCCAGAGAGGGAGGAGGGTACGGTTGCCGAAAGCTTCCCCCAGGCCATGACGCCACCGCTCGAATCGGTGGACGAGTTTGACCGATACAGTGGAGACCCATGCCAAGAAACACCCTGCTTGCCTCCAGGTTGCCTTGGGCTTCTTGGGTTTCGATGGTTTGGCCATGGAAAGCGTAACGCTCACGCACGAGAAGGTAGTGGACGTCCTTTATGGCCCCAGGGCTGGGGCTCTTGCGGAAGGTTTCTCGTGGGCTCGCCTCCACTGTATCTGGAGTCAGGCCGGGAGGCTCCAGTCTGGACGCTTCACTCTTGGAGGGGGTGCCTCAATGTGGACATCTAGTTTCAAGTCGGGCCTGTCCCTCTACAGGAGGAAGATGCAAAAATACTAAAAAGATAGACTGGGGACGATGCGTCGATGATTGTATGGCCATGTTGGAGAATTTTTGAATTGTTTTTAAGTTTCCGTCCAAAATCCGCCTGTAGGGGGACATGCCCGACAATTCACGTGTCGCGCCATGGGAGACTTTCGTCCGACACTGTTTCGACACTGTTTCGACAATCTTTCGACACTTCCGGGTGCTTGAAATTATTTCTGGGATGTGGTCCTCTTAAGTACGATGGGAGCAACATAACGCTCTGGACGCTTCACTCTTGGAGGGGGTGCCTCAATGTGGACATCCAGTGCACCTCCGCGCTCACCGCCGCACCGCAGGACCGGCAGGACGAGACAAGAGTGACGTCCCGGGCCTGGAGAGGTAGTCACCATCGAGCACGGTCTGGTCTGATACTCGGGGGCGGCAAAGAGGGGGGTGATGGCTTAGGGGGGGATATCACGGCGTGGGCCAGGTATCTCCCCGGATTTCATGGCGCCCCTTCTTGTTCCATTATGTCCCTGGCCCCCCCTGGGGCCGTGCACCTGCCGCCGGCCATGATGTGCACCTTCCCCTCTCGGACGCCCTCCTCTTGGCCGCCCCCGAGGTTTGGTGTGATACATCTGCAGGAAAGATCCCCTACCCCTAATGCCTCTGACCTTCCTAACTTAGGTACCCTCTTAAAGGATTTGGGTTCAGTTTTGGTTGATCAGGTCATTCTCGTGATGCCGTTTCTTCGCATTCCCGTCCTGTTCCTCCTTCTGCTCATCACTTTTCTCTTGGCGCTCGGCTCCGAGTTTACTCAACTTGGAGGTTTGGGAGTCTTCTGGGGTACATTGTCTTTCTTTATCTTCCTTTTGCTCCTGCTCCCTCTCTCCTTTCCCCCCTCCTGCATCACCTCATCTCCCCCTGCTCGCCACCAACATCTTGATCACTGCCGCCATACCCGCGCTCATGACATTTCTTCCTTCCACCTTTTTCTCCCTACTATTACTCCACTTCCTCTTCATCCTGACCATCATAAGCACACGTATCATCATGATTTGCCCCCATTTGTGCTAATATTCTTTCTCTGCGCCCTCATCCTATACCACCTGCGCCAGATATCCATTTTGCTGTCCAAATTACATTACCCCTCCGCCTCTTTGTCGTCATAGTACTTACCTTCACCATCCCAATCATATCCGATCTCCTCTCTCCCGCCCTTGCCATCATACCCTTCCTAAGGTGCCCCCTTCCTTCTCCACCTCCTCCTCGTCATGCTCCGGCTCACTTGTGTCCTCCTCATCCTTTCCTTTTCCCCCTGCAGGGCCCCTGCGTGCCAATCCTCCTCTAAATCCCTTCCCCCGTCCCCCCTCCCCCCCGTGCCATCCTCTTGCGGCGAGCAAAGGGGGGAAGTGAGAATGAGAAGGCCGTCTCAGCAGGCTCGGAGGCCCTTTGAACCTCTCAGGAGTTCTCAGAGCCTTCTTCCCCGAAGACGCAGGAAACCTTTCAGAAGGCGCGAGTGCTTCTGAGGAGTCCCGCCGCCCTTCTCCTTCTCATTCCCCCCCTCGCTCGCCGCCGAGTGGAGTCCGGCTGCGCTCCGCTCCTCTGCAGCTGCACGTCGCCGGAGGCCGCGGCAGCGGCTCAGGGACACGCCACCCGCTGGGGGGCGCCAGCTGCTGCTCGCCGGGGGCCGATGCAGGCTGCGAAAGGAGTCAGCAGCCCCTCCCCGCGCCGTCCTCCTCCTTCCTCACTGCTCCGTCCTCCCTCCTGCTCCGTCCTCTCGCTTGGCGGGCGCGCTGGAGGGTGGCAGCTGGCGAGCCTCGCTGCTGTCGCCTTCGGCCCGAGGCAGACCCGCGTTCCGCGGAGTGACCTACCTACCTACCTTCCTGCTCCGTGCTCCCGCTCCTTCGCCCAGCGGCCGCGGTTTCGCTCCAGGTTCCATGCACGTTCCTCGCGCGTGTGCGCCCGTGCCGCGTCCGTACAGAGAAGGCACAGAAGGGGCAGCGTGCAGTCGCGGCTCTTTCCCGTGCGGGTGATCCGGCCAGCACGCGAGTGAAATCTGCGCTTGTGCGATTTCAAGGGCCGCTTTCGGTTTGATTTCGGTTCGCAGCAGAGGCGGAACAAAGACAGGGCGATAGACAACGGACTGCGCCCTTGCAAAAGGATTCAACCCACTGCAAGCGCGTGGGGAAGATTCCCAGGGGCCGCCAATGCACATGAACAGATGGACGGACACGCAATACCTCTGAACGTTTCACTACGGAACGGCAAACAACAACACTCATAGCCGCCCCCCCTTCGCGCATACGTTCTCACTGGGGCCTTTGGTGGAGCTCCCCATGGTGCCACGAAGCGTGTGAGGGTGTGCCGAACTGGACCCGAGCACGCATGCGACCCCTGTAATTGAAGCCTTCGGCGGAGCCCTCGGGCAGGTGTGCCACAATTGACCCGGGTACACATGCGACCCCCGCCACTGGGGTTTTGGTGGAGCACTTGATGATAAGGTGTGCCACAATCGACCCGAGAACGCACGCGACCTTTGCTATTGGAGCCTTCGGTGGAACTCCCTATGCGGCCAAGAAGCGTGCGAAAGGTGCGATAGAATGGACCCGAGTACGCATGC
Organism: Prorocentrum cordatum; assembly: GCA_963575745.1. NCBI lineage: Eukaryota > Dinophyceae > Prorocentrales > Prorocentraceae > Prorocentrum > Prorocentrum cordatum. The sequence goes on along the minus strand of CAUYUJ010019570.1, from coordinate 5,434 downwards.
GACCCCTGCCGCTGGGGCCTTCGGTGGAGCGCCCTATGGGGCCAAGAAGCGCGTGAAGGCTGCACCAGAATTAACCCGAGCGCGCATGCGAACCCTGCCACTGGGGCCTTCGGTGGAGTTCCCTACAGGGCAAAGAATCTCGTGAAGGCTGCACCTCCGGGCCTTTTTTTCGGTGGAGGTACTAAGCGCAGGAGGGGTGTGCCGCTATGGGTCCGATTACACACGCAAGCCATGCCATTGGCGCATTCGGTGGAACTCCACAAAAAAAGGTGTCACACGCATGCCAACATTGTGGTGGTTGTGGGAAGAGGGAAGGGACGATGAAGAACTGGAGAGGGCGAGCGAGGAGGAGGAGGTGAGAAGAGGAGAGGCGAAGGCGTGACTCGCAAGGGCCCTACAAATCCAAAACGAAGATCCAGCACACTGGAGGGTTGGGAGCAAAACGTATGTTGTCAACATTGATTAACTCGCGCTTTGAATGTGGCCCCGTCAGGAATCCGGTCGGCCGTGTCATGGGTGGTTTCGGAGCGGCCCTGGAGTAATTCGAACTTCCTCTCCCTGTGGCTCAGGGCAGAGAGATGATGAGATTGTGTCGTCATCCTCTTGCGCGTAACGGTCGTCACCCTGCTCCCTTCCCCCCCTCGGGTAACGGCAACGATCGTGCGTAGCGCGAGGGGGGGACCCTTCCGGTGCTCGCGCGCATACGACGGCGATCGCAACGTATCCCCGTCCCGACGTGCCTCACCTTGCCCATGCGTTACTGTTGCCCGCCACCAAGCAATGACCGCTATCGCACATAGCTAAACACCAATTTCGAGGGTAAAATAAGCCATTTTGGGCCTACATTTGTTGGCCGAGGAAGAGGGACCAGGACGGGGGGCCTGAAGAGGAAAAAGGGAGGGGGGAAGGACATGGGATCTGAGGAGGCAAAGGGAACAGTGAGGAGGAGGAGGCGAAGAAGAAACTTGGACGACGGAAGAGAGGGCGAAGTGGGAGCAAAACGACAAGGAGCATGAGGTACCAAGCGGAGGGAACACGAATGGATGAGTGAGGAATAGCGTGGACGGTGGAGGGAGGAGCCGGGAAGGATCTGGACACAGGGGTCAGGGAGGAAGGGTGGAGGAGGGGGGTGAAATGACGAGGGAAGAGGGGTGACGGAAGCGGTCGTAGTGAGCAAAAATTGAGGAGCGAAGAGAGAGGAAATGGGCAGGAAGAGGAGGGACGGAGGGGCGGAGGGGAGAGGGATCGCGGTGATGAGACAGGGAGGTGGGGAAGGGAGGCGATTGAGGAACAGGGGGAACCTGTGGTTTGTTTTTTTGGGGGGAAGAGAAGGAGGAGGAGGAGGAGAGGGAGGAGGAGGGAGGAGGAGGAGGAGAAGGAGGAGAGGAGGAGGAGGGGAGGAGGAGGAGGGGGAGAGGGGAGGAGGGGGAGGGAGGAGGAGGAGGAGGAGGAGGAGGAGGAAGGAGGAGGAGGAGGAGGAGGAGGAGGAGGAAGAGGAGGAGGGAAGGAGGAGGGATGGGAGGGGAGGAGGAGGAGAATGTTGGTGACAAGCAGGAGGACGGGGAGGAGGACTGCTGAGGGGCAGCGGCAGGGGTAAGGGGAGCGGCGGGAGCAGACGGCCTGGAGGAAAGGCAGAGGAGGGGAGAGGTGAGGGGGGGGCCGGCAGCGGCGAGGTAAGGAGTCGGATCCACCCTGTGCTCCGCGCGGGGGCGAGCACGCCATCCTCCTCCTCCTCCTCCTCCTCCTCCTCCTCCTCCTCCTCCTCCTCCTCCTCCTCCTCCACCACCTCCTCCTCCTCCTCCTCCTCCTTCCCTTCTCTCCTCCTCCTCCTCCCACTCTCCTCCCTCTCACCTCCCTTCCTCCTCCTCCTCCTCCTCCTCCTCCTCCCCCTCCTCCTCCTCCTCCTCCCCCTCCTCCTCCTCCTTCTCCTCCTCCTCCTCCAAGGCGCAGCTCCTGAACTGTGGTTGATGCTCCAGCGGAGACGGTTCCTCCGGAGCGGCCGAGAACGTTCTGGCAGGACAACATCCATGTCGAGACGCAGCTCCGACGCATCCTGTGTGTAAGCATGCCGTGTGCAGTATGATGTTTGTTCTCCCTCCGAACCGATGCGACATCGGGGGAGAGAGGAGAGTACCATTCGTATTGGGACATCGTCGACAAGGGGGGAGGGGGAAGGGTTGAGGGACCACAGACGATGGATGTGGGGGGGGGGGAAGTGTGATGAGAAGCGAGAAAAAAGCGTGGCAGGAGGGAGGAGCGGCAGGAATGGGGCGCTGGGGTAGGAGAGGCTTGAATTTACACAGGGCCGAGGTGCCCCGAATTCGCTCTGTTTGGGAATCAGGCCTTCGCCGGCGCGCTTAGATGCATCAGTTTTTCAGGAAGCGCCCACGCAAAATCTCCGAGAGTCTGGGCCCAAGGGCTACTCGAGCCGCCCTTGCCGGTTCCAGCGCGTGTCTCATACTTGATTCCGTTGCGCTGCCGGGCTACAAACAAGGGCGCCCTCGAGGGCGCGAAGTTATTCGCGCTTCGCGCTTCGCGGTTCGGCTCCGATTCCTCCTCATCCTCCTCTTCTCCCTTGGGAGGCGGCGCGAGAGCGCGAAGTTATTCGCACTTCGCGCTTCGCGCAGCGCGAAGCGCGACGTTGGGAGCCCTTGACAAACGTCGAAGAAGAACCATTTGCATAAACATGAACATTCCGAGGTCCGCGCGGGTTCCTGGCATGGAAGCTCTTCTCCCCCGGCGGCGCCTCCGCCCTTGGTGCGCTTCATGTACTTCGCGCGGACTTCCGAACTTCTTTGCTTTAGCCGATCTGCCTTCTCTACTGGGACGGCGGGGAGGGGGAGCAGAATGCATGGAACACCCCACCAGCGATCGACAAAGCAGCAAGGGCCCCATTCCTTCGCGCCCGCATCACCCGTGCGTGGCGTTGGTAGGTTTTGTGGCCTCCAGTTGCGCTGTGTTGCGCACCCGCTCTCTTCCGTTCCCGCTGTCCTTCCCCTCTTCCCCCTTTGTTCCTGTCCCCTCTACCCCTGAAGTCGGGCGTGCCCCCCTACCGGAGGAATGTCGAAGAAAAGTCAAGAATTCATATGGGGACGATTGTTTTAGCATGTTTGAGATGATTGAGCCTTTTCTTACCAGTTTGAGACATACCTCTATCCCTATGTTTGACATCACCTTACCTCGATGCCGATCTTAAGGCTTCCCTCAGTTTCTGAGGGCCTACCCATAAGATTGTCCTCGCTTTTTGCTCGCCCATCGAAGGGTAGGCATACGTTCGAGGCTGGTTATTCTTTTGGCTTTTTCCCTAAATCCGCCTGTAGGGGGACATGCCGGACCCAACTCTGCCCTTTTGCTTTTCTGGAGGACCTGCGGCCGGTGCCGCCGACCCTGCAGGTTTGAGATGAGTTTGCCTTTTCTGCTTTTTCCCCCCCAAATCCGCCTGCAGGGGGACATGCCCGACCCAGCTCTGCCCTCCTGCTGTTCTGACATCCAATGCGCGCGTACTTGGAAGGTATGGAAGGTAGGAGGGCCAGGGATTTCCCCCCAAAAATCCACCTGTAGGGGGACAGGCCCGACCCAACTCTGCCCTCCTGCTTTCCTGGCGAGGCCCTGCGGCCCTGTGCCGCCGGCCCTGCAGGCGCGGGCGCTGCCCCGGGGGGCCCGGGGCTCCCGCCCCCCCTGTTTCGGGGCCCCGAGGGCGGAGCCAGGGCCAGGGCCAGGGCCGGGAGCCAGGGCCCTCCTCCCTCCTCCCTCCTCCCTCCTCCCTCCTCCTCCTCCTCCTCCTCCTCCTCCTGCCCCCCCCACCCACACACACAGAGAAAGCCCCTCCCTGTCCTTATGATGCTCCCACCTACTTTCGCCTCGATCACCAGCAAGAGTTTCGAGCGCACCCCAAAGCTCGAGGGTTTTCCCGTGTCGGGCCCTGTTCGACATTGCTTCGACACTGTTCTTTCGACACTGTTTGGACACTTTTCCGGGTGCTCGAAATGATTTCTGGGATGCGGTCCTCACGTAGGATGGGAACAACATAACCCTGTCCCTTCACTCCCAGATCATTGGATGCCGATTTTTGTTCGGCCGCGATGGGTAGCGACCGATCGGCACTCCAAGTCGGTCGCGACCGAGCGCGGATCGGTCGCGACTGGCCGTCACCGATCTCGACCGATCGGTCGCGACCGATGTTGACGCAGATCGGTCGCGACCGATACCGAAATCTGAAGCAAAACCGGTATCGACCAATCTCGTCGGTCGCGATTGGAAAATTCCAGTATCAAATGATCCCGTCATAGAGAGATCCCTTCCATGTCCCTTCACTCTGCTTGACCCAGAAGGGAATCCAGCTGAAAGGGGGTGGTGCAATAGATTTGGTGCCATAGATTTGTGGGGCTGCAATAGATTTGGGGCGTGCTGTTTATCCCAGTGTGCAAATGTATTGTTGGATTTTCGCGTGCAATGCATTAGTTGCAATACAATGCAATACAAGTGTCTGTCGCAGTACATTTACAATACTATTGCCCAACATCTATTGCACCACCCCCTTTCAGCTGGACCCCCTTTTTGGTCAACCAAACTCACTCCCACCCAGGACCTGCCGGGCCCCCCAGGGGAGCGGTAATCTGACCTGGCCCCCCCCTGTATCATTGTTCCCTGTTCATAAAGACTCCCTCCCCCAGGCGACCGGCAGACAGCCAGGACCAAGGAGAACCCCCCACACATCCCTGTCAAAAAGCGAGCAGCAGCGCATTTTGGGGCGAAATCTTGGGTCATCCTCTTGGGCCCCGCGAGCACATGGCATTTGTTTGACTTGGACGGCGGGGTTGCCCTAATATTGCTTGCTTTTCGCGTCAACAAAACAGCACAACATGCATTTCGCGGCTAAATCTGGATCATGCGCGGCCACCCCGCGATCACAGTCCATTGCTATTTGACAAGGACCGCGGGGGTGCTGGCATATTGCCTGCTGTGTGCAGGCCTACCAGATACCATGATGGCCTCCCCGCCGCGATTATGCATTGGTTTTCGACGAAGTTGGTGGGTGCCGACATGTTTCCCGATGTGTGCTGTCACGTGCGCGGGCGCACCTGGCACTCTCTGCGCGTGCCCCTGACGTGGCGCACTTGGCGCGGCTGAACCATGCGGCACGCATGGCGCACGTGGAGCATGTGGCGCATCTGGCGCGCGAGGCGTGCCTGGCACGCTTGGGCCCAAGATGTGCCTGGCGCACCTGGAGCGCCTGGCACGCGTGGCGCACCTCGCTCCAGCGTCGCGCACAAGAGGTCTGTATGGCTTCCGAGTAGCTGCCCATCCTTAGACGACCGTTGAAATGCTGAGGCCCTGGGGCTACTTCTGAGTTGGGAGGGAGGGTGGGAGTGAGTGAGACAGCTTGCGGGCGGGGAGGGCATCTTGACCCCCCCTTACCCCTACCCCTACCCCC
>CAUYUJ010019569.1:97500-176757 GCA_963575745.1 Prorocentrum cordatum | reverse complement strand
GACGACGACGACGACGACGACGACTACTACTACTACTACTACTACTACTACTACTACTACTACTACTACTACTACGACTACGGCTACGGCTACGGCTACGACTACTACTAGTGCTACTACTGCTACTTGTGAGGCTACTACTACTTGTATTGCACGGGATACTGTAATTGCAGAGCAGCTTCAAGCGCTATTGGTCTGGCGATGATGGTTCAACGGCGGCTGCTGCCTCTGGCTAGGCTGCGGCTCTTCGTTGCCTATGCCCATCCTGCCTCTCGTGTACTTCTGCGGCAGGGGGAGCGGGAACAGCCAGAGGAGAACGCTGGGAGGGTGTTGAGGCCCGCCCTGCAAGGAGGAGAGGGAGGCGGAGGAGGAGGAGGAGGAGGAGGAGGAGGAGGAGGACCGGACTCGCACAGTTCAGGCATCGTCTCGATGCCATTACATGTCCCGCTGCTGAGCGGCCTTGCTGAAAGCTCTTCCTGGGGCGGCTGACGAAGACGACGAGGCCGAGGACGAAGAGGCGCAGGAGGAGGAGGAGGAGGAGGGAGGATGGAGAGGAGGACCAGGAAAGGATGAGGAAGGACAGAAGGGCGAGCAGGAAGATGAGGAGGAGGACGAGGAGGAGGAGGACGAGGAGGAGGAGGAGGACGACGACGACGACGACTACGACGAAGACGACGAGGACGAGAACGAGGACCACGAAGACGAGGACGACGAGGACTAAGATGACGGCGACGACGACGACAAGGCGGGTCCGCTTGCCCTGGCGCCGCCTCGCCCGTCGGCCGCGCGCGCTGCGAGCTGGCGATCTGCTCCACCGTGCGGGCCCAGCGCTGGGGTGGGCCGCGCTGTCATTGCTTGCTCCGCCAATCCTCCTCCTGCTCCTTCCTCGGCCTCCGCTCCCTCCCGCCCTGCGTCATGCTGCCCCTCCATCCTCCTCCGCCTCCTCCCTCCTCCTGCTGCGGCTCCACCTCCTCTCTCCTCATCCTCCACCCCTCCTCCTCCTCCTCCTCCTCCTCCTCCTCCTCCTCCTCCTCCTCCTCCATCCTCCTCTACCTGCTTTCTCCTCCTTCCCCCATTCCCGCTGGGGGAGCCTCCTCCTCCTCCTCCTCCTCCTCCTCCTCCTCCTCCTCCTCCTCCTCCTCCTCTCCTTTCTCCTCCTCCGCCTCCTCCTCCTCCGTCATCCTTCTCCTCCTGCGGCTTATCCTCCTCATCCCGCGCGCGGGGAAGGGGGGGCGGGGAAGTGGAGGACGAGATGGGCAGAGGAGGATGATGAATAGGGAGAGTGAGAGAGGGAACGAGGGAGCGTGAGGGGTAGCAGGAGGTGAAGGAAGGAAATAATGATGGTAAGGCGGAGCGTCAGTAACACGAGGACGGGAAGGCGGATGACGAAGATGCTAATCCTGATTATGCTGCTGCTGCTGAGGAGGAGGAAGAGGAGGCGGAGGAGGAGGAGGAGGAGGAGGAGGAGGAGGAGGAGGAGGAGGAGGAGGAGGATGTGGTGGGGTAGCCATGGCCACTCGTGGTTTCCCACCACATCGTGGCCACAGGGCCTCGGCCTTGCATGCCCCCGTGCGTCGACTTTAGTGGCTGCCCATCGGGCCCCACTCAGAGGGCCAAGATTTCCGCAGATCTTCCAGGAAATTGACAGACCACAACTTTTCCGCCGCTTTCCGCATCAATGGGCTCATCTGGGCTCCAGGACCGTCAACGAAGCTACTCAGGATGAACAGTCAATCGCCAGGAAGGGGTCGGGAGCTCTGGGCCCACGCATTGAAACAAACATGATGTCGGAGGTATCTGGGAGAGGTTGAGTCCAATTGGAGGTCCACCAGGCGGAGCCTTTTGATTCCAACTGGACCTGCTCCGATTGTGCTCGGTGCCGCCCAAGACAAGGCTAAGTCCAACTGGAGGCCCACCAACTGGAACCTCTTGGCTCCGACTGTCAGGCCGGACGAAAGGGAGGGATAGCAAAGGGGGGGGTTGAGAATCAGCTTACGTAGCTGATTTTCCCGGCGCGGAAATGTATCGAGGAATGGGCCTGACGGCGGGGCCGAAACCAGCAGCATGCAGCAGATGTCGTAACCCCCCCTTTCCCTGTCCCCCCCTTTCGTTCGGCCCAAGACTGGACTTGCTCCAACTGGACCTGGCGCCGCCGGAGGTATGGGCCCCCTTGTATCGGCACTCGTGGTTGCCCATAGGCTGCCGCCCCCATCGGCAACCCCCAACCTGCCAATGTCAGTTTGTCCTCGGTGGTGGCCCGAAATGCCCCGGCCTTCCATGCCCCTAACCTTTCGCCCACAACCGTTGCGCCCGTACCGCTTCATCGACTGGCCGTTTCGCCAAGACCGTTTCGCCGAGGGCCATTTCGTCGACAGACCGTCTCGCCGACCGACCGCTTCGTCGAAGACCACTTCACCCATGCCGTTTCCCTGGCGGACCCCTGCGCCGACTGACCGCTCGCCTGCGTGACAGCCCGCCCGCTTTCATGTCCTGCCCGCTCGCTAACCCGTCCGTTGTGGTCCTCCCGCCCGCCCTTCCGCCCTCCCTCAGGGCCTACCCGCCCGGAAACGGGCCTCGAGCCCAGAACCCCTGTGGCCATGCGGGGGCGGAGGAGACCCTGACCGGCCCGCGCACAGGAGGGCGCCGTGAGCACAAGCGCACGATTTGGTGGCACAAGCTCACGCAAGAAGCCCTCGACACCACAATTCTGTGGATTCCCAAAACGGTGCGGTGAAAGACCGTGCGGTGACCTCGAAATCCCGCAAGACCTCACCGCACGGTCCGTCACCGCACGGTCTTGGGACCCGGGAGGCCCCAGCCGCCCGAGACGTCTCCGGAGAACGACCCGAGCCCCAAAACCGTGCGGTGACCCCGAACCCCCACCGACTCACCGCACGGTGTGGTCACCACACCGTTGGGGGGCCCCCGAAACTCAGGTGCGGGACCTCGCGGGCTGGACCGGCCCTTGGGGGCCCTATGGGGCCCAGCGGGGGGCACACGGCGCCCGCGATCAACGCCGGGGCTGTGGGCCATCTGCGCTTCGATGGGTCGGCCCCCCGCGGGGCCTCCGCGCCGATGTCCACGGTGACGCTGCTGTAGGAGCTGAGCGCGCCGACGGCGGGCTTGGCCTGAGGGCGCAGGGAGGAGGAGGAGGGGGAGGGCGAGGAGGGGGAGCGGGAGGAACGGGAGGGGGGGGCGGAGGGGGAGGGGGGGAGGGCGAGGAGGAGGAGGGAGGAGGAGGAGGAGGAGGAGGAGAGGAGGAGGAGGAGGAGGAGGAGGAGGAGGAGGAGGAGGGGGGGAGGGCGAGGAAGGGGAGTGGGAGGAAAGGGGGGGGGGGCGGGGGGCGGAGAACTCTGAGGATGGAGGAGCGGGAGGGTGGAGGAGGGGGAGGTGGGCTGGGGCGGGAGGGGGGAGGAGGATGGAGGAGGGGCAGGAGGGAGGAAGGGGAGGAGGGAGGGCGGAAGGGAGGGAGGCACTCAGCGGTGCAAGTGCCCGACTCCGATTCTTTGGAAGGACGGGAGGGAGGGAATCGGCTACACGCAAAAGGCGACCCTGAGCAAGAGCGACCTTCGGTGCGCGGCTTGCTGGCCGCCGCGCGAGGTGCGACAGTGGCGGCATGCGTGCTTGGGCTGGGCCCCGGAGCGCCTCCCGAGAGCCGCGCGCCAGGGCACCAAAGGTCACTCCGGCGAAGGGCTGCTGCTACGTGCAGCCGGAAGGGGGCGGCCACACGAAGCACTTACAGTGCCCTCTGCGGGAGTGGTCTTTGGAGCAAGGCTTCCGGGTGGCACAGGGGGTGGGGTCCCAAACCCAAGCGCGCATGAGGCTGTTATCGCCGCGCACTCACCAATCGGGGGACCCCAGCGTAAAGAGCAGAACATCCACCTGATGATAAACACCCCGACAGGCGAAGCCGTTCAGTCAACGCACCAGAGGAAGGAATCGAACAGGTCGAGGCTGTTCAGTGAATGCCCAGGGCCGTCGAGTAAACGCCAACTGTCGGGGTCAGGGTGGTTTTCCGAGAACAGGGGATTCTGGGGTGGCGGTCGTCGCCCTGCCTGCAGACTCAGCCACCCGAGAACGGGGGATTCTCAAGTAGCGGTCTGGAGGCCAACGCGCGGAACGTTGATTGGTTGAATCACATTGGGGGGGCACTGATTGATTCAATCACTGTCAGCGCCCTGGGCCGAATGTGATTAAAACTACCACATCGAGGGGCGCTGATTGTTTCAATCACATCCAGGGCCAGGGCCCAGAGTCCTAGGGGGGGAGCAACAGAAAAAACACGCCAGACCAGCCCGCCCGATTTTTTTTGTTTTCTTTTTTTTGCCCCCCACCCCCCCAAAGGCCTCAGGGCCCTGGCCCTGAATGTGATTGAAACAATCAGTGCCCCTCAATGTGACTGTTTTAATCTATGGCCCTCAATCACACTGAGTGGTACTGATTGTTTCAATCACGTTCAGGGCCCTGGGCCTAATGTGAATAAAACAATCACATTGAGGGGGTACTCATTCAGGGCCAGGGCCCTGAGTCCTGGGGGGGGGACACAAAAAACGCCATACCACCCCGCCCGGTTTTATTGTTTGTTTCTTTTTGCTTTTTTGCCCCCGTGCGCGGAGGGGGGGCCACAGCTGTGGATGACATCCTACAGTGAGCGCCCACTCCAGTGCGGGTGCACCGTCCATGGTGTACACGTGCTCGGGACATGATCGGGCATCCCATTGGCAACATATTCTCAATGAGCGTACAGTGCGAGGACGTTCTCTTGAATGTCGCGTCGCATGCGCGTAAGGGATCGGCCCTTGAGCGCCGAAAATCGCGACGTGTACGTTGCTGCCGAGCTGGCTTGGCCACCCAAGCTGTGCGGTGCGTGAGGCACAGCGCGGCGGTCGGTCCTTCAGAGGAGCAGCGCGGAGCTTGGCACGGCTTGGCATGGAATGCTGGGAGGGCGGAGCGCGTGACACGCCCGGGTTCACAGCACCCGCAGAAGCATAATACCGTGAACGTGGTGGCTCAAACTTGGGAAAAGAGGAGGTAGCAGGAGCAGTAGCAGCATTAGCGCAAGCACCAACAGTAGCAGGAGGAGGGACCACACACACACACATTGGACACGCAACGCCCGCTTCCCCACATGCTCTCCAAAACTCCTTCTGCAAGGCAAAACAAATCACTGCTGAAAAACACCGTCCACAATGCACGATGCTCGGGGCTTGTCCGCCCTTCCTCTCCGCAATGTTAACAATATCGGTATCGAAGCGTCCCGCAAGGTCTGCCTTCGGCACCATCGCCAACACCATCGTCTTCGTCTCCGTGTACTCGGCCAGATCACGCTTCGCTAGATCTCCTTCTGGCACGGCCGGCATGGGTACGGAACAGAGGGGTACGTACGATGCTCAACAGCAGACGTTGTCGAAATCCGACAGTGGCAGCTGCTGGCCGCCGACGGGGGAACGCTTGGGGGGGACCAGTGCCCCACAGCAGACGTTGTCCAAATCCGACAGCGGCAGCTGTTGGCCGCTGAGGGGGAACGTTTTGAGAGGACCAGAGCTCATGGGGGAAGCATCGACCTGGCCATCGCTCGGACGTCCATACCCTGTGCTTTTTTCGGTTTCGTGCGTGTTTTTTTTCGCCAAATGATCAGGGATGCTCCTCAATAGTCCCCGCCGAGAAAGGTGCACACGTCCGAGCGATACCAAGCCCCCTTTCACGCTGCCGCTGGTCTCGTGGCGCCCGCCAGGTGTTGCAAGGGCCTCGGAGGGCCCTGATGACGTTTTGCCGAAGTAGCCTGGCCAGCGAACGTCGCGAAGCATGGACCAGGAAGGCAAGGATGCAGGGGGCGCCCCTTGGGAGGGCTGCCAATCCTTACTGTGCGGGTCGACCGTGCGACGGTCAGGGACGTCATGCCTTTGCGAGTGGACGGCGTGTCGGTCCGCCCCTTGCAGAAGGGGGGCAGCGGAGTGGATGGGGTCGGAGGATCGCGCTGCATCGCCATGCATCGGCGATGCGGCTCGATGTGGATACCGATTTTCTTTACCCCGACGTCGGCGATGCGTCGGCGATGCATCGCCGATGCAACGGCGATGCGGCGCGATCCTCCGACCCCATCTATTCCGACCCCATCTAGGAGGCCTCTGACTGGAGGCATCCACCACACATGCCCCACCTGCGCGGAGGCGCTGTCGATGGCTCTCCGGTTCCCAACCCCCATCCAGGAGGTAGGAGACGAGAGGGGGAGATGAGGAGGCTGGAGAAGACCCTGGCACAGGAGGAGGAGGAGGAGGAGGAGGAGGAGGAGGAAGAGGGAAGTAGGGGGAAGGAAGTAGGACGAGGTGGTGCTGGATGGGGCGGAGCAGGAGGCCGTCCGCGAGTGACTGGGGCAGAGTCCGGGCCCGCTGCCTGTCCACCTCACTTGCTTCTCTGGAGGTGCCCTCAGGCTCCCACGGCAGCCCGAGGAGCTCCCCGGCCCCCGCTGGAGGCTGGAGGCAAGCCCCTCGGAGGCCCCCTGCGATGGAGGCCCCCTGGAGGCCTCCTCCAGAAGCCCCCAACAAAAAACGTCTCCCAGAAACCGGGGTCCTCGATCTGGCCTCCTCGTCCCTACTTCCCCCTCTGTGTCCGGCCAGGGAGGACGACGCGGCCTGACGCGGGGCTCTGCGAGAGAGAGTTTTCAGCAGAACAGTTCTCGCATTGGGAGGAAGAGGCTGTGAGGATGACGGATATGAGCAGTAGCATTCGACGGCAATGCGCGATACCTTCGACCGCCTGCGGGTGATAATATCCTCATTGGTCCCAACCCCATCCTCCCAACCCGATGGGTATCTTCCTGAGTAGCGGCGACGGCGGTCTGCGAGAAGGCTGGAAGGACGGGGGGGACCCAGGCCGTCAGCAGAATCAATACGGATCTCGTTCCTGGTTGTCAGCCCAAGGGGCCCTCACGGGGCCCCTGGACTGTCAAGACCGCCCGCCCGCAAGAAACCACGCCTAGCCTTCGGTCGGGCATGTCCTCCCACAGGCATATTTTGGAAGAGAAATAAAAATGATCATACATAAGCAAAAATGTCCCAAAATAGTAGAAACATCGTCCCCCTAGTTTTTGGGGCTATGTTTGAATCTTCCTCCTGTAGAGAGACATGCCCGACTTTAGCCTAGACGGCACATCGGCAAGACACCACTTGAAATGAAGGCCAAGATCACGTGCGAGACCGAACTCGCGCTGGTACACAGACACTGTACACAGATACGCAGACTGTCAAGAACAACTGAGGATGAAAGGCGGGCCCCGAAGGAATGGGACGGGCATTCTGGGCACAACGTGCTACAACCTGCCACGCATCGGATTTCCGAGGAGGAGAGAGGGAGCGGGACGGTGGAGGCGTCTGGCACTCCTGACCGCCCAATGCCCGATTGATCCATGCCACCGAAGGGCGCGTCGCGGATGAACTCGCAATGGCGATTGACCTGGCGGATCCTCCCGCCCTGCCGCCCGTGCATTCGCCAGTGTCCCTCAACCTGTCCCCTCCTCCATCCTTCATCCTCCATCATCCCTCTTCCCTCGTCCCTCGCTCCGCCTCCCTCCCCCCACGTCCCTCCTACCTCATTCCTTCTTCCTCGTCCCTCGTTCCTCATCCCTTCTTCCTTCTCCTCCCTCCCTCCTCCCTCTTGGCGGCGCGCCACCTCCTCAATCCTCCTCCATTTCTCCTCCTGCTGCTCCTCCACCTCCTCCTCCTCTCCCTCCTGCCTCCCTCCTCCCCCCCTTGTCTCCTCTCCTCTCCTCTCCACTCCAATGCTCTCCTCCATCTCCTCTGCTCCTGCGCCTGCTCCTGCTCCTGCTCCTGCTCCGGCTTCTGTTCCTGTTCCTGCTCCTGCCCTCCTCCTCCTCCTACACCTCTTCCTCCTCCTCTTCCTCATCATCATCACCATCATCAGCATCATCATCACCATCAGTATCGTCATCAACTTCGTCATCACCATCATCATCATCATCATCATCATCATCATCATCATCATCATCATCATCATCATCATCATCATCATCATCATTACCCTCATCATCATCATCATCATCATCATCATCATCATCATCATCATCATCATCATCATCATCATTACCCTCATCATCATCATCATCATCATCATCAGCATCAGCATCAGCATCAGCATCATCACCATCATTATTATTGTCATCATCGTCATCATCCTTACCCTCCTCCTCCTCATCGTCGTCGTCATCATCATCATCATCATCAGCATCAGCACCATCATCTCATCATCAGAATCGCCATCCCCCGGTAGGCTTGCCAAGCAAACATTGCGCGCGACCTGGCTGTCCGTCCGTCCGTCCGTCCGTCTGTCTTCCTGGCTCTCTGAACCGCGGCCTTAAAGTTTTTTAGCTCTGGGTCGCGTCGGCTACCGCCTCTGTCGGTGTCGCCATCACACGAGTCGGTGGCCCTGACGAGGGGGTTGCGGCGGCAATGGCAGTGCCGAAACGCGCCCCGAGTCCAGCAAAGCATGAGGGTGCAAACCCGACGTGTCTGGCTGATGCTATGAGAATGGGGTTGTGATCATGGAAGGCTTCAGCACCGCTCAACAATGTGCAGTGTTACCGATCCTGCAGGGAGGCCCTTTCCCAACTCTGCGTTTCGTGCGAGCGTCGTCTCCGTCGTCGTCGGCGTCGTGGTCGTGGTGCGTGTTGCTCTGCTCGGAACATGTTTCCCGTGTGCAGCGGCCACCCACTTAATGTGGCGGGCATTACGCGCCGCCTGGCTGTCCGTCCGTCCGTTTGTCTGTCTTCCCCGCTCTCAGAGCCGCAGCGCTCAGCCACTGCCGCTGTCGAGACACCATAGTCGGTGACCCTGACGAGGAAGTGCCGGCGGCAGTGGCAATGCCGAAGTGCGCCCAGGGAGGGTCCAGCAACACATGTGGGTGCAAACCCGGCTTGTCTAGCTGATGCTCTGGGGGGTGCGGCTGTGTTCAGGAGAGGCTGCAACGCCGCTCGACGATGTGCCGTTTGAGCGACCCTGCAGGGTGGGCCCTTTCCCAAATTCGTGCTTCGGTGCGCCTCGTCACCGTCGTCGCCGTCGGCGTCGTGGTCGTGGTGCATGTTGCTCTGCTCGGACCGTTCTCATATATGCAGGACCGTTCAATTGGTTTGCCAAGTATTGCATGTCGCTTGGCTGTCAATCCGTCCGTGTGTACATCTCTCCGGCTCTCTCAGCGCGGCGTTTAGAGCTTAGCGCTGGATCGCGTCGGCCACCGTCACGGTCGCTGTCGCCATCACCCGAGTCGGTGGCCGTGACGAAGGGGTGCCGATGGCAGTGACACTCCCGAAGCGCGCCCCGAGTCCAGCAAGGCACGGAGGGACAAACCCGACTTGTCCGGCTGATGCTCTGGGGGGGGGGCTGTGCTCAGGGGGCTCGCAGCTCCGCTCAGCGATGCGCCATTTCACCGGTCCTGCAGGGCGGGCCCTTTCCCCAATCCGTGTTTCGGTGCGGATCGCTTGCGCGCCTCGCCTCCGTTGTCGTCGTCGGCGTCGTGTGGTGGGCGTTGCTCTGCTCGGGTCCTGTTTCCCTTATGCAGTGGCCACCCACTTGGCCTGCAAGGCATTGCGCGCCGCCTGGTTGTCCGTCTGTCCGTTCGTCCGTTTCCCAGGGTCTCTCAGCCGCGGCGCTGAGAGCTGTTTAGCTCTGGGACGGGTCGGCCACCGCCACTGTCGCTGCCACCGTTGCCAGTCGGTGGCCCTGACGATGGGGTGGCGGCACCAGTCCCGACACGTCTGTCTGATACCTTGGGGGGGGGATGTGTTCAGGCGGGGGTGCAGCAGCGCTCAACGATGTGCTGTTTGAGAGATCCTCCAGGGTGGGCCACTTCCCCCGAATCCGTGCTTCGGTGCGGATCGTCTGCGCGCCTCGTCGCCGTCGTCGCCGTCGGCGTCGTCGTGGCCGTGGTGCATGTTGCCCTGCTCGGGACTTGTTTCTCCATGCAAGAGCATCTGCTTGACTTGCAAGGTATTGCATGCCGCCTGGCTGTCCCCTCGTCCGTCCCTTTTATCTGTCTTCCTGGCTTTCTAAGCCGCGGCGCTTCGAGCTTCCTAGCTCCAGGTCGCGTCGGCCACCGCCACTGTCGCTGTCGCCGTCACCACGAGTCGGTGGGACTGATGCGGGAGCGGCGGCGGAAAAAAAGTGGCGGTGCTGATGCACGCCCAGGGTCCAGCAAGGCATGGGGGTGCAAACCCGACTTGTCTGGCTGATACTCTTGGAGGGGGCTGTACTCAGGAGAGGCTGCAGCAGCGCTCAACGATGAGCTGTTTAACCGATCCTGTAGGGAGGGCCCTTGCCCGAATCCGTGCTTCGGTGCGGATCGTCGGCGCGCCTCGTCACCGTCGTCGCCGTCATGGTCGTGGTGTGTGTTGCTTTGTTCGGGCTTAGTTTTCCCTATGCAAGGACCACGTTCCTCGCTTGCCAACCATTCCGCGGCACCCAGCTGTCCGTCCGTCCGGCCGGCCGGCCGTCTGTCTTCCCGGCTCTCCGAACCTCTGCAACACCAATCAAATATGTGCTGTTTCCGCGATCTTGTATGGGGGAGCCTTTCCCAAGTCCATGCTTCGGTGGGCATCGTTTGCGCGCCTCGTCACCATCGTCGTCGTCGTCGTCGTCGTCGTCGTCGTCGTCGTCGTCGTGGTCGTGGTCGTGGTCGTGGTCGTGGTCGTGGTCGTGGTCGTGGTCGTGGTCGTGGTCGTCGTGGTCGTGGTCGTGGACGTGGACGTCGTCGACGTCGTCGTCGTCGCCGTCGTCGTCCTCACCATTGGCGTCGTCGTGGTCGCAGTGCGCGTTGCTCTGCTCAGGACTTGTTTCCCTACGCACCAGGCCACCCTCCTGCCCGTCCTCCTCCCTCCTTCTCCTCCCCTAGCGCCAGAGGCGGCGCGCTCGACGGGCAGGAGGGGGGAGGAGGGCGGAAGGAGTGGGATGATGATGATGATGATGATGATGATGATGATGATGATGATGATGATGATGATGATGATGATGATGATGATGATGATGACGACGAGGAGGAGGAGGAGGAGGAGGAGGAGGGAGAAGGAGAGCGGGAGGAGGAGGAGGAGGAGACCAGGAGGAGGAGGAGGAGGAGGAGGAGGGAGGAGGAGGATGTAGAAGGAGAGCGGGAGGAGGGGGGACGAGGAGGGAGGGATGGAGGAAGGGAGGGGGGAGGAAGGGAGGGGGGGAGGGTGGAGCGAAGGGGGGAGGAAGGGAGGGAGACGGATGATGACGACGACGACGACGACGACTTCCCTCCCCCATCCCCGGGACCCACACCACGCCCGCGCGCAGCTGGTCGGCAAGGCGGTTGGCGGTCTCCACCTCGACTCTCGCGGCTCGGGCAATGCGCTGGGCACACGGGTGGGGTCCCGTCCCTGCGCCCCCGGGCGCGCCGTGCGACCGTCATTCCGGGAGCGTCGCAGGGAGCTCGTGACGCACAACGGAGCTAGGACCAGGACGAAATCGGGCCGGGGTAAATTGGGAATCTCTGAAGCCCAGCGGGTCTGAAAGCGCCGCGGCCGATCCCGAGCGCTCTGGAACGCTCTGAGAGCATTCCGGAACGCTCTGGAACGATCTATTGGCCCCGCCGTTCAGCGTTTTCTGCGTCGGCGGCCGTTTTCGGCCCCTGCGGAGCAGGGTCGGGACTTCCAGGCGCACACACCACGAGCAAAGCAAGGCCCGATGCCAGGGGAGACTACCTCGCGCCGTGCGAGGGCGAGCCACAGTTCGGACGAGGGGGGACAGGGAAGCGACGAAGAGACACCCAGCCGCTTCGGAAGGTCAGGCGGCAGCCAGTGGGAGGTCTTCGTGGGAGCGGCGGACATCTATTCAGCCAGACTGAGAACGCGATGTCTGATTGAGCCAAGTTCAGAAGGGTCGGGGCGGGTCTTGGCCAAGGCTACACCATGGGCGATGCTAAACTCAACGCCCCAGGCGATGCTGATGAATGAGCGAGGGCATCCGGAGGGCCTCTGCAGGAGGGCCATCGGAGACCCCTGGAAGCCCGCCAGCAAGCTCGCTCAGGATGCAGTGAAGTCCACAGCGGCTCGCCGGCCCCATACGCCGACGACCGATGCCGCCGACCAGCGCCTGACGCCTGCCCTTGCCATCGCTCGCACGTCCATTCCCCGTGTACTTGGTCTCGTGCGGTCCTTTTCGGTTGCCAGGTGATCAAGGGTGCTCCTCGATGGTCCTCGCTGGGGGAAAGACTGCAGATGTCCGAGCGATGCCAAGCTGCCATGCCGAAGACGCCGACGCCGCGCCGAGCGCCTGGTGCAGACGACGGCGAGCGCGCGAAGACGACGAGCCCGACCTCGGAGCCGCGGGCCAGCTGCCCGGCAGGAGGATCCACGGCGGCAGGCAGGCCGAAGCCCCCGCGCCGAGGAGCAGCACGGGCCCGCCCCGCGCTGCGGAAGCTGGCAGGCGGGAGGAGCTCCAGACGTAGCTGCCCCGATGCGCAACGCTTTTTCACCAACGCAAGAGGAGCCCAGTGGAAGAGGAAAGAGAAAACGACAGACGAAGGGACGACACGACGGGAGGACGCGGGTGGGGGGACGGGGAGGGGAGGGAGGGGAGGGCCAGGGCGGGGCCTGCGCAACCCCCGGGATGCAGACGGTGGTGGTGGGGGCCGGCCGCGCCGGCCCGCCAGCGCGTTAGCCCCGATACGCAACACACAACACGTAGCGTACTAATAGCGAGCCCAACACGTAGACTGAAAACGTAGGGCTGACGCGATGCGTTCGCTAAAACGTGGCCCAACAGTTATACGTTGAGCCGACACGCAACGTATCGGTACGGACGTTTCGAACACGGTACGTGTTGCGCATCAAAACGGGCGTTTCGAGGCGAATTGGTCTGTTCAGCTGCGGCGTTTTTTTCTACATCGAGGGCGCCAGAGATATGGCCCGAATGGGGGACGAAAAGCGGGCGTTCGGTTTGCGCAAGGAGTCTGGAGGATTCGCCAGGGATCCCTCCGGATTCGTAGGGATTCCCAGGGATTCCCAGGGAGTCGTAGGGCTTCCTGGGGAGTCGTCGGGACCCCTGGGGCGGGGAAGGGCCCCAGACCATGGACCGGTGGGGCCCGCGGACGGACCGAGACCCATCGTCGGAGACGCCTCGGGGGCAGGACGAAGGGCCCCAGTCGCTCCAAGAGAGCCACAGGGGGCTCCTGCGCGCGGGATTCCATACCATCGACGCCGGCGCTGCTCGAAGGGGCGAGGGGTAAGTCGGGCCTGTCCCCCTGCAGGGGGGACATTCAAAAATAGCCAAAAACACTCAGGGGACGACTTGTGGAGTATTTTTTGAATACGTTAGGGTCTGGTTGGAGTATTTTTCATTTCTCGTTCAAAATTCGCCTGTAGGGGACATGCCCGACCTAAGGCGAGAGCGGGGAGCACGCGAGGTGACGGCACCTCTGGGGTCCCAAATGCTAGCCGCCATCGGCGCGTCGCCCCCCGACGCGCCGAGCGCAGCGGCCCGACCCATCGTGAGGTCGATGGGGATTCCGGCCAGCGCCCTCTGTGATCGGCGGTGGACAAACCTCCATTTAGCAAACCACCCTTTCGTGAAAACGGCCTGGGACCGAGACCGACGGACCTGGACCCGCGAAAATGACGGCCGCGACGCCCCCCCGCGAGCCGAAAACGGCCAATTCCTCGATCGCCGTGTCAGGGTGGGGGCGTGAGGCTGCGCGGGCAGGGTTGTGGAAGCCACGACAATGGACACCCTAACAGTCCTATCATCGAAGTAAAGATGTGTCTAACATGTCGGAAACATGTCCTCAAAATGCTTTAAACATGTTTCTACATGCTTAACAAAAATGTTTAACACATTTTTTCAGACGTCTGGAAATGATTTTGCAACATGCTTCCTCTCCATAGATCGTCCTCCACAAGGGCAGGGCCAATCGCCGCAGCGCAGCCGGGGCGACGAGCGGGAGCGAGCTACGGGCAGAGCCGGACACGGGGGGCGGCGCGTGCAGCGCTGCGCAGTGGGAACCGCCCCGCGGTCAGCGGCACGCCCGAAGCAGGGTCGGCCCGCGGCAAGTCTGAGCTTGAGGATGCCACGACAATGGACACCCTAACAGTCCTATCATTGAACTTAAAGTGTGTTTTAACTGTCGGACCATGTTCTAAACATATTTTAGACATGTTTCCTTACATGCTTAAACCATGTTTAACACATGTCTTAGACATCTGGAGATTATTTGGCAACACGCTTCCTCTCCATTGATCGTCCTCCACAAGTCTAAGCTTGTTGCCAGCGCTGCGCCGTGGAATCGATGGAGGCGAGGCCTTCGATCGAGACGGGCGGCGGGCGCTGGGAGGAAGCAGGGGCCAGAGCCCCCGATGCGTGAGCGCTGCGCGCCAAGGGGCAGCGCGGCCCGTCCTTTGCCATGCGCGCAGCCGGGCGAACACGACGGCCCCATTAGCCCCTTGGGCCCAGACGTGCGTGAGTCGCGGAAAGATGCCCAACAGCACACGCCGTCAGAGACCTGCAGCGGCCTCTGTTGGGCCAGGGGACGGTGCGCTTCCGATGGGCACAAGCCGCGGCGACGCCGACAACGAGCCCGGTTCAAACCGGACAGGGGCTGCTGTCGGTCCTTGTCCCCGTGCTTTCCATACCAATTTCGTCCGTGCCGACCTCAGGAGCCTGCGACGTTGGCGCCAGCACCCGGCACCGGCGGCCCCCTCCACCAGGGGAGGGCGGCCCCCCGACCTCGGCGGTGGCGGCAGTCCTCGGGCCTCCCAGGCGGCATCAACTACCGCCACCACGCATCGGCGGCGCGCCCAAAGGGGAAGGCAACGGGGGCGGGCCGTCTCGGAAGGTTCAGAAAGCCTCCGGCCCCTCTGAAAAACGTTGCGAGCTTTCCCCGAAGCCACGGGCGGCTTCTCAGAAGGCCGGAAGGCTTCCAAAAAACCACCCAGGGGGCCTGCCCACTCTGACTTCCCCGTGGGCGCGCCGCCGAATGCAATCATCGTGCTACAGCAAGGGGCGCCGAATCAGGAACGAACGAGATTTCCTGGCCACGGCGAGCCTGGGCCATTCCCATGCTTCCCGACCCAGGCCTGACGAGCGACCGAAACAAACATAGCCACTCCTGAGCCGAAGCATGTCCTTACTTCGGCGTGTTTACTGCCCACCAAACTCGGGGATCATTTCTAGAAGGAAACAATGCGGCATAAAACACTACCTGTACGACCACCCTTCGGGTGAGAAGGAGGTTGTGGGGGGCGGAGGGGGGGAACCAACATCTGACTCAATCGATCATACTATCGATCTCACTCAACGGGACACCACGGGACACCACGGAATCTCACTATCGATCTCACTATCGATCTCACTCAACCGGGACACCACGGGCCACCACGGGCCACCACGGGACACCACAGGCCACCACGGGACACCCCTCGATCTCACCATCGGTCCCACTATCGATCTCACTATCGATATCACTCAACGGGACACCATAGGACACCACGGGACACCTCGGAACACCACATCGATCTCACTATCGATCTCCGTCAACGGGACACCACGGGACACCTGTCGATCTCACTATCGATCTCACTATCGGTCTGACTTTTTGGGACACTGCGGGACATCACGGGACACCAGGGGGCACCACATCGATCTCAGTATCGATCTCACTATCGACCCAACTATCGATCTCACTCAATGGGACACCACGGGACACCACGGGACACCTGTCGATCTCACTATCCATCTCACTATCGATCTCACTTTTTGAGGGACACCGCGGGACACCACGGGACACCTCGGGGCACCACATCGATTCGCATTTTTGGGACACTACGGGACACAGCGGGACACCGCGACCCGTCGCCAGACGGACGGACGGACGGGCGGGCGGGGGATAATCATTTGTCTCGACTTCGCCCTAACAGCGGCGGACACCACGGGAAACCACGGGACACCACGGGACACCGCGGGACACCGCGAGCCACCGCCAGACGGGCAGGCGGGGGATCATCATTTGTCTTGACTTCGCCCCAGCAGTGGCGGGTTTATTCCTCTCGCGCGCCCACGCAACTTCGCCTCGCCCGCACGCACGACACGAACGAAACGAAACGATTACCTGGTTGGGGGGTCTCCATTCCACTGCGATCTTACCCTCCAACCTCCGAATTTTAACACTCCGCAGCGATTTCTTGGGTCTGCGCTGAAACCGTCTCCGCGCGCCAGCGCCGGAGGTGCCGCTAGGGGGGCCCCAGCGCGGTTCCAAGAAATGTGCGCGGAGCGCCCAAAGTTTCTATTTATGCAGTTTTTTCGAATCCCTTCTTTGGGGCGGCCCTAAATGTTATCCCCCCCCGGCGCTCGCGGACGCGGTCTTCGAACGGAGGCGAGGGAGAACGATAAAGGGGGCTATGGCTCTGCGGGGGAAAGCATCGAACACGCAAAAGGGGGGAGGCTGCGGCAAGGAGGCGACCAGAGGGGACGGGCAAGGTTGTAGGGGCCCAGGGGCCCACAACTAAATACACACACGAATCCCAGGATCCCAAATATTTTCGTATATTTCCTGGGTTTTCGTCATCACCACCACTTCCCATATTTTCCAAAGGATCGACGATCAATTGTGTCTGTGCGTTTTCGGCCGCTCCTGACAGATAGGCGGGCACTGGCTCCGCGGGGGCGGAGGCTGCGGCCAGGAGGCGGCCGGAGGGGGAGGGCAAGCTCCAGGCCTGGAGGGGGAGGAGGAGGAGGCAGCCCGAGGGGGAGGATGAGGAGGAGGAGGAGGAGGAGGAGGAGGAGGAGGAGGAGGAGGAGGAGGAGGAGAAAAACGAGGAGGAGGAGGAGGATGAGGAGGAGGAGGAGGAGGAGGAGGAGAAAACGAGGAGGAGGAGGAGGAGGATGAGGAGGAGGAGGAGGAGGAGGAGGAGGAGGAGGACGAGGAGCAGGAGGAGGAGGGGACGGCAGCGGAGGCGGAGGAGATGGAGTCAAGACCTCCGCCGCGAAGGCCTCCATGGACGAGCTCTGAGGGCGCCGCTGTGGGGGCGGCCGGCGGCTTCTCCAATGTTCTCGGGAGTGGTCCTGGGGAGGCAGCGGCCTGGGAATCGGCGATTCATCGCCGATGCATCAGCGATAGGCCCCCGGTAGCGAAACGGGCTTGGTTGGCTAACGTGCCCCTGTCGGCGATCAGTGGGCGATTTGACCCCAGTGCGCCCTTTGGGGCCTAATAGTTGAGCAGGGACCGACCGTCCCGGCATTCCTATAGTCCTACCACGAAATGTTCTCTGAACCCAAACATGTTCTAAGAACAAAGACAATGTTCTTGGAACATAAACTCGATGTGGTAAAACAAGACAGACTCCGCCAGAAATGTTCTACGAACATCTCGTGGCAAACACACGAGGTTCTTAGAACACTGTTTGGTAGGGCTACAGGCGAGCCAGGACGCTTCGCCCCTGCTTGACTCACCGCCCCCATCAGTTGCGCAACGCCAGAAGTGAAGGGGCCTTGGGACACACAGATAAATACACACCAATAAAATCATTCCCCATATTTCCCCATATTTTCTGGGTTTCTGTCTTCCCCCCCACTGCCCATATGTTCCCATATTTCCTGGGGAATCGGGAATCGACGATTAATTGTGTCTGTGTGTGTGTGTGTTTTTCCCCTCCTTAAGAAGGGCTGGCCTGGCCAGGAGGGCATGGAGCAGCCCGTGGCACTCCGTGAAGGCCGCGCGGCACGGCCGGGGCCACGGCCTGGCTCGGAGCTGCGCCGAGGGGGGCAAGTCTGGAGTTTCCGGGGTCGAGGCGAGGAGGAGGAGGAGGAGGAGCAGGAGGAGGAGGAGGAGGAGGAGGAGGAGGAGGAGGAGGAAGGATAGAGGATAGAGGAAGAGGCGAGGAGGAGGAGGAGGAGGAGGAGGAGGAGGAGGCGGAGGAGGAGGAGGAGGAGGAGGAGGAGGAGGAGGAGGAGGAGGAGGAGGAGGAGGATAGAGGAAGAGGCGGAGGAGGAGGAGGAGGAGGAGGAGGAGGAGGAGGAGGAGGAGGGAGGAGGAGGAGGAGGAGGAGGAGGATAGAGGATAGAGGAAGAGGCGAGGAGGAGGAGGAGAGGAGGAGGAGGAGGAGGAGGAGGAGGAGGAGGAGGAGGAGGAGGAGGAGGAGGAGGATAGAGGAGGAGGATAGGGAGGATAGAGGATAGAGGAAGAGGCGGGGAGGGGAGGAGGAGGAGGAGGAGGAGGAGGAGGAGGAGGAGGAGGAGGAGGAGGAGGGAGGAGGAGGATAGAGGAAGAGGCGGAGGAGGAGCAGGAGGAGGAGGAGGAGGAGGAGGGGAGGAGGATAGAGGAGGGGATAGAGGATAGAGGAAGAGGCGGGGAGGAGGAGGAGGAGGAGGAGGAGGAGGAGGAGGAGGAGGAGGAGGAGGAGGAGGAGGAGAGGAGGAGGAGGAGGAGGAGGGAGGAGGAGGAGGAGGAGGAGGAGGAGGAGGAGGAGGAGGAGGAGGAGGAGGATAGAGGAGGAGGATAGAGGATAGAGGAAGAGGCGGGGAGGAGGAGGAGGAGGAGGAGGAGGAGGAGGAGGAGGAGGAGGAGGATGAGGAGGAGGAGGAGGAGGAGGAGGAGGAGGAGGAGGAGGAGGATAGAGGAAGAGGCGGAGGAGGAGGAGGAGGAGGAGGAGGAGGAGGAGGAGGAGGAGGTTTGGACTTTGGAGTTTGGAAGGCTTGGGGGCGTTGGGGAGTTTGGGGGTTTTCGGGTTTGGGGGCGTGCTGAAGGTTTTGGGGGCGTCTGGAAGTCTGGGAGGCGTTTGGAAGGTTTCGCGTTTCGAGGCTGGAAGGTTTGGAGTTTGGAGTTTTGAGCTTGGAAGTGGAGGGGGGGAGTTTGAAGTTTGGAGGGTGCTCGGGCGTTTTCCTCTGTTCGAGCTCGCCGGCTTCTCGGCCTCGGGGTGCTTTCCGGCGGCGGCCCCTCGCCGAGAGAGCGCCCCGCGGGGGCACTCGGAACGATCCTCCCGAGCGACCGCCGGAGAGGCTCGAGCTAGGAACAAAAACACAAAAAACATAAAAACCACCGGGCGTCAGAAGGGGGGGCGCATGGCCTTCTAAGCCTTCTGCGAAGCTCCTCCTCCTCCTCCTCCTCCTCCTCCTCCTCCTCCTCCCACCTCCTCCTCCCTCGTCCTCCTCCCTCCTCCTCCGTCTCCTCCTCCTCCTCCTCCTCCTTCCTCCTCCTCCTCCTCCTCCTCTTCCTCCTCCTCCTCCTCTTCCTCCTCCTACTCCTCCTCCTCCTCCTCCTCCTCCCAGTCTGCCTTCTTCCACCCCTGGGGGGAGCCGCCGAGAAAAAAGGCGTCGAGCAGCTCGTGGCACTTTCTGGCTCAGCCGTCGTGGCCAGCACATCAGCCACCTATAACTTCGGATCAACAAACAGAGCGTGGAGCGACCCGGGTTGTCGGAGAGCCGCGCTCGTCTAGACGTCATCGCGACGTGAGACTGCCGTATGGCTGGCGCATCCCGGCGTCGTCGGCACAAAGTCATGCCGGTCCAGCGCGGCGGGGAAACAGCTCCCGCTAAGCGAGCTGGGATCGGCAGAGGTCGTCGATGAGATGGTGGAGGATCAGCGGAGAAAGATAACGACGAGGTCGTCGGGGACGGATCAGGGGAGCTCGGGATCTGCAGAGGTCGTCGAGTCGTCGGACGAGGATCAGTGGAGAAAGATAGCGAAGAGGTCGTCGCGTGAAGATCAGCGGAGCTCGAGATCTGCAGAGGTCGTCAGGGGAGGATCTGTGGAGAAAGACGACGAAGAGGAAGGGTGAGCCCACTGGTGCCTCATCGGAAAATCGGAACGTCCTACGCGCAAGGGGGGAAGGTACGCACGGTCCCCTCGGACTCAAAATTCGCAGGCTTACACGCCCTAGCGTGCTGGCACTGATCCAAGATAATGAGAACGAGCAGCAGGGTAAGCATGGGAGTGGCTGGGAAAAGAGAATGGGACGCAAGCCGCAAGATTACACACCCCAGGCGATTGCGAAAACAATTGACATGATTAAAACACCGCGTGCTGGCATTGACCAGGCAACAGATACACTGTCGCCCCGTCCCAACTGCGACCCATCCCAAGTGTAGGCTTGAACCGGCTGACCGTCTACGGGCTTTTCTGCCCAGATCGACATGTCTTCCCAGAGACCCGCCTCACCCAACTCGAATATAATGGACTCCGCGCTGGTGATGTTTCCTGTTTGGACGTCCACGTTCGCGTCCAACGTGCGACAAAGCAACTGCAGTCGGTCACAATATCCTCCGAAACACTTGAGGCCAACAATGATGCCATCTGCTCCGCAAGTCTGCGCGTCTGGCATTGCTTCGACACTTGTGCCCACACACTGCTTCTCCTTGCCGCGCATAAAAGACCGAAAGCTCTGCCACCACGTCCACCAAGGCATCTCGCCTGCGTGCGTGAAGCAGTGCGAATAGTAAGTGGAGCCACTCGGCACCCAGTCACCTGCAGGAGTCGCGCATAACAAACTCTTGGACTCGCAGTAAGCTCCCATGCACTTCAACCCTGCGGCGTAGTGACCATTCGGACACTCCATCTCCCCTTCGTTGAACGGTACAGTCCAAACACTCGGTGAGCCACTCAGCTCCACAGACGTCGCGAAGGTGCCGAACCCATGCACGCTGTAGAGACGCACGTTGTCGCACGACTGGCCCTCGCACTGCATCTGCTGGAGCGGTGCCATGCGCTCGTCAGCGAACAGGCTCTCGTCGTCATGCAGGTCAAAATCGAAAACCCACTCCATCGCCCCAGTGCTGGAGACCCACGCAGACCACTCACCAGAGTGCAGGGTGAAGTCGAACGTGCCGTGGCGCTCTCCATCGCTGCCTGTGACGATGGCGATGCCACGGCACCACAGCCGGAGCTGGTCGCAGTGACCGTGCGTGTCGATCACGGCTCCGTCCAGGTCTGTGTCCTGGCACTCCACCCCGACCACCAGGCCGTCACCGCAGGAGGCCATCCCAGACCCGGTCTCGCCGTCGAACCACGGCGACGCGTAGCGGTTCCCCGACAGGTACCACGGCGCCCCGCGGCTCGGGGCCGCGCATTGGATCTCCACGCCTGCACAATCGCTCACGCACCTGGAAAAAGGGGCGACGAGGTCCAGGCACGGCCACCCGCCCCTGGCCAGGCCCATCCTGGGCCACGGGGCTGCGTGTGCGGCCACCTGGCTTGGCCACGGAGGCCTTGACGCCGCTCCTGGGCCAAGAGTGGGCCTGGCCTGGGGCGGCGGATAGACCCGGTGATCTCTCGTCGCCCCACCTGAGCCTGACGGCCAGGAAGCCCAGCGGGCAGCGGGCTTCCTGCCCTTCCCAGGCCGTGAGCGTCACGGGCGTGCCGGCGGACACGAGGCCGAGGTCCGTCTGGTTGCATCCCCTGCTGCCGCAGTCGAAGAGCGCCTTCTCTCGATACTGCGACGTCAGCGACGATCGGGTGCGCCCAAGAAGGGCGCGTCAGGAAAAGCGGGAGATGCGCATCACGGCCCGAAGCATGTGAGCAGACGAGTGGGGGCCAGAGGATGGGCAGAAATAATAATAATAATAATAATAATAATAATAATATTAATACTAATGATAATAATAATACTAATAATAATAATAATAATCTTAATAGCAATGACAATAATAATAGTAATACTATTAATATTACAAATATTAATACTAATAAAAATACTACTACTGCTACTACTAATAATCATAAGCGTATTCATAATGATAGTCATACGAATCGTAAAAGCTATCATAATACGATTACAAGTAATAGCGTTGTTGGTACGAAAATTATGAAAACACGAATGATACTACTACTACTACTACTACTACTACTACTACTACTACTACTACTACTACTACTACTACTACTACTACTACTCTTAATGCTGATACTCCTACTGGTAAACAGTAAAGATCATGGCATAAAACATACGATTACTACTAATAACATTGATCCGAATACGAGCCGTCATATCAATCATACTACAACTAATAACCATGTTAATCTTACTAATCGCGCGCATGGTCGTAACACTAAGAAGAAGGGAACGCCGTGAGACCTGGGAGATTTCGTTGTCTAAGCCATGCTATCCCCCCCCCGCCTAGTCCTCACCCCCCTCCTGGACGCCTCCGAGACGAGCAGCCCCCGAAGCCGACCTCGTCCCAGCCGGTCCTGCCCTCGCAGTAGACGCTCTGGATCGGCGTGAGCGCGCCGGCCACGTCGCCGACGTCTCCGCCCGTGAACCCCTCCGCGCGGGGCATCGCCAGGTCCACGGACTCCAGGAGGTGCGCGCAGATCGCGTACGCCGTTGCCTGTCGGGGACGCCGAAAAAGAGGGGTTCACGGTTCATGGCCCGAGGCACGTGCGCGGCCCAGGGGAGGCCAAGGGACGCTTCGAGATCAGAAGGGGGGACCATGGAATCCGGACAGATATCATTCTATATGCACTCCCACTGGTCATCGCCCCCCCTCCCATTGGACGTCCCCGACACGACCAGCCGAATAACATCTACAGTGAACGCCCAAGGCAATCCCCGAAGCAGGTCAACACGGAAGGGTGTCCCGGCCCTGGGGCCCAGGCCCCCCGTGCCTATAGGCATTCGGGGCATTAGCTATAAGCTTGACGCGCCGCCCTCTGTACAGGTGGCGAGGGCCCACACAGGACCAGGAAACGCCCAGGACCTGGGAGGCTGGGTCCCGGCCACGACATGCACCCTGCCCTGGCCAGAACCTCCCTCTTGGCGGCTCCCGAGCCTGATGGGAGTCCGTTGCCTTCGCCCTGCAAGCGTTCTGCCCCTCCCCGTAGGCCCGGGCCCCCTTGCAGTTGAGGCCGCCGCAGGAGCAGCCAGTGAGCTCCATGCCGTCAGGGCACACGGCGGTGCTCTCGGTGCCCGCCGCGCCCACCACGACCTGGGAAGCGTTGATGGCGGGCGCGTGCACGCAGTTGGCGGAGGCCCAGACCCCGCCAGAGGCGGTGGCCGTGCAGGTGTCCTGCGCAGGAGGCAGCTATATGCACATCACCACCGCGCCGGGCCAGGGCCATCCTGGGCCCCGAAATGGTGTAACTATACGCCCTCCTGGCCGAGGCTGGGAGGGTCCGTGCACCCTCCCGGGGCCCAGGGTAGCCCCAGCGTCAGGCACGCTGGCGGTGCACAGATCGAGGCCTTCTGCGGGCGTCCCCCGCGGGAGCGGCGCCGCAGCTGTAGTCGCCGCTGGAGATGCAGCTGCAGCCGAGGAGCTTGTAGTCGCCGTGGCACGACTCGGACGCCGTGCCGGACTCGCCGAGGCCGGAGAGGCGGCGCAGGAGGTAGTGGGGCGACGCGAACCTCCGGGGGCGGCCACGAGGGTGGCGTCCACGAGGGGGGAGGGGCGCCGATCATGGTCGGCGGCATCTGCGCGGCCCAGGGGGGGGGAGGGGCAGGGGACGCATGCATTGAGCTACACAAGATCTGGGGAGACCTCATGGCCCCCGCCACGATACCCACCCCCCCCTAGTCATCGGCCCCCTCTCGGCCGCCCCCGAAGCCTGTGGCAGATGGCGTAGGCGCGGGTCGGCGACGGCGAGAGGGCGGTCCTGCTGGCCGCCACGCAGTCGCTGCCCACCCGGGACTCGGCCAGGTAGGCGCCCCGGCAGTCGCCCCGGTCGCTGTAGCACGAGCAGGAGGTCGCGGTCAGCCCGCCGATGCAGGAGGTCGTCGGCTTCATGGTCAGGGGAGCGAAGAATGGCAGAAGCAGAAAAACTCGAAGGTCCGCGCGAATTTCTCGGATCCGCGCTGGACCCTCTGGCGGCGCCTCCGGCGCTGCCCCTGGCGCGCTCCGCGCGCCAGGGAGGGGGGTCCAGCGCCGATCCGAAAAAATCCGCGCGGACCTTCGAGTTTTTATGTCTATGCCAGTCTTCGTTTCCCTAATGGTCCAGGCGTTGGCGCTCTGGACAGTCATTTTTGGGCACTGGTACATGTGAAGGACCTGGAGGACGTCGTGGTCCGTTATCTTGTATCCTGTGCCGATGTCGTTCTGGAACTTCGGATTCTTCGCTCTGACTGTCTCGTCGCTTGCTGCATCAAAGCCCAATGACGATAATGCTCCGAGGGTCCAGCTGATCGCCGGGTCCATTGTCCATTGGTTCTTGCTGAACGCGAAGCGCGGGTAGTGCATCAAGGACGCGTAGTCGTATGGCCCTGCTGTGTACGCGGCTTGATAGATATTGTAGTTGTGCTCCATGCCGGTCATGATATTTTCCCATTTCACCTCGACGAAGTGATCCCGATCCTTCCGGCTGTGCTCGTGCGCCTGTCCCAGCGTGTGCAGCAGCTCGTGCAACGCGATGCTGTGGAAGGCGCACCCGAAGCCAAGGTTCAGCCGCGCCTCACCCCTGTACCCGATCGTTGCCCAGCAGCCCGCTTCGCTGTCGGTCATTTCGATGTGCGCCAGGGTCACCAGGTGCGCAGATCCATACGCGTGCTCCTGTCGGACCGCACGAAAGACGGGGTGGTAGCAGTTAGCACCGATCCGAATCAGCTGCCGTACAACTGATTTCCATGGCGCCTCCCGGCGCTGGGAGGCGCCCGTGTATCGAGGAAGGGTGTCCTACGGCGGCGCCGAGACCAGCTGCGTGCAGCGCATGCAGAAGTTCCCGTAGCCCCTCCTCTCCCCGTCCCCCTCCTTCGTCCGACCCAATCCTGGAAGCGCACGCAGGTCTTCGTCTCTAGCTCCTTCATCGCGCTCAGAAGCACCGACCGCGCCCAAGAGCCCAAGTCCGGATGGAACGTCCAGTGGACGAGACGGTCAGGCCACGGCCTTCCCAATGCCACCTGCACCCCCTGCCAGGTCGCTGAAAGCCGCCTGTCGTAATCGTCGTCCAAGAAGTACTCGTACCCCACGGCCTCCAGCAGAAACACCGTCAGCATAAATATGAAACTTCGGGTCCGCGCGGACTTCTGGGCGCTGGACATCCTGGCGGCGCCTCCGGCGCCGTCTCTGGTGCGCTCCGCGCGACAGGTATAGGGGTGTCCAGCGCCGATCCAGGAAACCCGTGCGGACCCCCGATCAATTCTCTTTATCTACACATCGTTCATTTCCAGTCGTGCTCATTTCAAAACTGTGATCTTCTCTACTTGTTCCTGGCCCCCCAGTGGCCAGGAATAGGCCCAGGACATAACAGTTACAAATGAAAGGATCTTGGCTCCCCCCAAAAATCAAGGAATTTCCGAGGAATTAGACATGAGCAATGTGACATTAGACGCTCCTCGGGCCTCGCCCGTTGCCTCGGAGACCCAGCGCACCAGGTGGTCCACCGTCACCCCCTGGCTCAGCACCGTCGCCTCGAGCTCGTCGTCGATGTCGTCGCTCCCGTCCAGAGCCGGCATGCGCCCCGCGGCCTCCACCAGCGCCCTCCAGCCGCTCTGGTCCAGAACGGCGCCGCCGACGGCCGCGGCCACCGTCTGCGCCGCCTGCTTCTGCTCGTACAGGTCCCGGCACCGCTCCGTCTCCTGCCCCACGCACCCCAGGAACGAGTAGGCCTCGTCGATGTGCTGGAAAACCGCGCCCGTGCTGTTCGCGAGCGCGTCCAGGAGCTCGTCCGAACCCCCGCTGACAGCGCGGGCGGCGAGCAACAAAAGCGCCAGCGTGTGAGCCAAGGGGGCCTTCAGGCAGCCTCCGTTCCTCCCGCCTCTCCTCATGGCCCGTGGTGGCACGGCTACCAACGGGACAAAAACAACAGTCTACGGGCACTGGAACAAAAAACACCGTACTGCTCGACGCGTCCGCGATGGCCCTGGCCAGAAGAGCATGAACCAGAATAGCTACGGTTAAGTCGGGCGTGTCCCCTGCAGCCTGATGTTGGACGAAAAAATGACAGATACGTAAAAACACGCAAACATGGCAAAACAACTCTCAAACCATAGTCCCCAGACTATGTTTTACTATTCTGGAATCTGCCTCCTGCAGAAGGACAGGCCCAACTCAAAGCTACGGACGGCCCTCCATCTTGGCGTTGGCGGTGCTGACGTGCGGGGCCTCCGGCACACCGGGCCTTGGGCGGCGTCGGCCCTGAGCTCGCTCTAGCTGCCTGCGCTTGCCCCTCGCGCGGTGGAGGCTCCGATCCTCAACGGCACGCCGGCCCCGCGCTCCGTCGATGAGCTCCGGGGGCGCCCCCCCGCGGAGGGATCGGCCTCACCTTGTCGGCGCACCGCGCTGGGGGTACAGTAGGAGCCCGACCACGAGAAGCCTTCCACAGGACAGCCGACCCTGGGACCCCAGGGCGTGCATGGATTCGGGGTGTGGGAGCGTCACGCTTTCCATCGCAAAACCATCGACGCCCAAAAAAGCCCAGGGCACCCCGGAGGCAAGCGGGGAGGGCCTTCCTTGGCATGCGTTCCCACTGCAGGGCGCGCTCTCGGCAGCGAGGTGGCCGTCCGCGACGGGGGGTCGGCCCGGGGCCGTCGGCGGGGGCGGCGCCCCCGCGAGAGAGAGAGAGAGAGAGAGAGCGCGCCGCACGAAGCGCAGAGGCCCCCCCCCCTGCCGCGAGGCCGTGCCGGCGCGGCGGCGGCCGCTGCGTGTGCAGTGCGTGGGCCGAGGCTCCCGGCGTGCACGGGGGGGGCGCCGCGCTGCGGCCCCCGAGCGGGGGGCAGCGGGGGCGGCAGCGGGCAGCGGGGCCACCCCGGAGTGGCTGGCCACTGCCGCACCCTCGCCATGAGGGACGAGGAGGGCGGAGAAGAGAGGGGGCGAGAGAAGGGCGAGACGGCGACGGCGCGGGGAGGAGGGTGGGGCGCAGGAAGCGGAAGCGGAAGAGGAGGTGGAGGAGAGAGGGCGAGAAAAGGACGAGGAGAGCGGCGACGACGCGAGGAGGACGGTGAGGGAGAGGAGCAGGAAGCGGAAGAGGAGGAGGAAGAGGAGGGTCACGAACGCCAGGATGACGCGACAACTAGCCTTGATAAACGATCATTGACCCCCTGGAAATGATATCCCGGCCATGGACCCATGAGTGTGGGATCCCACCAAGATCCCAAGAGGATTCCAACAAGACCCCAATCGGATTACAATGAAAACCCAAGAGTGTCTCAACATGTCCGGGACTCTCCCTGGAAACCCTCGAGCGGCTTCGAAACTGCTGGGGGCTACTCGAAAACCTCTCGCCTGACTTCAATGTCGACGAGGACGGACCGACGACCGACCGACGAGACGGCCGACGGCCGGGGCGGCTCGTCGCTGGGGCGCCCGCGTCGGCACTCCACACGGAGGCTCCGAGGCCGTACGGGGTGCCGTTCGCCCGCCGGATCGCCTCCTGTGCCGCGAGCTGGAGGGCGGTTCGTCGCTCGTCGTCGCGCGTCGCTCGCGGTCGCTCGTCGCTCGCCCGACGTCGACGACGTCAACGTTGCCGTCGCCGCCGTGGTCGTGGTCGTGGTCGCCGGGGATTGGTGATCGAGAGTCTGGGGCGCTTCTGGCCCACCACGGGCCTCGAAGGGACCTCTGGGGGTTCGGATCCAGTCGGCTACACGCAAGAGTGGCCCTGGGTAAGAGTGACCTCTGGTGCGCGGCTTTTGGGGGGCCGCGGGAGGACCGAACACACGCGCGCAAGACGCTACTGCCGCATCGCGTTCAGCAGTCGGGGGACCCCGTTGGGCCCGCACCAAAGGTCACTCCGGCGCAAGGTCACTCTTACGTCTAGTCGATCCAGGGCTACATCAAAACTTACCAGCCCGGGCTCGAGGATCGATTTGTTTGACAGACTGGCGCCCGTTTTGCTTCGCGCCTCCCAGAGACTGCCGCGCGTCGTCGGTCGTCGGCGGGTCGGTGCGTCAGTCGGTCGGTCGGGGTCGTCGACGTCGGATGGAAGAACAACCGGGGCGGAGCACTGCGACACATCTCTATCGGGGATGGACAGAACCCCCTTTAGCAACACGTGGTTTAGTGAAAACGACCTCGGGCCCAGACCTGGCGGGCGCAAGCTTGGAAAACGACGGCCGTGGCACCCTCTCGAGAACCGAAAACGGACAATTCACTAATCGACGTGTCAGGGTGGGGGGGCTGTTCACCCCCGACACATATCTAGGAAGACTGTGGACGGCGATCTTCACCGAGCCCTCCCGAAGGATCCCTCAGATCTGGAGGTATCTTGTCCTTCGGCACCAGCAGAGACGATGGGAACCATGAGGAGATGTTGCTAAGCTTAAGTCTGGCGTGTCCACCTGCAGGGGGATTTTGGGCGAAAAATGAGAAATACCCAAGAAGTACCCCCAAATGGGCAAACACAGTCAAAGCATCGTCCCAAAACTGTCTTTTTACTATCTTTGAATATTCCCCCTGTAGAGGTGCAGGCCCGATTTACTGCTAAGCATAGCCTCCACACCATCAGGGCTGTGCCCCAAGTGGCATCAGGCATAGTACTTGCTGCTGCCACTGTGCCGTGGTGGATGCCACCAGACGCGGATCCGCAAACTCCGATGGGAGACGGGCCAGCGCGAACGCCCTGCTGCAGGCGAGTGGACGACCGACCCACGGACGCGTACAGTCGAGGCGTTGACCTCAGGAACCCTAAATAAGGAACGAGGCCCCCTTTTCCCAATAAGTTCAACCTCGATTCCCCATGGAAAACCTCAGGAAAACCCGAGGCAAACTTTGAAACAATCAAGGAACACCGAGCCACTCCCCAACCCAACGAAAAGGGTTCCTTCTTCAGTGCCCCGACTGTATCCCAGAAGTCCTCGTCGCTCCGGAAGGACATCACGGGCAGCACGGGGCCGAACTGTTCCTCGTCAACCAGCCTCGTGCCCTCCTGGACGAGGGATGGGAGGGCAGGTGGATGTGGAGGCGGAGAGAGGACAGGACAAAGTAGGGCGACGATGAAGTCGACCCGTATCATAAGGATGCGCGGTAAGAATGCGAGGGCCTTGGAGGCCCATGTGAAAGTTTTCCGAACGAGGTTGACCAGCGAAAGTCGCTAAGAATGGGCTGGAGGGGCAAGGATGCAAGGGCAGCCTTGAAAAAGCTGCTCATCCTTACCATGCGGGTTGACTGCAATGGCAATGCATGCCGCCATGTCGAGTGGACGCGCAGCCTCAGCCTCTCTCCCTGTATAAAGGGCAGATGCGCAAGGGCGAACAGGCTGAAGCGCTCCCGACCCACGGTCATTCCACGGCCATAGGTTGGCGGGGCAGGCCCAGAGTGCCTCGCCCTGAGCAGGGTGAGATCCTGGGTCCTGGACCCGATATCCGACCACCGGGTGCCAAACCGATGTACCCAGATCATTGGATACCGAATGTTCTTCGGTCGCGATCGATAGCGACCGATCGGGCACTCCAAATCGGCACTCGGAAAACCACCCACCCTCCATCCTTGAAGCTGTTGCGAACTGTAAAGAGAATGCACGCGGCGCTCACGTGAGGACATACATTTCGAATGCCACCAGTCCTCCATCCTTGAAGTTGTTGCAAATTCCAAGAGCCAGCATTACAAGTAGTGAAGAAGTCTCAGGCGAAACGCCAAGCCCGCCAGATTGACACGTCTGGGGGTACGACAGGGACGAAATTTCATTTTGAGAAGAGAAAAGGAAAAAGACAATGAAGACAGAGGGGCGATCGGGCGAACGACAACATGGATCACGGATCCGTGAATCTGGCGCGTGGGGTCCTCCGAAACATGGAGCCAATGCCGTCTGGCTTGGCGACGGGGCCTGCGAGACGCGCAGCGCGGGCGCAGCGCGGGGCCTCAGAGTCCGAGGGCACCCGTCCCTGAACTCTCTCCGTTTGTTGAGGAGCCGAACTCTATACACCGACGCTGTTTCCGGCCCCGCACCGAAACTCGCACAGGAGAACGGATCCTGGTGTATACGGGATCCTGGTGTACACATGTTTCGTTGCTTCCCTGGGAAAGCGGACAACAAGTTTACACCACACCACCTCGACGTCGTTTCCGACCCTCGAAAAGTCCTGCGATTGAAAAGCAGCACGCCGCTGGCAATGCACATGTAATGTACATGTTCCAGTTCCCGAGTTTGTCGTTGTTGTTGAGGAGGAGGAGGTGGAGGAGGAGGAGGAGGCGATGGGTGCTGCCTCGAAGGCAAGGCGAAGAGGAGCCCAAGGCATAGCAGGAGCAGGAGCACCGACTCGGAGCAGAAGAAACTGGCGGGGCAGCAGGATCGCAGCAAGCGCACGGGAGGCGTGCCGTGGGCCCCCCATTGGCTCGGGAGCGGCCAACAGGGGGGTGTCCAAGAGGGGGGGTGCAAATCATGACCGGCGGGATGTGCGCGGCCCAGCAGGGGGGCCAGGGACGTAATGAAATAAGAAGGGGCGCCATGAGATCAGGGGAAATATCATGGAATATACCCCCCCCCTAGTCATCACCCCCCTCTTTGCCGCCCCCGATTGGCACGGGCGCCCGACCTGGACGCCGGTGATGATGGTGGGCAGGAAGAAGAGGCCCGTGTCGGAGCCGTCGTCGCCTGGCGGGGCCCCAGGCGCAGCAGCGCGCCCCCCCGACCCGCCCACCCCAGGCGCACGCCCTGCTGCTCGCTGCGCCGCGCCCACCTCCCGCCCCCCCCCCCACGCGGTTCTCCCGCGCTGCCCTCTCTCCGCTCCCTCGCTCTTCCTCGTTCCCCCTGCCCCTCTCCATGTCCTCTCTCCTTCCCTTGGCACGCCCGCAAAAGGTAAGGAACTTAGCCTGGTGGGGGACTCAACCATATGCAGCTGCGTGTACCGCAAGACTAGTGGAAACTCAAGGGGGGGACGAGCAAAAGGATTAAGGCGTGCTTGAAAAAGACGACATTGCTGATGGGGTCGCAAGGGTCAACCGCAACGGGTTATATCTGGATGTAACAAGTCACGGCTGCTCTGAGCATCTGTCGACCCAGCGGTCTGGGGAGCAGCAGGCGGCGGGGCCTTTGATGGAGCTCCCATGGGGCCACGAAGCGTGCGAGGGGTGTGCCAAAATGGGCGCTGCCACGCATGCAATTCTTGCCGATGGAGAGAGTTCAGTGGAGCTCCCTCGGGGGCCGCGAGTCGTGCGAGGGGTGTGCTGAAATAGGCGCGATCACGCATGCGACTCCCGCCACTGGGGCCTTAGGCGGGGCTCCCCCTTGGGCTACAACACGTGTGAGGGGTGCGCCGAAAGGGGCACGGTCACGCATGCGATTCCTGCAAATGGAGCCTTAGGTGTAAGGGGTATGCCGGCATCGGCGAGGTCACGCATGCGATTCTTGTCACTGGGGCCTTTGGTGTAGCTCCCCAGGGGACCACGAAAAATATGTGAAAGGTGTGCCAGAACGGTTTGGAAAAGGTGCGCGAACTCTCCGCAACTGGGGACTTCGGTGGAACTCTCTACGGGGCCACGAAACGTGTGAGGGGTATGCCAAAGTGGAGTGGTGGCGGCATGCGGGCACAGTCACTGAGGCCTTCGGCGGAGCTCCCTGTGGGTCCACGGAACGTGCCAGGGGTGTGCCTCAGTGTGGCACGGGGGGGGGGGGGCATGCGGGCGCAACCACTGGGGCCTAAGGTGGAGCTCCCTACGGGGCCACGAGACGTGTGAAGGGGTGCGCCAAACAAGTATGGTGGCGGCATGCGGGTGCAACCACTGGGGCCTTAGACGGAGCTCCCCATTGGGTCACAAAACGTGTGAGGGGTGCGCCAAAGTGGGGTGGTGGCGGCATGTGGGCGCAACTACAGGGGCCTTCGGTGGAGCCCTCGATGGGGCCACGAAAGTGGGGTGGTAGCGGCATGCGGGCGCACCCACTGGGGCATTGGGTGGAGCTTCCCATGGGGCCACGAAACGTGCGAGAGGTGCGCCATGGCGGTGGCGGCATGAGGTCGCAACCACTTCGAGGGAGCTTCATATGGGGCCAGGAAAAGTGAGCAGGGTGCGCCACACGGGGATGGTTGCGTCATCGGGAGCAACCACAAGGGCCTTAGGTAGGGCCTTAGGTGGAGCTTCTTCTGGGGCCACGAAGACGAAGGGTGTGCCAAAGTGGAATGGTGACGGCATGCGGGCGCAACCGCTCGGGCCTCAGGTGGAGCTCCGTATGGGGCCACGAAACGTGCAAGATGTGTGCCGGAATGGCGAGGTGAGAGAGGGGGAGGGGGAGGGGGGAGGGGGAGGGGGGAGGGGGGAGGGGGGAGGGATGGAAGGAAGTTGGGACGCGGGGCGCCGATGATTCAAAACGAGTACCCAACACCACAGGATGGTTGGGAACAACGGGTAAGATGCAGAACAACAGCTGTTTTCGAAATCCGACAGCGGCCGCTGTCGAGCGGGCGACATTTTTGTCTCCAGTGGACACCGTCCACGGCGGCACCGGCAGCCATTCAAGCACGCAACAGACAGGGCTGCTGTCGGTTTTCGCCCCCGTGCGTTCCGTACCCACTTCGATCGCCCCGATTGCTGTCCGAACCCGGGTGTTGGGCAGCGGTCGGAAGGAGCTGTGCGATGTTGGTCACCTTCGCGTTGTTTGCGCAAACGAAAGACGTGACCGCGTTGCACGTCTCGTCGTACTGGCCTCCTCTGATCAGCAGCCAGTCGACTAGGACAACTCCAACTACCAGCTCTGCCAACTCTGCCTGGCAAACATTCGCCACAGCCAGGGGCACCGTCGTTCCGCACATGAGATCGCACACTGTTTCGCCTGTGCGCGCGTCGAAAAAAAAACACGCCTGCGCAAGTATGTCCATCTCTCTACGGCTCCCGTCGACATGGAATTTCAGTCTGGGGCGTCCCTGAGTGGCCTCGTGCTGCGTGCTGCTGGAGGAACAAAGCATGATGATTCGCTGCCTTGTCCGAGGCCGAGTTGTGCTCTCGATGCATGGGCTTGGAGTTTCCCCAAAGCAATGCAACGCAAGTCTGAGCAATATACTGTTTTGGCTAGTGCCCAGTATCCCCCAGAAGCGCTTTCTGAGCCACAGTGGCTCCAAAGAGTTTTCGCGCGTTCTCCACCTTCTGATCGTCGTCGTCGTCCTCCTCCTCCCCCGCATCCACGTGACTTTCCTCCTCACATTCGCCCTCCCCCTTCCACTACACCTCCTCCTCCTCCTCCTCTTCCTCCTCCTCTTCACCCCCCTTCTCCCTTCCCCTCGCTCCTCCTCTTCCTCCTCGTCATCTTCCTCATCCTGATCCTCCTGATCCTCCTGATCCTCCTCCCCCTTCTCTTCCTCCTCCTCCTCTTCCTGTATCTCCCCATATCAACTTCCCTCGTCCCCGTCCTCATACAACATTATTCTCGCGCTCCTGATGCGTTTCTCCTCGTCGTTTTGGTCTTCCTCCTCCTCTTCCTCTACCTCGTCATTGATTTCCTCCATGTACTTCTCCTCCTTATACTCTTCCTCGTGTTACTCGTCCTCCTCCCTTTCGCAATGTTCCTCCTCCTCTTCCTCCCCCTCCTCCTCCTCCTCCGCCTCCTCCTCACAATGTTCATCCTCCTCCTCCTCCTCCTCCTCCTCCTCCTCGTACTTCCTCCTGCGTTCCGCTTCCTCCGCCATGCCAGGGATGCCTTCGCTCTCCCCATGCCGCTTCCAGGAAGCACCCTCGTCAAGGATGCCCTCAAAGAGGCAGCGTTTGAGCCTGGCCCCATCTCCATTCTTCCTCTCCCGCAACATCTCGGAGCTCTCTCTCTCCTCCCTCTCTCCTCCACCGTCCTGCCTTCTGCCCGCTCGCCGCGCTCGAGTCGAGGCATCTCCACGACTCGCTCACCCAGGAATCGTGCTCGCGCCTAGGCGCCGGCTGCCTCCTCCGTCGCGCCAGGGGCGCCCAGACCTCCCTCGGAGCACAGTTCGACAACAGAAGTGGAATCGAATGGTTCGTTTGGGTGTGGCCCCTCCTCGCTCCTCTCTCCTCCCTCTCCGAGCCTAAGAGTTGCGAGGATGTCTCCGGCGAAACGGGCCAGGCCACCTCGCCCGCGGCATCTGAAAGCCGAGAGTTGCGAGGATGTCTCAAGCGAAACGCGCCAAACCTCTCGCGCACATCTTCTGAGAGCCCAGAATTGCGAGGATGTCTCAGGCGAAACGAGCTGGACAATCCCGCGCACATCTTCAAGATGCCCGGAGGGAGTTGATGCCTCAGGCGAACCGGGCTGGACCACCTCGCGCGCAGCATCTCGGAGACTCGAATCGCGAGGATTTCTCGGGCGAAACGGGCTGGACCACCTCGTGTGCAACATCTGGGAGCTCAGAGTTGCGAGGATGTCTCAGACGGCCTCCCAGAGCAGAATTCGACAACAGACGTGTAAATCAAATGACACGTTTGGGTTTGACTCCGCCTCCCTCCATTCTCCTCCCTCTCGGAGCCTAGAGTTTCGAGGATGTCTCAAGCGAAACGGGCCAGACAACCTTGCAAGTGCAGGGGAACGCGCCAGACCCCCTCGCGCGTGGCGTCTCGGAGCTCAGAGTTGCGAGGATGGCTCAGGCGAAATGCGATGCGCCAGACCACCTCGCACGCGGCGTCTCGGAGCTAAGAATTGGGAGGACTTCTCAGGCGAAACGAGCAGAACCATCTCGCGCGCGGCAGCTCGGAGCTTAGAGTTGTGAGGATGCCTAGAGCAAGACGCGCTGTACCACCTCGCACGCGGCGTCTCGGAGCGCAGAGTTGCGAGGATGTCTCAAGCGAAACGCGCCAAACCTCTCGCACATTTACTGAGAGCCCAGAATTGCGAGGATGTCTCAGGCGAAACGAGCTGGACAATCCCGCGCACATCTTCAAGATGCCCGGAAGGAATTGTGAGGATGCCTCAGGCGAACCGGGCTGGACCACCTCGCGCGCAGCATCTCGGAGACTCGAATCGCGAGGATGCCTCGGGCGAAGCGCGCCGGACCACTTGGCGCGCGGCGTCTCGGAGCTCAGAATTGGGAGGATGTGTGAGGCGAAGCGCTCTCCAACCCCGGCCAACTCACAAACGAGATTTGCGGGGAAGTCTCAGGCGAAACGGCCATGACCACCGAATGTTTTTGGAGGATGTCTCTGCTGGGCGGTTCCTCGACCGGCTATGTTCTATGACAACAGCACCCCGTTCAGCAAGCTGCTGGGAAAACTCACTGCAAAGCAGTGTTCTGGCATTCCATGACGCAGATGGAGTGCTACTGCTGTAAGTCGTTGCTTACTACTGCTGGGCATTTGTCTGCGTTGCTTGGTATTGCTTGGAATTGCTTGACATGCCTTGCATTGCCTTGCATTGCCCGACATTGCTTGGCATTGCTTGGCGTTGCTTGGCATTGCTCGGTATTGCTGGACATTTTTTGGCAGTGCTTGACATTGCTTGGCGTTGCTTGGCATTGCTCGGCGTTGCTCGGCATTGCTTGGCATCGCACGGGCAAGTCCAGGCAACCCCAGACAACCCCAGTCAACCCCAAGGGACACCGATGGCTCCGCAACCGTTGGTTTCCACAGGCAGATCTACCTGGGGAGGAAAAATGCGGCCAGAGAAAATGGTGTGCACAAATTCGAAGGTACCCAGTGACACACAAATAAATACACACAAATAACAGGATTCCACATATTTTCCTATATTTTGGAGGTTTTCGTCTTCCCCCCCTACTCCCCATAGTTTCTAATATTTTCTGGGCAGTCGACGATTAATTGTGTCTGTGTGTTTCTTTCCTTCCTGAACCATTGGTTTCCACAGGCAGATCTACTTGGGGAGGAAAAATGCGGCCAGAGAAAATGGCGTCCACAAGTTCGGAGCTACCAACATTTGTGGCATGCGCCGAATCAAATCTCCATCGCCTCCTACTGCTGTGTGCGCGCTGCTTTCCAAAAACCGCTGAGGCAGGCACAGAGCCACCAGCGAACATGCACCAGGGCCCACAGCAAGCTGTGAGGGGCAACGCCGGGGTGCCCGGCTCAGGGGGGGAAACATCGCTTCGTTATCGACGATGCATCGCTGATAGATCGGCGATAGGTCCTCGAAAGCGAATCCGAGAGGTCCGAGGCGGGCTATTGGGCCCCCAACTGCGATCCATGTGCAATTGATGCTGGAGCTCCCCCTCAAGTGACGGATCCTTGATCAGGAACGTACAGAAGGCCCACAATAGTTCCAAGTGCCTCAGGTCGACTTTCTCCAGCTGCTGCCACGTGCACCAGACCACGACCTGTACGGTCGACTTCCCGACTTTGTTTTGCAAGTGCCCAATGATCGGGAACATGGGCGAATGGACACGATGAGCTGACCGCGACGATAGCAGCAACCAGGGCAGGCACGACGCGGAGCGGCACTCGCCACACTAGCAGCGCGGCCGCTAAATAGGAAGGCCACAGCCAGCTCTGTGTTTGCACACATGGTCAGTCTGCGCTACACGTGGCACCATTGTCTGCACGAACGCGAGCACGCTTGAATGCGCGAGCCTAAGCCTCGGAATCTCTCTAGACGGAGCGGTTGCTAGAGCCGATTGGTGGCGATAACTATAGCAACTATGATGACGATGATCAGAATGACGACGACGACGACGACGACGACGACCGCCGAATGCCGCACAGAACCGCCGATGGCCCGGCCTCCCGAGGTATTCGGAGGCCCGCGGAGGTGTCTTAACGTGGCAGGAGGTCCCCAGTTGCCTCCCAAAGCCCCTGGAAGCTAAAACAATAATTTATTCTTTGAGGGAGTAACGAATCAAAACTTTCACCCTTGATCTCCGAAACCCGACGAAGGACAACGAAGACAATGACGACTTCGACGACGACGACGACGACGACGACGACGACGACGACGACGACAGCGAAGGCCGCCCAAGGTCGCCGATGGCCGCCGATGATCTGCAGACGTCTGCGGGAAGCTCTCGGCGGCCCCCGGAGGTCCCGGGAGTTCCCCTGAGGCCTCATGCAGCTACCAGAAGCTCGAACAGGCAATTCTAGAGGCCTCCTAGATGGGGTCCGGGTAGATGGGGTCAGAGGATCGCGCCGCACCGCCAATGCATCGCCGACGTCGACGACACATCGGCGTAGAGAAAATCGGGCTCCGCATTGGGCCGCATCGCCGATGCATCAGCGACGCGGCGCGATCGCTACTCATACCCCGTCTAGGAGGCCTACAATCGGCGGCGAGCGAGGGGGCGGAAATGAGACGGAGAAGGCCTTCCTAGAAGGCGGCGGGACTTCTCAGAAGTCCTCGCGCCTTCTGAGAAGTTGTTTTCTGTCTTCGGGGACGGCTTAGACAACTTCTCATAAGGCCGGGGGGCTTCCGCACCTTCCGAGAAGACCTGCTCCTTCTCACTTCCCCCCCTCGGCTCGCCGCCGATGGAAGTTCGTGTGCAGCGAAAGGGCCCAACCCTGTGCAGCTGCCTGTGGCGCGGGACATGGTTAGGTCGGGCGGATTTTGGTCCACAAATAAAACGTGATCATTAAAAAAACACAAGAACTAATCAAACATGGTCGGGAAATCGTTCCCAGACTACTCTTTGCCTATTTTCGAATATCCCTGCCACAGAGGGCAGAACTTGCCCGACTTCGGGGCAGGGCCCGCCCGGTCCTGAGGCGCGCGCGCGGCCCGGGGCGGGGCAGGTCGCCTGGAGGGCCGGCGATGGGCGCGCCGCCGCACAGCACCTGCGGTGACCGCCGAGCATCCGTGCCGGGCCCCACCCCGACGAGGAGCAGGAGGAGGAGGAGGAGGAGGCCGAGGAGGAGGCGGAGGAGGAGGAGGAGGAGGAGGAGGAGGCGGAGGAGGAGGAGGCGGAGGAGGAGGAGGAGGAGGAGGAGGAGGAGGAGGAGGAGGATGAGGAGGACCCCTCGGGGCGGGCGCGGCGCCCCCCCGCAGCGAACCGCTTGTTCGGCGAGGGCCTCCTTTGGCAAAAAGGGAGTGTCGGGGACGGACGGGGCCCCCTTGAGCAGAACGTGGTTCCGTGGAAACGACCTCGGGCCCGAACCTGGCGGGCGCAGGCCTGGAAGAGGGCGGCCGCGGCGCCCTCTCGGGAACCGAACACGGACAATTCACTAGTCGACGTGTCAGCGTGGGGGTTGTGTCCACCCCCGAGCTCCCCGTCGCTCAGACGTCCATTCCCTGTGCTTTTTGCGATTTCGTGCGTGGCTTTTTCGCAGGATGATCCAGGATGCTCATTAATAATCCCCGCCGAGAAAAAGTGCACACGTCCGAGCGATACCAAGCGAAAAGGGGGGAGCCCAAAGAAGGCTCGCGGGCCAAGACGCGGGGGAGGTGCCGCTGCGAGCCTGGGGAGGCAGCGCCTCCCCAGGGGGGGAGGGGCGGCCGGCCCGCCCCGCCAGGACGAGGAAAAAGATCGGGCAGGGCGCTAAAAATCGAAAATCTCTGAGATCCGGCGGGTCTGGGGGACCCTTTCGGGCGCCCCCTCCACCTGTACATGCGACCCTGCTCGCCTCGCTCTCCTCCTATTCATTCCCCCCCTGTGCTCCTAAAAATTACTCCTCCTCATCCACCTCTTCCTCCTATCCCTCTCTCATCTTCCTCCCCAGGCTCCGCGCCCTCCTCCTCAACCTCTGGGTCGGCGGCACCGGCCGTAAGGTCTTCGCAATCGAGAATCTCTGAGATCCGGCGGATCTGGGGGACGTCTCGGGCGCCGCGGCCTTCTCGGAGCGTTCCGGAACGCTCTGAGAGCGTTCCGGAGCGCTCTGGAACGGATTTGTCCTTGTCCTAACCTGGTCCGGTGTCGGGCCCCCCAGCACCTCCTCATGTCGTGGCGACTCGGCGTCGGCTTCTGGCACCGCGTGGGTGGTTCCACCCTGCGCAATCGCGGCAGTCTGAAGGCGCGAAGTCACCCTCTCCACCCCCTCCTCCGCGACATTCGAACAATTAATCGGAAGAAACCTCCAATGAACGCTCCGTTTTGATAACGAGCCGCCCTCCATCCGTGTCACAGTCGGAAACCCTTTAGGCAAATGAACGCGACACTTAGGCGCGAACCCCATATTGAAAGTTACCTCTCACCTCCATCCATG
The DNA here is from genome assembly GCA_963575745.1 of Prorocentrum cordatum. Taxonomy (NCBI): domain Eukaryota; class Dinophyceae; order Prorocentrales; family Prorocentraceae; genus Prorocentrum; species Prorocentrum cordatum. The sequence goes on along the minus strand of CAUYUJ010019569.1, from coordinate 137,860 downwards.
TACGTAACTGTTGGAAGCGTGAAGGGTGAATGTGCGCGGCGCCGAGGCGAGAACCACATTAAAAACCAACACCCCTCCATCCGTGTCGCTGCTTGGAACATGTAAGACGACTGTGCGCGGCGTTGAGGCGAGAGCGATAGTTAGCAAATCGCAATAGCTGCTGGAAGTTTCACGATTCGGGGCCCTAGTCGGGGAGGAAGTCCCAGGCGAAACGCCCAGCCCGCCCTCGCTCGACACGTCTCAGACGAGGTCCTCCTCCTCGTCCTCCTCCTCCTCCTCGTCCTCCTCCCTCTCCTCCTCCCCCTCCGCCTCTCACTCCTCCTCCTCCTCCTCCTCCTCCTCCTCCTCCTCCTCCCCCTCCGCCTCTCACTCCTCCTCCTCCTCCTCCTCTTCTCCTCCTCCTCCTCCTTCTTGCGAAGGCCAGGGGGCGCACCTCCTCCTCCTCCTCCTCTCCTCCTCCTTCCTCCTCCTCCTCCTCCTCCTCCTCCTCCTCCTCCTCCTCCTCCTCTTCCTGGATTAAGAGGAGGCGGGCGGGAGGGAGCGGGGAGGAGGCCCCCGCCCTCCTCCCTGGAAGGTAGGTGCACCTTGCGGCCACACTCACACGTCATGCTGGGCTTACGCTACGTATTGATTAGGCACAACAGGACCCATAACCCTTTGGGAGGCGACCTAATTTAGGAGGGCCAGGAACAGTAAGCAGGAATAAGGGGGTCTGTTCCGCAGATGTATCGAACCAAACCGCCCAGTCTCATTAGCCCCAGTGCGAAGAGGGGACCTCAGTGAGGCCACGTCTTCCTCGTATTATTATGGTTAGGGTTTTTTGTCGTCGATGAATGATGGCCTCAGCTCAGCAGCCCGCTCGCTTAGCCCAAACGTGCAGACGTCTCCCTGGCGGCAACCGGGACGATGATGTGATCCGTGCCTCGGACGGGGTGCGGCGCAATGCTTGCGGAGGCTGAGCTCGCAGAGCGCATTGAGCTGTCGAGGCCCGATTATCGTAGCCGGCAAGGTCGCGTTATCCGTAATTCCGTACGGCAGGATCGTGTCGTGATGACTTCCAATTTCTGACACCGTGTCGATCGTTCAACCTTGATTGATCGCGGCTTTCCGATAGCGCCGTTCGAGGTCGGCTAATTCTGGGCCACAAGCGGCGTTCAACCTTGAACGCCCGCTTCTGGGGTCACCGCTGTGTCTACCTGGCAAAAACCTGCCGTAACTCCGTCTGCTGTCCAACATCGCGACGATGATGGTGCCGCAGTGCCGCAGCTCTCCGACCCCTCAACGGGTGCGCCCTAACAAGCAAATTCGAGGCGAGTCTAGCTGCTGACACGAGAGCGCCCCAGGGGGCTACAAAAGGGGCAACTCCTCCTCTTCCTCCGCCTCGCGCGGTCCTGGGAGGGGGGTTGCGACCAGCCCTGCGCCCGACAGGCAGCCCCATGACGCGCGGCATGCGTGCCCTCCATTGGGGTTGCTGGCCTAGTGGCCAGTGCCGATGCGTGCAGAGCGCAGCGGCATTCCATAGGTGAGGACGCGTCGGCCTCTTCTCAGAGTCTTTTTTTCCTGGCATGTCCGCTGGCTGGCGGCCTGAAGGCGGCAACTTTGCGCACAGGCGTCTGACTGAACCTCAGAAGACTCCATGAGCTCACTCATTCATCCCCCTTCTCAGCGGCGAGCGAGGGGGAGAAGTGAGAAGGAGAAGGCCTTCCAAGTAGGCTCGGAAGTCCCGCGGCCTTTTGAGAAGTCTTCTGACTTCTGATCCTTCACAAAAGACAAAGCAAACACTTCTTAAAGGCACGAGGGCTTCTGAGAGAAGTCCCGCCGCCATCTGAGAAGGCCTTCTTCACACTTCCCCCCCTCGCTCGCCGCCGACCTTCGAAACCGACGGCGATCTTCGAGGACCTCTCGGCGGGCCGAGAGGCCGGGCGCGGCGGCTGTGAAAGGCCCCGGGCGCGGACGCCTTGGCGCCATTCCGTTTGGCGTCCAGCAGCAGCTCATCCAGGGCACGCAGCTGCACGTCGCTGGCCAGCGGGCCCAGCTCGACGCCCTCGTCGAGGCCGTTCCCCAGCACCGCCTCGTGGGGCTCTGCGCTCGGGAAATTTGGCTTAGCGGGTCGCTGATGCGGCCCCCGCGACACGCCGTGCCCTGCGAGCGGATAGCGGAGCGGGAGGTCGGGAACAGCTCGGGAAATGAACGCTCGTGGACTGGGACGCGGATAGCGTGTCGCGCCGAAGCGTGACGTGCCAGAGCCGACGAAGCGACACGCTCAGCCACATGTCCTGACCGTATCTGGACGGGGGGGGGAGCGTCGAGCCCCGACTCCCTCCAACACACCAGCAGCGCACAGAGCGGAGGGCCCGAAGACGGACGGAGCGAGAGCCCGAAGTGCGAGCCACGACGGGGACCGACCAGGGTCGCGAAAGGGGCCACGACACCCCGCAGAGAGGCAGGAGGGGCAGGATCAAGCACCGACGACCGAGAACTTCGGAAGTCTGTCCAAGGCCCCGTGGGAGGAGGAGGAGGAGGAGGAGGAGGAGGAGGAGGAGGAGGAGGAGGAGGAGGAGAAGGAGGAGGGGGGGGAGGAGGAGGGGGAGGAGGAGGAGGAGGAGGAGGAGGAGGAGGAGGAGGGAGGAGGGAGGAGGCAGGAGGAGGAAGAGGAGGGAGGAGGAGGGAGGAGAAGGAGGAGGAGGAAGAGGAGGAGGAGGCTGGGGTCTTTTGTCATAGACCAGGGCGCTGGCACTGGCTAGCCCGAGGAAGCCGCAGCCACGGGCCGAGACGTTCTCCAGTCTCCGTTCTCTCTGGTCGGAGCCTGCAGCGTGAATGCGTGCAATGTGCTGGTCCCCGGAGCCCGGACGCGTGGGCCGTTTTGGGGCCTCCTCAGGACGCGTGTGCGGCCCAGGACCTAGGTGGTATGCGACGACGACGACGACGACAACGACGCCGACGACGACGACGACGACTCAGCGACGACAATGACGCAACGACGACGACGACGATGACGTTGACGACGACGACGACGACAACGACGACGCGATGACAACGACGCAACGATGACGACGACAACGACGACGACGACGACTCGGCGACGCCGCAACGACGACGACGATGTTGACGACGACGACAACAACGACGACGACGCGACGACGACGACGCAACGATGACGACGACGACGACGTGGATGACGACGACTCAGCGACGACGACTCAGCAACGACGCAACGACGACGACGACGACGACGTGGATGACGACAACGACGACGACTCAGCAACGACACAACGACGACAACGACGATGTGGATGACAATGACGACGACGACAATGACTACGACGACCACGACAACGACGACTCAGCGACGACGCAAAGACGACGACGATGTTGACGACGACGACGACCACGACGACGCGACGACAACGACGCAACGACGACGACGACGATGGTGATGCTGACGACGACAACGACAACGACGACGCCATGACAACGACGCACTGATGACGACGACGATGACGACGACTCAGCGACGACGACTCAGCGACGACGCGACGACGACGATGACGACGACTCAGCGACGACGGCGGGGACGTGGATGCCGACAATGACGACGACTCAGCGACGACGCAACGACGACAACGACGATGATGATGACGATGTTGTCGACGACGACGACCATGACGATGACGTCCACGCTACGACGACTCAGCGACGACACAACGACGACGACGACCACGACGACGCAACGACGACGACGCAACGACGACGACGACGACGTGGATGTCGACGACGACGACGACGACTCAGCGACGACGCAACGACGACGACGAAGCTGTTGACGACGACGATATTGACGACGACGACGACGCGACAACAACGACGCAACGTTGACGACGACAACGTGGGTGACGACGACGATGACGACGACTCAGCGACGACGACTCAGCGACGACGCAACGACGACGACGACCACGACGACGACGACGTGGATGACGACGACGACGGCGACGACTCAGCGACGACGCAACGACGACACTAACGATGATGATGACGATGTTGGCGACGACGACGACGACAATGACAACGACGACCACGACCACGACGACTCAGCGACGACGCAACGACGACGACGATGTTGACGACGACGACGACCACGACGACGCGACAACACCGACGCAACGACGACGACGACGTTGATGTCGACGACGACGAGGACAACGACGACGGCGACTCAGCGAAGACGCAACGACGACGACGCTGTTGACGACGTCGGCGACGCGACAACGACGACGATCATGTTGACGACGACGACGTGGATGACGACTCAGCAACGACGACTCAGCGACGACGCAACGACGACAACGACGATGTTGACGACAACGACGGCGTCGGCGACGACGACGACAACAGCTCAGCGAGGACGCAACGACGACGACGATGTTGACGACAACGCTGACGACGACTGCGACGACGACGACGACCACGACGAAGACGACCACGACGACGACGACCACGACCACGACGACCACGACGACTCAGCGACGACGCAACGACGACGACGAGGTTGACGACGACGACGATGACGACGACACAGCGACGACGACAACGACGATGTTGACGACTACGACGATGACGTGGAGGACGACGACTCAGCGACGACGCAGCGACGACGACGATGTTGACAACCACGACGACGACGCGACGACAACGACGCAACCACGACGACGACGACTCAGCGACGACGCAACGACGACGACGACGATGTTGATGACGACGACGACTGCGACGACGACGACGATGTTGACGACGACGACGATATTGACGACGACGACGCGACGACCACGACGACGATGTTGACGACAACGACCACGACGACGACGACGACTGAGCGACGACGCAACGACGGCGACGACGACAATGACAACAACGACCACGACGATGACGACTGAGCGACGACGCAACGACGGCTACGACGATGTTGGCGACGAAGACGGCGACTCAGCGTCGACGCAACGACGACAACGAGGATGTTGACGACGACGGCGACGACGACGACGACGCCCCCGACCACGACCACGACGACGACTCAGCGACGACGCAACGACGACGACGATGTTGACGACGACGACCACGACGACGCAACGACGACGACGCAACAACGACGACGACGTGGATGCCGACGACGACGACGACGCAATGACGACGACGACAACGACGCATCGACGACGACGACGACGACGTGGATGACGACGACGACGACAACGCAACGACGACGACGACGACGACGACGACGACGAGCCGCCTGGCTCGAGCTCGTTCCCTAGCAGCGAGGATCGAGGGTTCCGCAGGTGCGGTGCCCCCCGGGGGTCTGGTCCGAGGCGCTGCGGGGGGACGGGAGCCCGCGTAAGTCGAGCATGCCTTAGGAGGCAACTACTGCGAGGTTTTTCGTGGGAACGATTAAGGAGGATTAAGCCCCATTTAGGAGCTGTTACGCCGAAACGGGCCTCGGATTAAGCGGGATTAAGCTGGATTAAGCGGGATTAAGCCGGATTTCAGACCAGGGCAGAATCAGAATTTGACCTCCCAGGAGTTGCATCCGAGCATGCCCCTCTACAAGAGAAATATTCGAGAATAGCAACAAGATCGTCAAGTGACGGTTTTCCGTGCTCTTTTGAATAGGGTCTGGTCTGAGGCGATGCGGGGGCGGTGCGAGGGTTAAGTCAGGCATGTCCCTGCACAGGAGGAATACTCGAGAATAGTACAAAGATAGTCAGGTGACGGTTTCCTCGTGCTCTTGTGATCTTTTGTTTTACTATTCTTCCTTTTTCGCTCACGATCCGCCTGTAGGAGGACATGCCCGGCCTCAGAGCAGGGGGAGGGGATTGCAGCGGACCCAGAGGACACGAAGGGAAGAGGGTCACTCGACAGGGGACGGGCGCAAGCGGAGGAGGAGGAGGAGGAGATGGAGGAGGAGGAGAAGGAGGAGAAGGAGGAGGGGGGGGAGGAGGAGGAGGAGGAGGAGGAGTGGAGTGGAGCAATCGGACGTAGTCCGTTCGGAACCCAGAGACGCCAGGGGGGCCATCCAATATTTCTCGGAGGGCCGTGGGGGGCGACATCCCACGGCACACCGCGACAGGCCCCCCTGGCCTCACAATTTACTCGGAGGCAGCACCCGCCGCGTAGGAACCGATCGCGGCTTCGGCTGCCGAAACGTGCATAGCCTCTAGAACACACTTGCTGGGACCCGATCTGGACGGGTGAAGGCCTCGCCTGATCCTGCTGAGGTTTTCGAGGCCTTTGCCAGTGGGTCCCAGGGCCCTGCGCTCTCCCACTTGGTGGGGGAGAGGGCAAGGAAACTGTAGGCTTTTAACCTGGTGTGTGGCCGTATGGCCGCACTTCACACAGAAGAACATTTGCCACTTGGGGATGGTGGCCAACGTGTGGGAGGGGTGTATCGCCTTGCCACTGATCACACGGGGACCCCGCGACCACAGCACCTCGCCACACGCAGCAAACTCGGGAAGGGGGCAAGGCGGTACACACTCCGTGGCGGCAGCTGGGATAACGTGGCAAGCATCGACGATGATGAGGCAGGCAGAGCATCGCCATTTATCTGCACACCGCTCGAATTTGTGCTGAGAAGCCGCGATCGCGGTCTGCAACATCGAACGAGGGGCTGCCTCCTGGGTGGGTTGCCTCTCTGGCCACAGTCCTCGAGGCTCTGAATTCTTGCCTAATGAACGTAGGATCAGTCGTGCCCTCTGTCGGACAATGGCTGCGATAGCATCGTATTCATCGGTCCTGGGAACAGGCGGGAGGGCAAGGGTGGCCGACTTGTGGCCCGCGCTTCCCGCGAGCTCGTCGGCTTGCTGGTTGCCGAGAGCAAGAAATTTTTGGAAACCATGCAAAGTCTGGGGATCGGCATGAGATGGGGTCCAGAGCACCGTGACCGAGGAGACGCCGCCAGGTCGATCCTGCACGAGGTGCCGAATTCTCAGCCAGAGATCCCCATTCTTATTCTTACCTCCAAGGCTGCCTGGCCTGAGACATCTGCCATTCTGCCAACCACGCTGCAGGGCTAGGTGATCTGTAACAAACGTGAAATCCTGCTGGCACGTCTCAAGAGCCAGGCAAAACGCATATAATTCGCCTCTTGGGACGGTCTGGCGGGGGCCTGGGAGGGGGGCAAGGAGGCCCGCGTGGAGGGTCCAGGAGGCCGAGGGAGGGTCCCAACGGAGGGCCGCGAGGCCAGAACCAACGCGACGTCGCCTGACGTCGTCGGAAAAGGCTCCGCCAGATCCGTCACCAAAAAGAAACAACTCGCCCTCTGCGTTACGAGCTCCTTCCCAAGACGGCAATCCCTCCCGCACCGCCCCAACAAACTCCCACCCGTCCCTCCCAATCAATGGAGGAGGAGGAGGAGGAGGAGGAGGAGGAGGAGGAGGAGGAGGGGAGGAGGAGGAGGAGGAGGGGGAGGAGACGGAGGTGGAGGAAGAGGAGGAGGAGGAGGGCGAGGAGGAGGAGGAGGAGGAGGAGGAGAAGGGGAAGGAGCGATCAGGAAAACGTGGGGGTGGGAGGGGAGCTATGGAGGTGGATTGGGATGGGAGAGGTGGGGCTGGGAATTGGAAGGAGGGGGCGACGCCGTGGCCATTGACCTGCGAACAGGAAGGTCAGAAGAAGCTGCAAGGGCAGCCGAGCAAGAGCGCATGCCAGCTTTGACAGAGGCCTCCCAGATGGGGTCCGAGTAGAAGGGGTCGGAAGGTCGGGCCGCATCGCCAATGCATCGCCAGTGTATCGGCGATGCATCGGCGACGACGACGATACATCGGCGACGTCGGCGTGCAATACATCGGCCTCCACATCAAGCATCGACGACGCATCGCCGATGCGGCGCGATCCTCCGACTCCATCTACTCGGACCACATTCAGGAGGCCCAGATGTGAGTTCTCGAAAAGGGCTCCCATCCATCGGACGGCTCGAAGACGTCGATGCGGCCAGTGTTTCGCAACCCCGGGCCTCCGGAGGCCAGCTTCCTCGGGCCAGGGGAGCGCTGAGGAAACGGCTCGGGGTGAACACACTACCAAGGCTTCGCAACTTTGGGCCTCCAGAGGCCAGCTTCGGGCCAGGGATCGATCAGCAAACCAGTCGGGATGAATACAGCCTGCTCCCAGGGGGAAGGGGCCGAGAGGTTTGCACGAAACATCGAGCCGCCGGATGTCTGGGATGGTCCGCTGCGGCCTTGCGGGCACGTGCAACCAGCGCGCCCACGAACGGCTCGAAGATGTCCTCGCAGGCGTCAGTCGGCTCAGAACGCATGCGGGAAGCGTGGCCATCTTGCGGTGGGCGGCTGGGATGGTTCGGACCGCTACGTTGATCACAACGGGGGGAATGTTTGCCTGGAGTGCAATTGCTCCTTGTTCTCTTCATCCTCCTTCTCGTCCTCTCTCCTTCTTCTTTCCCTGCTCGTCCTCCGTCTCCTCCTCCTCATCCTCCTCATCCTCCTCATCTTCCTCCTCATCCTCCATATCCTCTTCCTTATTCTCATCCTCCTCTTTCTCCTCTTTCTCCTCTTCCATCTCTTCCTTCTCCTCCTCCTCCTCCTCATCATCATCATCCTCTTCTCCTTCTCCTTCTCCCCCTCCTTCCTCCCTCCTACTTGTCCAGCTTGTCCTCCTCCTCCCCCTCCCCTTCCTCCTCCACCCCTCCTCCTCCTCCTGCTCCTCCTCCTCCTCCTCCTCTTCCTCCTCCCCCTCCATATCTTCCCTCTGGTCTCCTCATGCTGCTCGACATCCTGCTGCTCCTGTCCACTTCGGCTTCGCAAACTAGACGCCCAAAGATCTCAAGAGCGCAACGCCGCAGGCGAAGGGTGCCATTGACCATGCTGGCGAGCGAAGTGTGCACGTCCAGTGAGCCGCGGAGGAGGGGGAGCGCCGGGATGGGGGAGGGGGGGAAACTAGCAGGGGGAGACTGAAGAAGCATGAGGGTGATGATGGGAATGGGGGAGGCAGAGGAGGAGCGGGAGGGTACGCAGAGGAGCGGGGGAAGGAAGGGGAGGAAGACAGGGAGGATGGGGAGGAGGAGAGGAGGGTGGGAATAGGAAGAGGAGGAGGAAGAGGAGGAGGAGGGAAATTGAGGAGGGGGTTGATGGGGCAGCAGAAGAATGTGGAGGAGGAGGAGGAGGAGGAGGAGGAGGAGGAGGAGGAGCAGTGTTTGCCAATGGCTTCTTGCGCGTAGTAGTGCATGGCCAGTGCGATGCGCGCTACACGCAAGCTCTGCAGGTGGCACGCTATTCGAAGGCGCTGCTTCTTTATTGTCGCAACAATATCTCTCTCTCTCTCGGGCATTTATTCCAGTATGACACTGTGTGGTGAAGGAGGAGGGTGATGAGGAAGGGTGACGAGGGAAGGGGGAGGAGACGAGAAGGACAGGATGGATAATAATCTTCAATGACAGGGATGGGGATGAAGAGGAGGCGGATGGGGAGGACGCAGAGGGGCAGGATAATCGTCACGCTAAAACAACGCATCGACGCCCTGCGCACCACCTGGCAGGTCCTCGTGGACATAGAGGCGCTTGATGGCAACGCAAGTCTGCCCGTTGTTGAAGAACGCGGCCTTGAAGACACCCTCCACTGTCTCCTAGGCTGGCGGCCCGCATTTACCTCTCTCCTGCTGTGGAGCCTTCACAAGGGAACAGGAGAGAAGCGAATCGGACGGGAAATGGCACGGCGCCAGGAAACCAATGGTTGAAACAAATCAACGGTGGACAAACAGACGAAAATAAAATATGTTCCTGCCCCATGGTGGAAGCCAACGCTTTCCGTCATGGGTCGAAGACGGGGAGGAGCATGATAACCGATAGAAGCACGAGCGGAGTGAGCCGAAGAGGATGGCGCTGAACACCCGAGAATTGCGCAGGGACCGACCGCCCCGGCATTCCTATGGTCCTATCACGAAATGCTCTTAGAAAAATGCCGATGTGGTAAAACAAAACAGACTCCGCCAGAAATGTTCTAAGAACATGTCGTGGGAATCACAAGAGGTTCTCAGAACATTGTTTGGCAGGGCCATAGGCGAGCCGGGACGCTTCGCCACAGCTCGAGAGAACCTTGCCGCAGGGGTCGCAGTGGGAGCCCGGCAGTCGTTTGAGCGTCTGGCTCCTGCCAGGTGCCGAGGCCATCCTCCGACCCCCCTTTCCGGATGTGTTGCTCCTCTCCGTCGCGCCACGAGAGGTGTCGTCTCCTCCTCCTCCTCCTCCTCCTCCTCCTCCTCCTCCTCCTCCTCCTCCTCCTCCTCCTCCTCCCCCTCCACTCAAAGAAGAGGGAATTTCTTAGGAACACGTTTTTGGAGGTCCGTGCGGACACCTTGGATCTGCGTTGGCCCCCATGGCGGCGCCTCCAGCGCCGCCCCCCTCGAGACCTCCGCACCGTCGATGACCTTGAAACGAAGGGTTTCCAACACTTGCACGGATAGGGGGGCGGGATGGGTCGAACGCTTTTTCCAAACGAGGCTCTCACTGTTGGCGCCGCCCACGCTCGTCTCAAGCAGTCCAGCAACGACACGGTTGGAGGGAGGCTTGTTTTCGAGCAGCTACACGGATGGAGGACGAATGTCTTTGAACTGGCCAGTCCGCCATGGAGCCGAGCAGACTCGTCTTAAACCATCCAACGTGTACAAATGTAAAGGAACCAGTGCTTTGACATGAGACTGCCCCATGCATCGAAGTACATCTACACCTGTACCTACATGTACTTCTACATCTGCATCTACATATGTTTATATATATGTGTAGATATACACATCTACATCAGCAATGCCACAACATATGCATGCACACACTCACATGCACACACACACTGACACTTACATGCGCAGGCCCATCTACACATATACACATCTGCATACACGTGTACAGGTACACACATATATATATATATACAAACATACAACTAATCTGTACACGCACATGCGTCAGCCACGTCCTGTGTAACAGCTGCACGGGCGGAGGGCGGCTCCTTTTCAGCACGGTGCTTGTGCTTGAGACTGCGCTCGTGTGCATCAGAAACAGTTTTTTGGGGGAATCGGCGATAGCCCGGGTTATCCTGGGGGGGAGGAGGAGGAGGAGGAGGAGGAGGAGGAGGAGGAGGAGGAGGAGGAGGAGGAGGAGGAGGAAGGAGGAGGAGGAGAGAGGAGGAGGAGGAGGAGAGGAGGAGGAGGAGAGGAGGAGGAGGAGGAGGAGGAGGAGGGGGCCGGCCGATAACCTAACCCTCGCGCTGTGGGCAGCCCTGCATACGCCCGCGCCCCCCCTCCCGCGGACCTGCACAACCGGCAAGGTTAGGTTACCCTGGGGGGGGGGAGGGGGGGGGGGGGCAGGCCCAATAATCCAGGTCATCGCCCGACCCTACAAAAAAATACTCTCTTGCAATGCACCTGTCGTTTATAGCAACAATTCGTTCAGCGGGGGGCCTCCTCTCCCGAGCGGGGCTACCGCTTGGCATACGCCTGAACGCTGCGTCATGACCACGCCCTGTGGCATCCCGTGCAGGCAGCTCGAGATATCCAGAGCAGGCTCTTCCAGCACGCACCTCCCGCAGGAAAATGCGGGCCCCTGGGGCGCTCGCCTTGCCAGGTCGGCGCTGCACGCGTTGAGAAAGGGCGCGTGCAGGGACGAGCGGGAAGGGGACTTGGAACGGCAAGGTGTGCTGCAATGTCGCTGACACATCTTGGGTTTGCTCCGGTCCTCCTCCTCCTCCTCCTCCTCCTCCGCCTCCTCCTCCTCCTCCTCCTCCTCCTCCTCCTCCTCCTCCTCCCTCCTCCTCCTAGGGCGCGTGCAGGGACGAACGGGAAGGGGACTTGGAATGGCAAGGTGTGTTGCATCATCGCTTGGCACATCTTGGTTTGCTCTGGTCCTCCTCCTCCTCCTCCTCCTCCTCCTCCTCCTCCTCCTCCTCCTCCTCCTCCTCCTCCTACTAGGGCGCGTGCAAGGACGATCGGGAAGGGGACTTGGAACGGCAAGGTGTGCTGCAACGTCGCTGGCACATCTGGGTTTGCTCTGGTCCTCCTCCTCCTCCTCCTCCTCCTCCTTATTCTCCTAGGGCGCGTGCAGCGACGGACGGGAAGGGGACTTGTAATGGCAAGGTGTGTTGCATCATCGCTGGCACATGTTGGGTTTGCTCTGGTCCTCCTCCTCCTCCTCCTCCTCCTCCGCCTCCTCCTCCCTCGTTTCCTCCTCCTCCTCCTCCGCCTCTCCTCCTCCTCCTAGGGCGCGTGCAGGGACGAGCGGGAAGGGGACTTGAACGGCAAGGTGTGCTGCAATATCGCTGACAACATCTTGGGTTTGCTCCGGTCCTCCTCCTCCTCCTCCTCCTCCTCCTCCTCCTCCTCCTCCGCCTCCCTCCTCCTCCTCTCCTCCTCCTCCTTAGGGCGCGTGCAGGGACGAACGGGAAGGGGACTTGGAATGGCAAGGTGTGTTGCAATCATCGCTGGCACATCTGGGTTTGCTCTGGTCCTCCTCCTCCTCCTCCTCCTCCTCCTCCTCCTCCTCCTCCTCCTACTAGGGCGCGTGCAGGGACGATCGGGAAGGGGACTTGGAACGGCAAGGTGTGCTGCAACGTCGCTGGCACATCTGGGTTTGCTCTGGTCCTCCTCCTCCTCCTCCTTATTCTCCTAGGGCGCGTGCAGGGACGGACGGGAAGGGGACTTGTAATGGCAAGGTGTGTTGCGTCATCGCTGGCACATGTTGGGTTTGCTCTGGTCCTCCTCCTCCTCCTCCTCCTCCTCCTCCTCCTCCTCCTCCAGTCTTCTCCTCCTCCAGTCTTCTCCTCCTCGTCGGGTGCTGGAGAAGTGATGCTGGCCCCCGGTGTTCCCCGCGACAATTCGCGCCGCTCTAAAACGCGTGGGGCCCTCTGGGCCCCGAGAGGGGTGCCCTAGAAACCGCCTGGGCCTCCCCGAGAATTAGGTCGGGCATGTCCTCCTACAGGCGGGTTTGGAAGAACAGAAAGAATAGCCAGAAATAAGCAAAACATCAAACGAGCACGACAAACCGTCACCATCTCGGCCGGCCCCCTTGTGGGGCCACCATGCTGTAGGACGAGGGTTTGCTGTTCCCTGCGCCAGTTCCAGTTTCCAGTTTCCACTGTTACAGTGCTGCTTCATGCTGTTTACTGTTCCTTGTTGTCGAACGCGCGAGGGAGGGAGCCGAAAATCAGCCTGGTTAGCGTGTCCTCGGAGGGATCTCTAAATTTCTAGGGGATGAAATTGACACCCCTCACGCAGATCGGCGGGGCCAGAGTCTACACATGGGATTTGCCACGTTTCTGAAATGCGGCGGCACCCCTCACGCAGATCGGCGGGGTCAGGGTCTAAAAGCACATGGGATGTCCAACATGTCTGACACTCGGGGGCACCCCTCACGCAGATCGGCGGGGTCAGGGTCCAAAACCAATGGGATTTGTTACATGTTTACAATTCGGCGGCAACCCTCATGCAGATCGGCGGAGTCAGGGTCGAAAAACAAATTGGCTTTGCTACATTTCTGAAATTCGGTTGCTTCCCTCACGCAGATCGGCGGGGGCAGGGTCTAAAAACACATGGGATTTGCCACATTTTTGAAATTCGGCGGCACCCCTCGCGCAGATCGGCGGGGTCAGGGTCCAAAACCAATGGGATTTGCCACATTTCTGAAATTCGGCGGCACCCCTCACGCAGATCAGCAGAGTCAAGGTCAAACAACCAGTGGGCTTCGCTACATTTCTAAAATTCGGCGGCACCCCTCACGCAGATCAGCAGAGTCAGGGTCGAAAAACTCATTGGGTCTACTACATTTCTGAAATTCGGCGGCACCCCTCACGCAGATCGGCGGGGTCAGGGACGAACAACATCAGCAGGGTCAGGGTCGAAAAACCCTTGTGATTTGCCACATGTCCGAAATTCTGTGGAAAACCTCAGTTCACAGCATACGGGGGCAGGTTCAAAATGCAACACTGAATTCAACAATATCATCAGAATCTCAATTTCTCTTGCCGATGCTGCTTCACGGCGGCGCCGAGGCCTCATGATTCAGCTTTTGCATAGCCCATTATCCGAGAGAGGGGGCCGGCGGCAGGGGGCGAAGCCCTTACAGATATTGTCTGCCATTCTTGAATATTCCCCCTGTGGAGGGACATGCCTAAGTTAACGCTAGGCTCCGACCGCGCAGTCCCGATCGCCGTCGCCGCGGCAAAGCAAATCCTGGCGGTGCTGCGTGGTCAGCCGACTTGGAAGCCGCTTGCGCTCGAGGACTCAGCAAGGCCCCTGGCCACTTCGCTCGATGCGTCGCCGAAGGCGGCGGATTCGGCTCCGGCAATCCGTCACCGTGTCGTGGGCACTGAATGGAGCGCCCTCGGGTCCTCAAGGCCCAAAGCCCCAAGTGCCGTATTTGCCAGGGTGTCTCGCAGATCTCCTGGGGTGCTCTGCAGGACTTTCCCAGAGGCACCAGCAACACATGTCAGGACATGCACGATCCAGGGCCAGGGCTGCCCCCCTCCCAGTGCTGATGGGATCGACTCCACCCCCGCTAGATGGGTACACGTCGCTCATTTCTAATCGTGCTCATTTGTGATTGTGCTCGTTTCTAATTCTTCCTGGCCACCTAGTGGCCACGAAGAGGCCCAGGATAGAACACTTAGAAATGAAAGGATCTTGGCCCCCCACAAAGTCAAAGACATTTAAACTAATTAGAAATGAACAATGCGTACGCCCGTGAGCCTCGCGCTGGCCTCGCGAATGGAGTCGCTCCCTCCCCCCCTCTCGCTGTGGTCGTGGTCCTGTGGGCCCGGCGCGGTGGTGGGTGCCTGTGCCCCCCGCTGCCCCTATGGGTGCGTGGGGTGGTTCGTTGTTGGCGGCGGCGGCGGCGGCGGCGGCGGCGTCGTCGTCGTCGTCGTCGACGTCGTCGTCGTCGTCGTCGTCGTCGTCGTCCGTCGTCGTCGTCGTCGGCGGCGTCGGCGTCGGCGTCGTCGTCGTCTTCCATCCGCATCGGCGTCGGCGTCGGCGTCGGCGTCGGCGTCGTCGACGTCGCCGTCAGAGCCGTCATCGTCATCGTCGTCGTCTTCCGTCGGCGTCGTCGTCGTCGTCGTCTTCCCCCCCATCCGATCTGGGGGGGGGCTGTGAACCCTCGACCTGGGATCAAGCGTTTCCTAAGATGGTCCTGTGGGCCGTTCTTGAGCTCTCTTGGGCGCCTCTTGGGCCGGCTTGCAGGCCCTGGGAGCTGGCGCCCTAAGATGCCAAACTTGCCTAAATCTCTGGGGCACCTGTGCCGTTTCAATATTATCGCCTTGTCCGTCTCAAAAACTTCCGAGGCGCCCCAAGAAGCCATCAACATCGCCCCGAGACAGCTCCAAGAGGGGCCCGAGCAGGGGAGCACGAAAAGACCTTTTCGAGCCCTCCACTCCACGATTGCCCAAATGTCCTCCCAAAGCCCCCCGAGGAGCCCCGAGGCGTCCCCAGGAGGCCCCCACGAGGCCCCAAAGAGGCCCTCAAGGAGCCCCCAAGATGCCCCCAGTCGCCCTCCAAGAGGCACCCTCAGATACCACACTGTGGACCCGATGGGCATCCGACCATAACCCAGGCACGGGTGGCGGGGTGCCGAATGCCACACGATCCTGCACGATGGGTCAGCCGTGGACCGCAGGCACCGTGGACCATTACTGAGGGGTAAAGGATCCTACTTCGCTGTTGACCACCCTCGCTTCCAAACGGGAGTCAAACGCTACCAAACCACGCGTGGGGTGGCCCGCAGCGGTCAGGCTGTTTGACGAGGAGGCGCGTGGTATGACTTGGTTTCGCCTGGAAGGAAAAGCGGGGTCTGTCAGTAACCCACCCTCTGGATCACAACACATCCCCTCCCCTGCTCCCGCACCGTCGCCCCTCCACTCCCCCTTCGTGCCATCCGCGCTCAGAATGATGGGCCTGTTTTCCACCACCACCACCATAAGTTGGGGGAAGGAGGTGGAGGATGAGGAGGAGAAGGAGGAGGAGGAGGAGGAGGAGGAGGAGGAGGTAGAAGAGGGGGAGGAGGACCCCCTCCCCCCTCCAACTTATGATGGTGGTGGTGGTGAAAACAGGCCCATGGCAGACGGAGGAGTGCCTCGCAGCCTCGCCATGCGCCGCCCTCGCCGGCGAGTGTCGCGGAGTCGCCTCCGCGGTGAGCTGCGGTCCCGAGAGAGGGTGCGGTGGACGACTGCGCGGCGACCTCGGAACCCCGGAGGACAGCCCCGCGCGGCCCAGTCACCGCAGGGCGAGCTGGGACCCTCAGGAGGACCCTGTGGCCCGAGACGTCCTCGGAGAGCGGCCGGGCTCCCAAGACCGCGCGGCCGACCCCGACTCCACACCGACTCGCGACACGGGGTGGTTGAAGGGGGCCCTGGGACACACAAATAAACAGACACAACTGCCAGAATTCCGTGTATGTTATATCTTTTCTAGGTGTTGGTCTTCCCCCCACTTCCCATATTTTCCTATATTTTCCTGGGGATCGAGGCTTACTCGTGTCTGTGTTTTTTTCCCTCTCCTGAGTGGTCACCGCACCGTTCGGGGGTCCCTGATCTACGGGAGGTGGCGCGGATGCGCCCCCACGGCGGGGCCAAGGAGCCGCCTCTGAGGGCCCGAGATGAAGAGGTGCTCCGTGAGTCCTTCAAGCTTCTCGGGGGAGCTCGTGGTCGTCCCCGTGGCGCCCAATAGCGTGCCCAGTCGCACGCAGAAGCGGACATCCATGCATCTCCCTCACGTGGCGTTCCTGGGCGCTATTAGTCGCGCTACTGGCCGCCATTAGGCGCTATTCGCCGATGTACATACAATGTAACACCTGCGGGAACTTCTGTGGTTTATTATCTCATCGCTAACCAGACGACCGCGTGCGGGACAGAGAGAGTTGTCGACGTCGGCGGCGATCGGAGAGAACTGTGCAATACGAAGCCAAGAACAGGACAACATCGGCCCGGGATTGGGCCATCTCTGAGATCCGGCGGTTCCGGAAAACGCATCGGGCGCCGCGGCCGTTCTAGAGCGCTCTGGAACGCTCTGGCAGCGTTACCTTGCCATCGCTCAGCAGCCCGTTCCCCGTGAATGTTTCGGTGTCGTGCGTTTTTTGCCGCAAGACGATCCACGATGCTCTTCGCTGGCCCTCGCCGAGAAGATGTGCACACGTCCGAGCTACAGTCGGGGCCTTGACCCAAGGAACCCTAAATAAGGAACGAAGGCCCTTTTTTCATAAGTTAACCTGCGACTTGCCACCACAAACTTCAGGAAAACATTGGGCAAGGTGTGGAACAATGAAGGAACACCGAGCCCCTCCCCAACGAAAAGGGTTCCTTCTTCGGCGCCCCGACTGTATGCCGAGCTCCGCAGCGCTCTCTGCAGCGCAGCAGCCCTTTCCCGGGGCCCGCCCGACGGGGTGCCCCCGGAGTGGCTGCCTCTGGCGGAGGTCGGCGCGCTCTCCCGGAGCGCCCGCTCCTCCTCCTCCTCCTCCTCCTCCTCCTCCTCCTCCTCCTCCTCCTCCTCCTCCTCCTCCTCCTCCCTCCTCCTCCTCCTCCTCCTCCTCCTCCTCCTCCTCCTCCTCCTCCTCCCTCCTCCTCCCTCCTCCTCCTCCTCCTCCTCCTCCGCCTCCTCCTCCTCCTCCTCCTCCTCCTCCTCCTCCTCCTCTCTCTCTCCTCCTCCTCCTCCTCCTCCTCCTCCTCCTCCTCCTCCTCCTCCTCCTCCTCCTCCCCTGGAGCGCCCGCCCTGGCATCCAGGAAATGGTTGACCGCGGCCGCGCGTGCCTTCCCCGGCCGGCCCGCAGGCTTTCGGCGCTCTCGCCGCGGACGGCACGACTTGCTGCAATCCACGGCAGGTTCGTGCCGTGGCGGCCCCAGCGTTGGTGCCCGACTCCGCGTAGATCGCTCAACCTTGCACGGATTCTGTTACGACGCGAACTGGCCGTAAGCCTCGCCTCTGGTCGTTGCCGGCGTGCTGGTGCCTCATGGGCCTCTGATCCGTAACGTTGCCCTTCGTCCCGCTCGTGTCTTTGCTCCTCCGCTTGTATGCTATTGCCATTGCTATGACCTGATGTATATCATCCTGCTCTTGTTCTTGCTATTGCCACCGCTCTTTTCGCCATTGACCATGCGGCGCGCGTGAGCAGGTGGAGGAGGGGACCTCTTTCTCGGCGTCGCGCGCACCCCGAATGGACCGCAAGGTCCAGGCATGGACACACACTGGCAGCCGCGGACACGACGGCGGCGAGGGCGAGGGCGACGACGACAGACGAGCGAGCGCAGCGACGACGAACAACGACGATGGCGGCGGCGGCCGCTCGCGCGGCAGGCGGCGCAGGGACGGGCGAGGAGTGCCGAGCCAGTCCGCAATGTCGCAGTCGTGGCGAATGATGGCGGCATCGTTGCCGCCGAGCTCCAGCAGCACCCGGGTGAACCCGGCCTCCGCGCACGCGGTCATGACCTTGCGGCCCACCTCGGTCGAGCCCGTGAAGACCACCTGGAAGGCGAGGGGGGGAAGGCCGCTGGACAGTCCGCAAGGCGCTTGGTCCTCTCCGTCTGCCTCTGGGGGCCTCCAGGGACCCCCGGAAGCCTCTGCGGGCCTCCGGAGGGCGCAGGCCGCTTCTCCGTCCACCTCATCGGCAGCACCCACGCCTGCTTCACTTCCATCCCTGGGCTCCCCGCTGCTCGCCCACCACCTTGTCGTGCACGCTATGCGCCCCAAGGAGAACCAAACAGGCATGCGTGCCAGAAGCAGTCCTGCACTCCTTGCCGCCGGTCCCCCCCCCCTGGGGGAATGACATCCACGTCATGCCTGCAAGTTTGTGTCCCAGGAGCCGCGCTCCACAGAATGCTTGGGTGCTGAGGTCGGGATATTGCTTGTTCGGGGGCATGCAAGGATGATGGTGATGATGATGCTGCTGCTGATGATGATGATTATGCTGATGGTGATGATGCTGATGCTGATGCTGATGCTGCTGATGATGCTGATCATGACGATGACGATGGCGATGACGATGACGATGATGATGATGATGCTGATGATGATGATGCTGATGATGCTGATGATGCTGATGATGATGCTGATGATGATGATGATGATCATCATCATCACCATCACCATCATCATCACCATCATCATCATCATCATCATCATCATCATCATCATCATCATCATCATCATCATCATCATCATCATCATCATCATCATCATCGTGAGGAGGATGAGGAGATGGAGAAGGAAGAGGAGGAGGACGAGGAGGAGGACGAGGAAAAGTAGGGGGAGGAGGAGGGAGGATGAGGATGAGGACGAGAATGATGAGGATGAGGATGAGGATACGGAGGAGGATGAGGATGAGGATGAGGATGAGGATGAGGATGAGGATGAGGATACGGAGGAGGAGGAGGAGGAGGAGGAGGAGGAGGAGGAGGAGGAGGAGGAAGAGAAGAAGGAGAAGGACCACCCCGTTCGGCTGCTGCCGCTCCTTTCTCTCGGGGAGGCGCCATGGTCGATGCCCCCAGTCTAAGAGCAGGCGAGAGCCGAGCGAGGAGGACGTCCACGTCCGCGCCGACGCCGACGCCGACGCGAGACCTTCGACGAGGAGGTCGTCGTCGTCGTCGACGACGCGCGCGGGCCGGGCTCAGGGCGCAGCTTCGCCCGCGCTCGCTGCCGGGGCCGGCGCCCCGCCCGCGGCCTGCGGCCCCGCCCGCCCTGCGCCCCCCGCGCTGGCGCCCGGGGCTGCGCCCTCGCCGCCGCCGGCGGGCCCCCGCGGCAGCAGCGCGATCACGGCGTCGAGGCCCCTGTCGCCCTGCAGCCCCTCCCCGAAGGCCGGGTCGGAGGAGAGGGGGGGAGGGGGGGGATATAGGGGAAGGGGAGCGCAGGCACAGGAAGGGGGGGATATATAGGGGAAGGGGTGGTGGGGAAGGGGGGGGGGGGGGGGGGGGAAGGGGGGTAGGCAGGTGCAGAAAACACGCAGTGCAAGCATGGCCTCGTGTCTTTGCACATCGCGGTGCGGTGCCCCCCTCCCCCCCTCCCCCCGGGGCCATCCAGTGCCAGTGGCAGTGGAGGTAACCTCACCGTGGCGAAAGGCTACAACCACGCGCTCATGGCGAAACGAGGGCCCTGGGAAGCGTGCTGCAAGATAGGATCGCGGAGTCGGAGTCATTCGCCACCTCCCGAATGCTGGGCCCGGCTGGGCCCTGGGCTTTCGCGGCGCCCGCCAAGAAGGCGAGCGCCTGGACGGACGACTGCGTTGGGCCCCAGCCACAACTTCATACCTCTGGAAAACGGCAGGGACCGAACACTCACCAGGGACCCCGTGGGGACGAGAACACGCCTATGCCCTCGTAAAAAAACGCACCCATCACGCGCAACCCGCGCACTTGCACTCTTCCGCGGTCGGCCCAGCCGGCCCCGCCCCCCTCGGGCCCTCGCGAGTCGCCAACGAGGCTGGGCGGGCCCTCTCGCGGCAGATGAAACCTCGGGCCCCCGCGAGTCGCCAACGAGGGGCCCCCGACCCCGCGGCAAGTAAGACCTCGGGCCGGCGCCGCCGCTCGGCGGCGCTCGCGCCCTGCGCGCTTCGAGGGCGACCTCGGCAGGCACTGCGACTGCCGATGTGCGCTGCGAAGCCCAGTCGGCCAATCCGTTGAAGATCGCGCCCGGCTAAGCCACCAATAATTGAGTACCGTCTTTGTTGCAAGGAAGGGGTGACAAATCCGCTGCCTACGACTCGTTTCGGCCCCGCTGCCGGACGCCTTCCTCAATGCATGATCGCCTGCGGCGCCGGGAGGCGCTGGGAAAGCCAGCTGCGTGAGCCGACTCGCTGACCCCCCTTCGCTACCCCCCCTGCTAGCACCCCCCTGCAAAGGCAGCAACTGAACTCGGCCGGGCTGAACTCGGCCGGGCTGGTCTCGATCCGGGCCAAGCTGAATTCGGCCTGGTCCGAGTTCAGCCTGGCCGAGTTTCGCCTGGCCGAGTCTCTCCTGTCGCCTCAACCAACGCGTAGAACAAGTATGCGCGATAAGGATGCAAGGGCCTTGGACGACCATGTCGACACCTTTCGAGCGCGGCGCGGCAAGCGAAAGTGGTCAAGGATGTGCCGCAAGGGGCACGGATGCAAAGTGAACCTTCGAAACTCGCTCATCCTGACTATGCGCGTCGACCATCGTTTGCGAACATGTGTTCCCGAACCTTTTGCGAACCGTTCGTGTTGAACACTGTCCCTCCCCTAAAACGAGCGGCCGTGGACAAGGTGGAGGCCTTGAAGTTCGCGAACAGATCGTTCCAACGAACCGTTGACGAGCCGTTTGCGAGCATCCGAACACGGACATATTTTCACCCTGCCGAACACATTATCTGGCGACGAGCGAGGGGGGGAAATGAGAAGGAGAAGGCCTTCTCAGAAGGCTCGGAATTCCCCGAGCCTTCTGACAAGTTTTCTAAGCATTCCTTGGAGACGCCAGACAAAAGCCTCGGACTTCTGAAAGTCCCGCCGCCTTCTGAGAAGGCCGTCTCCTTCTCACTTCCCCCCCTCGCTGGCCGCCGAATTGTGGGGCGCACCTGCTCGCTACCACCCACCGCTCCGCCCGACCCGAGAAGGACTCGCCCTGCGTGCTGCGCACGTGCTCCGCCACCTGGCGCGGCGTGCTGCCCCGCCCGTCCAGCTGCAGCGGGTCCGCGCCGGCGGACGGCCGGGGGGCTGCCAAGTGGTGCCCCTGGCAGGTGGCCCCGGGTGTCGGTGCATCTGTGGAAGGCTGTGCCCAAGTAGTGGCCCTGGCAGGTGGCCCTGGGTACCTAGAAGGAAAAAACAAAAAAAACGCCAGGCACATAAACTTGCGGCGCTCCGCGCAGATTTCTTGGATCCGCGCTGGGCCCCCCCCGGCGGCGCCTCCAGCGCCGGCCCTGGCGCGCTCCGCGCGCCAGGGAGTGGGGTTCCAGAGCAGAGCCAAGAAATCCACGCGGAGCGCCACAAGTTTGTGTTTATGGCGTTCATTCTGATTATTGTTCGTCTTCTTTCTATTCGTATTATTATCATCATTATTGTTCGTATCATTACTATTTATATTTGCTGTTTGTCTTCTTTTATAATTCCTCTTTTGGGGGGTTTTCTTCTTCTTCTTCTTCGAGTATCAGTGCCTCTGTGGCAGGCTGTGCCCCGTGCTGCGTCCCTGGTCCCAGCGGCGCGGCGGCCCCACGGGCCAGGCACATCCCATGCACCTGCCACTCGTGGTGCGCCGACGGCTTGCTAGACTCAAGTCGGGCCTGTCTCTCTACAGGGTGAATATTCAAAGATAGCTTTAAAACAAAATAGTATGGGGACGATTGTTTGAATATGTTTTTGGTCATTTTGGAACATGTTTGGGGTACTTTAAATTCTTCGTCCAAAATCCCCCTGTAGAGGGACAGGCCCGACCTAATGCTAGACGGAGCGAGAGGAGGCCTCGCCCCCCAGGGCCACCTCAGCGCCGCCAGCGCTGCCAAGCGCAGGAGCGGATCGAGCCGCAAGCCGCCCATCCAGTGGGCGGCGGCATTCGAACCCTGGCCCCACCAGCCACCGATTCTCTCGAGTCGATGGGAGGCGGGGGCAGGGTTCGGACCTCGCCACGCGTTCGAGGAATTCTGGTCCCTGCCCCCGCCGCCCTTCGAGTTGCCTTCATCGCTGATCGGCGAGGGCAGGGTTCGGATGTTGCGCCGCCGACCTGGGCCCAGGGCGTCCCCAGCTTCTCGCAACAGTCTGGGCCCGTGGTGCCATGAAAACTTGGACGCCCGAAATGGGTACGGAAAACATGGGTACAATGCCCAACAACAAACGTTGTTCCAAACCAACAGCGGCCGCTGTTGGGCAGGCGGCCTTCTGTCTCGAATGGACACAGGCCGCGGCGGCGTGGACAGCGAGTCCTGTTCAAAATGAACAGGAACTGCTGTTGGGCATTGTACCCATTCTTTCCGTAGCCATCTCGTTCGTGCCATGAAAAGACCTGCAAGATTGCTGCGGGCTCCCAGAAGCGACGTACTGGCCTCTTCCGCCGCGAGAAGGGCCGGTGCAGCTCGCAGGCGGGAGCAGGCCGTCCAGGCCTGGGCGGCATGCGGAAGGCAGCTGCTCCCACTGCTCACGCGCTGTGGCCGGCGCAAGGTTTTCTGGGCTGGGCTGCGGCCTCTGGGCCTCGTGGGGTGTTCCCTGGAGCCCGTGGGTGTCGCCTCGGGAGTCCAGCTGACAGCGGGCGTCGGCTCAGGGATAGCCCCGCGCCCGCCCAGGAGATCCCGAGCACGACGACGACGACGACGACGACGACGACGACGACGACGACGACGACGACGACGACGACGAGGTCACGAGCACAGAAGGGGGGAACGAACGACGAGGCGACTGTACTTGATATCAAGAGGGTGATGCTGACGAGAAGGAGGAGGATGAGGAGGAAGAGCAGGAGGAAGAGGAGGAGGAGGAGGAGGAGGAGGAGGAGGAGGACACCTGGGGCCTCTCCAGGCCAGGGACACTTCCAGCAAGCCCCCCGTGGACAGGCATAGCTGCGCCATGGCCGCGTCGCCCCGGAAGGCGGCCCAGTGCAGCGCGGTCCACCCGCTGCGGTCCCCGCGGGAGAGGTCGCCCCGGGCCTCCAGGACCGCCACGAGGACGGCCTCGTGCCCCTCCACGGCGGCGCTGTGCGGCGGCGAGCGAGGGGGGGGAAGTGAGAAGGAGAAGGCCTTCTCAGAAGGCGGCGGGACTTCTCTCAGAAGCCCTCGCGCCGTCTGAGAGGCTTGTCTTATGCGTCTTCGGGGGAGGCTTCCTGTAGAGCACTTCTGGGAAGCCCGGGGGACTTCCGAACCTTCTGAGGAGGCCTTCTCCTTCTCGCTTGCCCCCCTCGCTCGCCGCCGAGCTGAGCAGCGGGGTGCGCCAGAAGACGTCCGCTCGGCGGTCCCACAAAGCTGGGGCCCCGAGGGATGGGGGCCCCGGGCAGGCGAGCGAGAACACGAGCAGAGCTCGTCGGAGCCCCGCGCGGATCTGTTGGGTGGGCGCTGGGCCCTCCTGGCCGCGCCTCCGGCGCCGCCCCTGGCGCGCTCCAGCGCAGATCCGAGAGACTCGCGCAGAGCTCGGAAGGGAAAGCTATATCTATATCTATATAATATATATATATATATATATATATATATATATATATGTATGTGTGTATATAAATATATACACGTTGGTGCAGTGTTTCTTTCTGCGGCCACAGTCCGACCTAGGCCAACAGAACACCCTTCAAGAACATGAGACATGAGACACTCGGGCGGCCAAAGCACGCAGAGCATCCAGGGGGATCCTTCCCAGGACGCACAAGAACACCAGACAAGCACGAATCACATCGAGGCACCCTCCCCGAACCGACCTCGATCTTATACCTCGGTCCGACTGCAAGGACTGGAAGGGATCTAATGTTGAATTCGCATTGTTCGAGGCCGCTCGGCCGTAGGGCCTCATCCCTCAAGTTGGAGGCGCCCGGGAGGTCTTAACTGGTCGGGACCCCAGAACATCGGCCAAGAGTGGGGACGAAGCCGAATGAGCGACGATGAAAAACGGGTCTTGCGCGAGATGGCACAGCGGTACGCGGGCCCACAGCGCGGCAAGCCACAGTGGAGACGAGAGAGCTTACGCGCGACCTTACGCGGGGAGCTTGCGCCCGAATGTCGGCGCAATCGAACCCCCGTTTTTTTGGCGCCGCTCAAATCCGTTCAAAATGGGTCCCCGGATCCCTCCCAGGGCTCATTACCCTAGATCCGTTTCGCAGTCCCGGGGCCCGAATAGGGCCTCCACCAGCCCGAAAAGGGCAACACACCCTCCAGAACCCAGAACCTCGAACCTGCCCGCCCTTCCTGCTGGCCAGAAACAATTGAAGGGGCCCTGGGACACACAAGTAAGTAGACACAAATAATAAAAATTCTCAATATTTTCATATATTTTCTTGGTTTTTCTGTTCCCCCCAGCTTCCCATATTTTCCCATAATTTCCTAGGAATCGACGATTAATTGTGTCTGTGTGTTTTTCCCCCTCCTGGAACAATGCTGGGCCACCTCAGACCCCTGGGCGGCGCCAGCCCCAAGGTTGAATGTGCATCATTAGAGGCCCCTCGTCCTTGCAGCAGGAGCTCGACCACAAAAAACCTCCCACAAGAAACCCAAACCTGACACCCCAGGATATTTGGTGTGGGAGCGTGCCGCTTTCTTAGCAGGACCATCGAAGCCCAAAAAACCAAGGAAAGGCTGCACCCTGGAGGCACGCAGGGTGTTTCTTGGCGTGGGTCTCAGCTGGCAATTCCCGGATAGCTCCTTTGAGAGCTAGTAAGGTTTCAGATTAAGAAGCCGGAGCCGCAGGGTAGCTCCGGACGTCGTTCCGGCGGCGGGCAGGACACCTCGGCGCGGGTTGCTTGAACTTGTAATCTGTCCCGAGAGACCTTTTTCTGAGCGTTTCCCAATACGCGTGCCCGGAACCTCTCCAGAAGGTCCTTCGGAAGCTGTCTCCAGGTGCTTCCAGAGTGCTCCGCCAGGCCTTTCCACGCCCTCCGGGCGCCCTGCTGTAATTACGGGTTTTGGACTACACAAGGTTAAAGCCCCATCCCTCGGAGCCCCATCTTTGAGCCGCCGATCCGCCGCGTTCGCGTCTGCGCCCTCCGACAGCAGCACCCGGCACCGCTCCGCGTCCCCGGCAATGGCCGCCCTGCACAGCTCCGTGTCCCCCTGCATGGCCATTGGCGGGCGGGGTCTGTGGGGCCGCCGAGGCGGGGTCACCGGAACCTTTCGGCGGCGACTCATGGGAGCCTCCCATACCGTCTTGTTGGCTCTTGCGGATCGACGCCGCTCGGCGCTAGTCCACGCTAAATCGATCTCAGACCGGCGCTACTGGACTCGACGCTAATCCGGCGCTTTCTCACCGATGTCCAAGCGCTACTCGGCGCTAGTGAATGCTAAAGACGGAACTGCCAAGGCTCCCATGATTTGCCACCCAAAAAGCGAGGTGGTTTTCGGAAACCCTGAAAGCAAACAAGATGGCTGGATGGCTGATCTTTCCTTCCGCCGGCTTCTGCCTGCTGTCCCGCCGCTGTTTTACGCCCGCGCGTTTCACCTGCCCTTCCGCCGCCTCCCACCGAGGAGGAGACGGCAACTCCTCGACCCTTCGGGAGTGAGGCCCTTCCTGGAGCCCCCCAGACACAAAGAGAGAGAGAGAGAGAGAGAAAGAGAGACAGAGAGCGCCAGCCACAAACAGTTGCTGCACTCGAGCCGAACCGCGCCACGCGCAGGCATCGGTCCAGCTCGCCGCGCGGCGCAGAGTCTTGTTCAACCGCGCCACGCGCAAGTCATGCTCAAGCTGCCTCCTGTGCACTCCGTGAGCCGTCTTCTGATTCCGGCCCCGGGCCCGCGCATCCCCCTCAGGCCCAGATGCACTCGCAGTGGCACAGGAAGGGCGCGAGATTCAGTCAACGAGTGGGCTCCAAAACTAGCCCAACTGGGCTGCCTACAGTCGAGCTCGATTGCAGAGGATAAGCGAAAGGACACAAGACCCTTCTGAGGGCCACATTGCCACCTGAATGCAGAAGGCATGGGTCGCGAAACGCAGGACACAAGGGTGCCCTTGATTTGGCAGGGTCGACCTACTAATCTGGGCCGACTGTACCATGTGCCCCCCCCACCCACATGGGATGCGCGGGGCCAAGCGACCACTGCAGGCGGCTGCGCAGAAGCTCCCACCAAACTTGTGTGCCAATCCCCACGCGGCCTGTGCGGGGTCCGCACAGGCGCGCCGGCCTCGTCGTGGCTGGGCCAGCGTGCCTGGCCATCCCAGACGCGCGACCAGATGGCCACACCGCATGCTCGCGAACATCCCGGCGAGCTCAATCACCAGCGCCGCTCACTCTGCGTGAGACAGCGCACAAAGAGAGTTCACGACCCAAGCGCATGGACACACTAAGGTTCAGATGCGCCCACACGGACAGGGGAGGGGGCGGGGGAGGGGAGGGGAGGTGGCGGGGGAGAAATGGAGACCCCACTTCCTCCGATCCCCCCCCTCACTTTTCTCGGTCCTCTTCATACTCTTCCTCCTCCTCCTCCTCCTCAACCGCCTCCTCCTCCTCCTCCGCCACTCTCAAGGCCATGGGGGAAACATGAAGATAAGCCAGGCTGCGTTGGTCATTGCACGCCCGCCTTGTTCACCAATGGGTTGCTGGAAATGAATGCGCCAGGATTGAACTCGAAGCTGTCTGCGCCCACAACCAGGTTGAGCACGCCCGGGGGGAGGAATGGCTGTAGAAGTAGTTTTTCGTTTGTGACAGGGATCGGCAAGCGCATGACGCAGATGGGTCATGCTGGCACGAACGCCACATTTCTCGCTCCTCTTTCCCTCTTCTCCCTCGGCTTCTCGTTCCCCTGTTTCTGCCCCTCCTCCTGGTAAGTCTTGCTGCCGCCCGGGATCCTGACCCCTGGAGGTCCCCAGTGGTTCTCGGAGAGCCCAGGAGGTCCCTGCAGGCATCCAGAGGCCCAGAAAGGACAGCAGCACGGAACACACTCGACAAGCCAAAGGCCAAAAGCCTCCCTCCTCGAGTCTCCCGGGTCGAGCTGCAAACTCCCGCAGCACCTCCTCCCCCCTCGCCTCAGGTCGGGCCTGCCCCCCTACAGGCCGATGTTGGGCGAACATGAGAAATACCCCAAGAAGAATGCTCCCAAGCGGCTCCAACATGGTAACAACACCGCCCCCCTGACTACTTTCTCTTTGCGATACTCCCCCTGCAGAGGGACTGGCCCGACCGAACCCTCGCCCTCCTCCGCCTTCTCCTGCCCTGCGCCCCCCCCCCTCGCCGTGCCCCCCCGCGCCGGGGACGCGCCGGCCCGGGCCGGCGCGCGGAACGGCCGCACGGGCGCTGCCGGGCCCGGGATTGGGAGGGAGGCGAGGGGGGGACTCTGAAGGGGCCCAAAGGACACACAAATAAGTACACACACAAATAAACCTATTCCTGATGTTTCCCCAGATTTCTGTCTCTCCCCCCCTTCCCATATTTTCCCAGATTTTCTGGGGAATCGACGAATCATTGCGTCTGTGTGTGTTTCGTTCCCTCCTGATCGGCTCCACGCGCGGCGCCCGATCGATGGTCCTCAGATGCTCCTCTGGGAGGGGACCTCAGTTCCCAGACCCCCTCGACCAATGACAAAATTACGACGGGAGGTTTTCCGGCATTTTCGGCCTCTGGGGGCCCTTACCGGGCCTCGGGACCGTCAAAAAACCACTCAGGATGAAAAGCCGGTCCCGGGGAATAGGTCGAAACCTCTGGGGGCCGACGTCATGAAAAAATCATGACGTCGGGGGTCTGGGTTATAGGAGGGCCAATAAAAGTTATCCCAAAGCAAAACCCCAAGCAATAGGTGGTTTCCGCCGAAGAGAGATCGACCAGGAACCCGGGAGCCCGGAACCCAGAACCCACCGAAATCGGCCCGGAACCAATAACCGGGAACCCAGGAACCCAGCCTGCTACCAAAATCGGCGGGAAACTTTCGCCAAATCTTGCAACTTCCGCTAGGACCCCTTCAGTGCAAGCACTGATTGGGGAATTCGGGGGGGTTCTTTTCTGCAGGTGCACCGGGCCAAACCGCCCAGATCCAGTATCCCTCATGTGACGACGGGGGACCTCAGTGAGGCCACGTCTTCATCGCGTGACTATAGGGTTGGGGGTCCTGTGGTTCTCAAGGATCAGCACGTGTCTTAGCGCCAACGTGTGCTGGTCCACTGCAGCCCTTCAGTACGGCACTGATGGTGCAGCGATGGCCGACGCAGGCCGCACGGAAGAAACACGTCTGACGCATAGAGCAGAGGCCTCCACGAGTCTCGGCCTGTCAACGGTTCTCACAGTCAGGAGTCTAAGTCGATGCGTTTGGGGGGTTGACAAGGCGGCCGTATCAAACCACCCCCCGGCCCTCGTTGTGTCCCCCTCCCCCTCTTCCCCCTCCTCCGTTCCCCTTCCTCCTCTCTCCCCTCCTCCCCCTCCTTCTCCTGGAGGGGCGCGGGGGCCAGGGGTTCGGTTTGGCGGCCGCACTGTTGATCCCCCGGTGGCTGAGCGGCCGCGTCAGGGGCAACGTATCCCCCAAGGGGTACGGCTAACCCACGCCCTCCCCAGGAGGGCGCCCCCTAACGGGTAATGCTCGGGGAGGGGACTTGTGCTGTATGTTCGGGCGCTGGCGGATAGTGCCACATTGTGATCGTCCCTTCTCCTGGTCTTATTGTGAGTGCGGGGGCGGGACTGCTCAAACCTCCCCGGATTCCATGCCAGAGAGGGCGGTTGGGGCTACGGCTCTTTCCCTCTCGGCCCCATCCGGGGGGCAGGCCGGGGGTGCCCATGGTCCAGGCGACCCGGCTTATTCTGTCTAAGTGTTCGTGTGCTTCCGATGTTGTGCCCGTAGTGGACCCGAAGTAGCCGGTTGAGGCAGTTCGGTGAATCAGGTGCGATCTTCGACGTGCGCACTGGAAACCCAACAACGAAGCACCCAACATATGATTTTGTGGTGGTTGCGTGTCTCAATAGATTAGTCTGGCCCCTGCGCATCGACGACACGCAAAGAAGTGAGTTGGGGCACAACGGTGTCGCGGCCTGCGCTAGTCCCGCGTCCACCCTTCTTGGTTCCAGCGTTACGGACAGCCCGGCTTGGGCGTTCGTTTTGCCGCGCTTCCGGGCCGATGGCCCCAGCGCCGATGGCCTTCTTTAAGGACCATCTGGGGGGAGCAAACTCACTGCGCCCGGCGCCGGATTCCTCTGGTTGCCTGCTCCCCCCCAACCCCTTCGCGGCGGGGGTTGCTGCTGGAACGCAGAGGGGGGTGGGGCAGCGGGCTGGCCTGGTCGCGGGGGGGGGGGGGGCGGAAGTGGAGTAGCATATATCCTAAATAACGGATGTTTGGTTGTCTTTCTGGGGTGGGTTTCTGTGTTTTTGTCGTTGTTTGGGGTATCGATCGGGTGTGTGACTCTCCGCTTCTTCCACTCCCACCGGGTGCCATCATTCTTTGTTTTTCCTGTGGGGTCCAATGCGCCGTCTCGGGAGGTTTTTCCCAGCCGGCCCAGGGGCCGTTCGCGGCCGTCAACCCGGAGGACGAGGACGAGGACGAGGAAGAAACACGCACGGGGCTGACACAGGTTCGCAGGATCATCGAGCCCAGGCCAAGCAGAGGGAAACCAGCTGACCCCCCCGCCCCGCCGGTCGGCGCCGACCCACGCCGGGCTGCTCCCAGACATCCAGCTGCTCCAATTTTTGTGGGGTGCGAAAGCCTAGGAGGTCCGGACCACTTCCCCGGGGCCGATTTCTCGCCCTCCCCGGCCGCGCCCCGGCCCGGCCCCCCCCTCTCACCGCCGGACAATTGGAGGGCTTCCCCGAAGGGCTTAGGCGACCCGTCCTCCTCCTCCTCCTCCTCCTCCTCCTCCTCCTCCTCCTCCTCCTCCTCCTCCTCCTCCTGCACCGGTTCGTGGTCGCAAGAGGGAGGAAGGAGAGCGGGAGGACTGACGCGTCGCTGAGACCTCAGCTGCCCCCCAAGCCCAACACGCAATGCATGGCGTGTGGACACGGAGCTCAAAACGGAGGTTGCAAACGTACGTTTGGCGCGATGCGTTCGTCAGCACGTGGGCCAATGCGCTGAGCCAACACGCAGTGTGTTAACACGGACGTTTTGAGCACAGTGCGTTTGTCGCTTCAGCACGGGCGTGCCAGGGCAACTAGGGCTGCGACGGCACGCGGCTATTGTAAGCAAGCTGCTGTACACAACCTCCCTTTCTGCTCCCACAGGTTGCGCTGATACCGAGCGCCCGCTCCTGTAGCAGCTCGCCAATGTGTAGAGTGGTCAGAGGCGTCTGCGGCGAGGGCTTCAACACCACGGCATTACCTTTCGGGGAGGGGTGCAATTTTCTTCTGCGCTAGCGCGCCCAAGAGAAGACAAATGTACAGTCGTCTTCCATTGCTGGGGGACAGCAGACGCATGGATCGATTCAGCGCACGCGCGAACCCATTCGCAGATGTGGCTGGACGAGCGAGCAATGAAGTAATTGCAACCACTTTGGATATTGAGATCCTTATCTTCTCCCTGACCCCCCTCTCCCCGACATCACTTGACGTCCTCCGCTCGTAGCCTTAGGTTGGGCTTCAGAAGCGTAGGTGGAGCTCCATATTGGGAACGATCCGCGTGAGGAGTGTGCTAAACTCTGCGGGGGGGGGGCATTGTGCGAACTGGGCCGCTGAAGTCGTGGGTGAAACTCCCTATACGGCATGCTCCGTGTGAGCCACAAGCCGAAATTGGCAGGTGGACGCTTTGCAAGGCCACCTGAGGCCGTACAAGGGCTCCTTATGCGGTACAATCCGCTTGAGGGTGGGTGCCCAAACTGAGGCAGTGACGTTGTGCGAACTGGCCCACTGAAGCCCTCACTGGAGCCGTCTTGGAGCCGGGGCGCAAGTGGGGTTCCATAGGCGGCGCAATCCGCGTTAGCGATGTTCTGAAATGGTCGCAGGATCGCTATGCAAGCTGGCCAACTGGGGGCGTGAGTCGAGCTTCCCTATGGGGCACGATCCGTACGAGGGGTGTGTGTGTGGACATGGGCGAGGACGCTTACAGCGAGTCACCGCCGCCCCTTGACCTGTGGAAGCGTAAGGCACCTGTGGCCGAGAATCGATGTACAAATCCAATTATGTTCCCTAAGATCTCAACGGGCGTCTGAATGAGCACAGGGGTCCCAACTAAAGGGCTGCTATGGGTCTTCTTTGGGTTATTTTTGGAAGCTCCATTGGGTCTTGTTGGGGGCCTCCCGGAGCTCTGTTCTGCCACCCTGGGTCTCTGTTTTTGGGCCCTGATGTTGGGTGTATCTTGGGGCCGTCACGGGGCTTTGTTGGAGCCGACTTGGGGCTTTCGTTGGGCGTCGTGGGGCTCTCTCGGGCTGTCTCCGGCCATGGGCACTCCTGGGGCGTCTTGAGGCCAGAGGGCCTCGGGAGGCCCGCCCGGAGGGTTTGCAGGACCGCGGGGTCCTCGAAGTATCTGGGACCTTGGGTGGAGGGGTCGCCCACTCTTTTCTTGTTGTACGCATGCGGGGCGTGCAGCTATATGTGTCGTGGCTGTGTGTCTCGGTCCATATCCCTCGATGTGTCGTTTGTCCTTCTCCTCCACAACTTTGCACGCCTTTTGGCGGTGCGCTGCGTTGCCATGTTTGGCTCGGCCTCCACGTTTGACACATGGGTTGAGCTTGCCAAATGCTTGCTCTCTGATCTCAATTTCGCGCTTGCTCGCAATAATACGCCTCTGCATCCAAGATTGCACGGCTCTGGCTGGAGCGCGTTCGGTGTACGCTCGAATGTTGGCTCGCGCGTCCCGCCAGCTTACGACCGACAGGTGGCACAATGTCGCGGAGGAGAAACAAGTGTCGCGGCCCGTCTGTTCTTCTCTGCCTATCTATCTGCCTGATTGTCTGTATGTCCGTCTGCTTGTCTGTCTTTGGTCCTTTCAGCGTGATTCTGCCCCTTCCGTCTCTAACCCTCTCTATCTCTGTAGATGTATACGTGTGTCAATCTCTTGTTTCCTCTGTCATGCATGATTGTCTGCGTCTGGTCTTCTCGCTCGGCTGCCTGATTGACTGCGTCTGCGTTGGCATTGCAAGGGGAAAGGAGCAGACGAGGAGACATAGGAGAACGCCCACTCTTGCGACACGATACCCTAAACCGTTTTGCACAATGGCGGACAAAGGGGCATCGACGGAGACTCCTATTTCGAGTCCCGAGACGGTGCGGTGACAGACCGTGCAGTGACCTCGAAATCCCCCAAGACCTCACCGCACGGTCCGTCAG
Organism: Prorocentrum cordatum; assembly: GCA_963575745.1. Classification (NCBI taxonomy): domain Eukaryota; class Dinophyceae; order Prorocentrales; family Prorocentraceae; genus Prorocentrum; species Prorocentrum cordatum. Next base: position 105,043 of record CAUYUJ010019569.1, on the reverse strand, counting down.
GGCACGGCTTTGGGACCCTGGAGGCTCCAGTCGCCCGAGACGTCCCCGGAAAACGGCCCGAGTCCCAACACCATGCACTGACCCCGAATCCCCACCGACTCGCCACACGGTGTGGTCACCACCCCGTTTCGGGGGCCCCCGGGAGACTCCTGGAGCCACGCAGACGGACCACGGGAGGCCACGGGAGACCACGGGGACACCACGGGAGACCACGGGAGACCACGGGGACACCACGGGAGACCGCGGGAGGCCACGGGAGTCCATGGGAGGCAGCGGGGGGCAGCGGGAGGCAACGGGAAGGCAATGCGCAACAGCGGGAGGCTCCCTCGACGGGAGGCCACGGGAGGCAGCGCGAGACAGCGGGAGACAACGCGAGAGACAACGGCAGACCACGGGCGGCGGCGAGAGACAACGGGAAGCACGGGCGACAGCGGGAGACAGCGGGAGCACAATGGAGACCATCGGCGCCTGGCCGATCCCGAACCCGGGTCTCTGTGCACGCGACAGCTTGCACGCGATAAGGAAATACGAATACGAAAGGGATAGGGGTAGATATAGAACTGGGGGTGTAGGGGACGGGACCTGGGGACAAGGATCCGGACGGGAATGCGGGGTAGGGGTAACAAAGGACAGGGGTAAGGATATAGAGGGCTGGAGATGGGGATGGGGAGAAGCTGTGGGAGTGGTCGGCTGCGGGAGACACTGGGGCCCTCGGATTCCGTATCACGGTCACTCCGTGCTCGGCCTCTTAGAACAGAACATCGAGCCCTCACAAACAAGCTGTTCAGGACCAACAACATAAAGAGGAGGAGCAGGATGATAAAGATGACGATGAAAAGGATGGGGAGGATGAGGAGGAGGAGGAGGAGGGCCACGAGCAAGGGCCATGAGACGACGAGGATGGGGAAAGAGATCGTAATAATGTCACGGAGGAGAAAGGAAGAGAGAGCTTCAAGGAGGAGGGAGGACCGTAGTGATAAAAAGAAAAAGGAGGAACAAGAACAGGAGGGGAGAAACGGAGAGGGGGAGGGATATGATAATGCTGACATGACGCGGAGGAGGAGAAGCGAAGGGGAAGCCAGGTGGTCGCGGCGATACCAGAAAGAAATCAGACAGAGTAGCAAAGGCAGCCGCTAGCGGGTGGCGGGTGACCGCACGCTAGCGCAGTAGCTGTGGGCTTCCATCCCAGCACGATCGGCGCGTTCCATGGCGCTATGACCGCCACGACCCCTAAGGGCGTCTGACGCACGACAACTCTCTTCTGGGTCTCGGGGTCCTCAAGGAAACAGGCCGCAACAAGGAACTGACTTGTGGCGCATGCGACGTCATTCCGTCTTCATGATCTGCGACACTGGAGCAACCCCGTGAAAGACGGTCCCCCACATTGATTGATGCAGAATGCAGAAAGGGCTGGACAGTGACTGAAACAACAGCAGTGAGAGATACAGAGAGACAGAGAGAGGGAGATAGAGAACGAGAAATAGAGGAGATAGCAGGGGAAGCGCGATGAAAGCATCGAGTGTCTTCTGGGCGTCCTAGAGGGGGGCGTCCGAGAGAGGACAGAACAAATCATGGACTCGAGGCACGTGCGCGCGCACGAGGGTGCGTGCTGAAGCAAGAAGAGGGGGTCATGACACCTGGGAGATGCCAAGGCCCTGCCCGCGATATCCGCCCCCATAGTCCCCCCCCCCTTTTCGGGTGCTGCCAGAAGTGCCCCTTGTCCAAGGTGCTCCCAGCTTTTCGCTCCACTTTGGAGCCCCTGGGGCCCTCTGGGCCTCGTGAGGGGTGCTCTGGAGGCCGTGGGGGCCACCCCGAGAATCCAGGGGGTACCTTAGGGGGGCCAGGCGCACTCCTGGCAACACCCGGCCCTTGGCCGCCACCGATGTATTACTTAGCACTTGGCACGCTGGTAGCTGAAGGTGCCCATGTTGCAGCAGGCAGCCGCCAGCGAGAAACGCACACGACGGCGGACGAGCAGCGCTTCCCAGCGCTCGCATTCCCACGGCCACGCGTCTCACGAGCCACGAACAGCTGCCCAGCCTAACACGTCAAGTGCTCCACCAAGGGGAACGGCCTGCAGATGAAGAGAAGATCTGTCTGTGTGAGGGTGCATCCCCCTTGCATCCTGCACGGCAGACTTACACCTGTTCCTGGCCAGCCTCGCGAGTAACGCCACTCCCGTCGTGCAACCACAAATTGACACAAGCGCCGGCGCAGCTGCAACACTGGGCGTGTGCAATAGAGGGCCGCACTCCTCAAAGAGAAATTCCTCTGCGTCAATGTCCATGAGCTTGCCAGCCGCCTCTCCCATCTGCAGGCCCTCTCCCAGCTGCTTGGGCTCCTCCTCTTCCTAGCCTCGTATCTGTAAGCCCCCTCCCTGCAATCCAGCTTTGGGCCTCCTCCTGGTCCTACCACTCAAGCCCCCCTCTACAATCAAGCTTCGGGCATCCTCCTGATTCCACTCCTCGTCCTGCTTATCGGTCTTTGTGCGCCTTCCGCTCCCCATCCAATCTGCAACCCCCGTCCCTGCTCTCTCCCCGCTTTTGGCCCTGCTCCTCGTGCTCCACCTTTGCGCGCGCGTGTGCTCTTCCTGTCCCCTTCCGTGCATCGTGCATGTCTCGACGCAGGCCTCGGCAGACAGATGCGCCGCTGTTGGCAATCTGTCCCGACGCGGACGCAGGAGACAACGACGAGGAGGACGCCGACGACGACCACGACGACGAGGAGAACGAGGAAGACGACGAGGAGGAGGAGGACGACGAGGAGGACGACGAGGAGGACGACGAGGAGGACGACGAGGAGGAGGAGGACGACGACGAGGACGACGATGAGGAGGAGGAGGACGAGGAGGAGGAGGAGGAGCCCAGCGTGAGAGGGGAACGCCGATCCTAACCTCAAAACCCAGACGCACCCACGGGTGGGAGCAGGGCCAGCGGCGGGCTGGCGGGCGGCAGGGGCGGAGGGCTCGCCGACGCCGACGCCCGCGGACGAGGAGGAGGAGGAGGAGCGTGCCTAGGAAGGCGGACCCGCGGAGCAGGCGCGGAGGCCGGGCGGGAGCCGACCACGGCGGGTCGCACGAGGGAGGCGCCGCTGGCAGCCTCCGTGTCCGGACGGCGTCGCGTGGGCACGGGGCAGGAGGGCCGGGGGGGGCGGGGCGGGGCGCAGAGCGCAGAGGGGGGAGGGAAGGGGGTGAGGGCAGGCGGGCAGAGAGCGAGAGGCGGGCAGGCGGAGCCAACGAGAGCAGGTCCACAGAGTAGTGGCACAGACCATCCACGACCTGCTCGACAGGCTGAGGACGCAGTACCAACAGGAACAAGAGCACTCACGAATGGGTTGATCGAGCACATCTGTGGTACAGCGACATCGCAGGCGGCACCTTCTTTTCTCCCACCTCAAGGTCAACCAAGAATCCAGGCCCTCCCAGGATGGCTAAGAAGCTCCCCCCACGTCGGCGGAGCTGCCCGAGGCGGAGAGGAGGAGGAGGAGGAGGCCTCATAGCCATTTCTGGCTCCCGCGAGTTAGGGCTCAAGTGGGCTGTCTCCGCTGGGCGCGGCGCATCACCGGAAGGTGGGCTCCATTCTTTCGGTGCATCACATCTGGTACCGAAACTTGCATAGAGCATCTCATGAAAGACGCTGTTCCTTCTCATCCCTCGATTGATGTCGCCGCCTACGGCGCTGTCTCAGTGGCTGTGGCAACAGCCGCCACTGGCAAGCGTTTACATTCGGTGGTGGCGGCAACCACCGACTATGATCAAGCCGAACGCACAGACGCTATTGATTGTCTGGAATCTCTTCTGGCGAATGTGGAACACGGGGCGAATAGTGCATCCACATTCACAATGCAGGATGCCAAGGAATGGATAAACGAGCAATCGGCTGTGGAGGCGCATCGATCGCATTCACGCATCCATGTCAAGCAATATGTCTAAGCTCCGCAATTCTCAGGCCCTACCCAAGGTTCACCGCATCTTGCTCAAGCGGGACCGTCTCAGCTTGGACTCCAGCATCGAGAATATCTCCTCGGAGTACACATCGGAGGAGTGGCCTGTGAACGGCCACTAGGCTCTGGAAGAGGGCTGCCGGGAGCAGGCGGCGTTTCTGGAACAGTGCGGCACTCAACATTTCGGCATCGGCACCGAAGAGTCGGAACACGTGAGGGGCAACGATGGGGGGGGACTGGCACAGGGAGGGACACAACGACCTGGAATCGGCGATACATCGCCGATAGATCGGCGACAGGGCCCCGACCGTGTCTCCGCAAGTTCCTGGGCAAGTTCGGGCTATCGGGCCCCCATCGGCGATCAATGGGCGATTGGGATCGATGCGTCCCCCCCTATGCCTGTCTCCCCCTAACGTTGCCCCCGAACATGCGAGCAACGGCAACCAATCGGTCTGGGAGGTTGTGCTCGGGCTGCCCCCTGGGCTGCAAGACACGGTCCTGACCCCGCGGGCGGACGTCCTCTCCGCCACGGGTGGCTGCGGATGCCGCGCAAGACGTGCACAGAAGGCGCTCGAGGTCGTGGACGCAAGCGGCAAGTACGACATATAGCTACACTTAGATACTCTTGCCCCGCCATGTTCAGAAGCATCCCATGAGCACCGTGAGGTTCGAGATCGTGCCTAAACTGCTGGAAGTGGCTGTACCTACGCAGATACTGGTAGCGAGGACAGCGTCGATATCAGCAGCAATGCTGCCAAATGTTCGCAACTCTTTGAAGAGCGGATGGCCATAGATGAGGCCGTCGACCAGCCGGCGGTCGTCAAGGAAGAGGCCGGGGAGCCAATCGACAAGAAGTTCGTGGATCACAACTTCAAACAGCCAGTGCTCAGCATTGAAGGGCCCGAGCAGAGCGACGCCGCTGAGGGCAGCAACGATGGATTTGACAGGTCCAAGAAGCGCTGCCAAACCACCTTCCGTTTTTTCCAAGTCGGACTACGACGATGAAACAATCGAGCAGGAGGTTCGCAGTTTCCTGTGCCAGTTGCAGCTTCCAGTTCCCACTGTTACAGTTCTGCTTCTTGCCGCTCACTGTTCCTTGTTGACTTCTTGCTGCTTACTGTTCCTTGTTGATGGACCGCGCGAGGGGGGGAGGCCCAAAACGGGCATTTTTACCACGGAGAAATCGTATTGTCTGAATTGCTGGGGTGGGTAGCACTTGACACCCCTCACGCAGATCGGCGGGGTGAGGGTTCAAAAACATACGGGATTTGCTTCATTTCTGAAATTCGGTGGCAGCCCTCACGCAGATCGGCGGGGTCACGGTCCAAAAACATACGGGATTTGCTACCTTCTTGCAATTCGGTGGCAGCCCTCGCGCAGATCGGCGGGGTCTGGGTCCAAAACATATGAATTTGCTACATGTCTGAAATTCGGTGGCAGCCCTCACGCAGATCGGCGGGGTGAGGGTCCAAAAACATATGGATTTGCCACATTTTTGAAATTCGGTGGCACCCCTCACGCAGATCAGCGGGGTGAGGGTCCAAAACCATATGGGATTTGCCACATTTTTGAAATTCGGTGGCACCCCTCACGTAGATCCGTAGGGTCAGGGTTTAAACAATAAAGGATTTGCAGCATTTCTGAAATTCGGCGGCACCCCTCACGCAGATCCGTAGGGTCAGGGTCCAAAAACACATGGGATGTGCTACATTCCTGAAATTCGGCGGCAGCCCTCACGCAGATCGGCAGGGTCACGACGTCTTGCCAATCGCCAGGTGTGGTAACCCCTGTGGTCATCTGTTGGTTTTGCTCGTTGCGAGTCGGCCTCGCGTGGAATTCCGGTGCTGCTTCACGAAAGCGCCCAGGCCTCATGACATAGCTCTTGCATAGCGCATTCTCCGAGAGAGGGGGCCGGCGGCAGGGGGCGAAGCCCTTACGGATTGGCCGTTTCATGCCCCAAGTAGCTCTGCAGCCCACTTGGTGGGCAAGTCATAGTTGATGCTGGCATACATCAGAATTGTAATTTCGGGCGCTTGATTGGCTGACTTTCCGCATGCGTTTGAAACATCTGGAGGACGAGGATCCACTTTCGAAACATATTTTGCCGTGACCGAGGCATCGTGCAACAGCGAGGCGGGAGATCAGCGGTAATCCGAGTTTGGCCCACATGCGATCAGGTCGCAGACACTACATTTGACTGCTCCCATCCATCCCCAACTCTTCTCGTCAAGCTGTGCGCTCTTCCTATATTGTGCCTCCCTTCCCTCTTCCTCGCGCGCCGCCCATGGTGCTTAGCTGCGATATCCTCAGCAGCCGAGGCAGGAGGACTCGACTTGCCGAATCGAGAAGCAAACAATCGTAGACGCTGGCGCACATCAGAACCATCCGAGCAAGAGGGAGGACAGCAACAACATTGGCAAGCGCGGCATGTGTGTAGTAATGGCGCTGGGCCCATGCTCAGACGATGCCTCCCTGGAGCACCCCCCCACAGTCTTCCCCTTCCTCTCGATTGGATCCCACCCTCCCTCTTCCATTCCAGACGCTCGCAGCATCCTACCTTCTGGCTGGGCTCTCTGAGGGTGGCGGTGATGAGGTGTGGAGGGGGGAGGTCTTGGGGGGGAGTATAATGATTACCCCATTACTGTTTCGAGCAGATGAGGGGAGGCAAGCTTCCGTGCTGGCTTGCCCTCTGCTGCAATACGTGGTGAGGTATCCAGGTCTTAACGCGAACTCCCCCGATTCACCTCATATATCCTCCTCTCTCCTCCTCCGCCCACTCTGTAGGGTCACCGCTGCTGAGTCAACCATCAGCTGAGGAGCTGAGGGGAGGTGGGGTGGCGTGTGTGAGCACGATGGAAGGCTACGACGTCCAGTCCAGCTTGAGCAGCGCAGCATTTTCGAGGCCTGCCGAAACGGAGCCGAGCCTGCAGCCTGACTATGCTCTGACATGCCTGGGGGAGCTGAGCCCAGGCATGAATCCCTCAGCAGCGGAGCTGTGGGTCTCCACGTGCCCGTGTCGAATGATATGGTTCAGGCGGTCGTTGAGGGTTGATTCCTCCGGTTCGCACGGCAGAGTTTGAGCTGGGCAGCGAACAGGATCCTGCCCTGCAAGTTTGGCCAGGCCTGACCTGTCCAGGCCTGGGGATGGGGGGGGACTTCGTGCCGACTGGGGTGGCGGAGGAGGTAGAGGACCCTGGCTCTACCAAACCCGACGAGGTAGTGTAGCCTCCCTACTGTCTCTTTCTTCTTTTCGCCCTCGCTCTCTCTCTCTCTCTGTCTTCATCGCTCTCTCTCTATCTCTCTCTCTTTGCTACCTCTCTTCTCAGGTCGGTTTTGAGCTGCGTTCACTCGTAGGTTCGCCCTCGTGTGTTCTGCTCGGCCAGGTTTCGTGTCGCGATGTGCCATTTGCGGGGAGGAGGGCGCTCGCTGAGGACGGTGGACGTGCGGAGCAGACGCGGGGGCCGGGCGGAGCCGACTACAATGCGCACGAGACGCTGGCACTCGCGGACAACCGACTGCGACAGCGGCGATCCGTTTTGATTGCTTTTCCCCTCTTCTTCGTGGGGTTCTTGATTTCTCCCCGCTTGCGTCGCACCCGCGT
>CAUYUJ010019569.1:0-87500 GCA_963575745.1 Prorocentrum cordatum | reverse complement strand
CACCGTGGTGGGTGTTACGCGGGCTTTTGGTTCCCGTTCCCTGGTGGGTCGGGGGATATGCCCGGTGGCAGGACGCGCTGCGTTGGGGGCCGCCTAAGCGCGCCGCAGCGCTGGCCAGCCGGGCGGGTTAGGGAGGCGGCGCTGGCACATCGGCGCAGTCCGCGGCCCCTCGCCAAACAACCGCAAATCCTCTCCCAAGTGAATGTCAGTGCTGGCGCAAATGTGGCCTGGGGTGTGGCTGCGTCGGGGGGGGCGGGGAGGTGCGCACTGCCTCCCGCGTGGTCGATGCCAGCGGTGTGATGCATAGGTCGCCGTGGACTGCCTGCGGCGGGGTCCTGGTGGGCCTCCACCTCGTGGGTCCTTGCCGTCGATTGCCTGCTTGGACGTGGGAGTGGACTGGCGTCGTCCGCGTCGCGGGCATCGCTGTCGCGGCAGCCTGGCGCGGGGGGGGCATCGTCGCTGTCGAGGCCCATCCACCCAGGCTGAGTGCGCCCGCCTCGTCTCCTTGAAGGTCATCAGGAGGGATGTCGTCGGGTGCGTCGTACTTCCCCGGCCCTGGTGGGCCTTGAGATCGGGGGGGTCGACGGGCACCGCCCCCCGCGGCGAGCGGTCTAGACTTCATCCGACGGAACTCAGACCTGGAGCGCCCAGCTCGCGCGTCGGGGGGCGCAGCGGCGGGGATCGCGCGTGGCGACCGTAATGATGGGCGGGGCAGCCGAGAAGTTGCGCCCCCACTTGCCGCGTCGACGACGTCCCGTGGTATCGCGCGCGCGGGCTCCCACAGTAGCCAGCTCGTCTACGCGACGGTTGAAGGCTTCGGCGATTGGCGAGAGGCGCACGATGGGTTGTAGCAGGTTCTCTGGTCTGCAATGCGCGCCGAACTCAAACCTTGCGACAGGGTGATAGGCTGGGTGCGAGCACCCTCCGTCGGTAGGCGCACCCTTAAAGCGGTTTTCATCCCGACCGTCCGGCGTCGCTCTGGGGGTGGGCTGTGGGACTTCGTCTCGGAGAGGTCAGCCTGCAGGTCGAAGCGCGTAGCATGTTCGTCGAGGGGCCCGCAGTGTCGGGCGCGCGGCGGAATGTCTCTCCACTGTTCTTCCGAAATTGTGGTGGCCGCGGCCTTTCGTTCGATTGCCCAGCGTGGAAAACTCCAAACGGCGTGCTCCTGCGTCTCCCACCCACGATTGCGCCGCTGGCGCAGCGGGGGCGGGTTGGCCGAGATGCGAGCCCTCGCTATTCTCTACTGCGCCAGGTCACCTCCGCAGAGGTACTTGCGCAGGAGACCGAGTTGCCACGCAGCGCAATGAGCATCGCCCCTGGTTCTCTGGAGTCAAGAATTGGCGACGCAGTCGAAGCGTTTGTTGACAGCCGCCACAGCGCCCCGGTCGTGTCTGGCAGGGCTTCGACGGGGGTAGGCGCGCCTCTGCGAGGGTCGAAGCGAGCGCGCGATGCTTCCGTTTGGAGACTCAGCCATGAAAAGTGCGCGCCCCAGTCGTCGCGCATCGCGCCGTAGGCTGGCCAGCTCCATCCCAGTTGCGCGATGGTTTGCCATGCTCCGCCTGCGGGGTCGCTTCTTCGGGACGTCTGCGCGCGGTCGCGGGCCGCCTCGGCTTTGGCGTCGAGACTTGCGCCCTGTCGCGCCTGCCCGCGCAGCCCGAGGAGGCCCTCGCGCTGCGCGATGGGGCGGCGGCGAGTTGCACGGCGCGACCTAAAACAATGAAGTCGCGCGTGGCCTGATGAGACCCGAGATCGCCCTCTTGGGCGGATGGCCTCGCATGAACGGGCGAAGAACGGTCTGGAAATGGTTGGCCGCTGCCAGGGTCATTGGCGGGGTCGGTCGCCGCGGCCCCGGCAGCCACCGACGCCGCGTTGGTTCGCTGGGCCTGGGCCAAATGAACTGGTGCCAATCCGCCCTGGCGCGCCCGCATCGCGTGCCCGTTCGTGTGCTGGGCTCAGGTTGGCCCGATGCGTGCATGGCTTGCCAGGGGGCGCCGAGGGCGCGCGTGCTTCGTCGCTCTGGCCGCGCGAGCTGGCGGAGGAGGCCCCCGTCGCCGATGCGCGCGCAGTGCTGCTGCTGAGGGCTGGCGGGTGGGAATGGCGCCCTGGCGGGCCGCTGCGGCCGCGTGCAAAATCCGTTGCCCTTGGCAGCCCCGATGGGCTGTCGTCCTCGTCGCCGATCGCAGACGGCGTGATGGTCCGCGTCGTTGTAGGAGAAATCGCAGCGGAAGCGCAATGGTCCGCGTCGCCGGTGGCGTCGCCGGAAGGCCGCCGATGGCGTCGGCGGTCGCTCCGTGGAAGTGCCCAATCGCGACGTGGTCAGGCCTCAGGACAGGTGGCCCATGGCCACTCAAGTATCTAATGATGCTCTGCATGAAAATGCGCGCGCGGTCGCTCTCACGGGGCTGGGGCGCGCGGCGGCGGCGGCCCAGGCGGCGCCGCCGCGGGCGCGCACTGGGCGGCAAGAGCGTTTTTGACAAAACGGAGCGGAGGCCTTCTTTCACCCTGGCTGAAGCCCCGCGAGCCCGATCGAGCTAGGGTGACTAGCGCCCCCCCAACGCACGCGCGACAGAAACCGGGCCACGGCCACCCCGCCCGTCTATCCTGCCCCTGCAGAAGCACGCAGATGCAAGCAGCACTCCCATCGGTTGCGGTTGCCTCGGCGGGATAAGGGCGGCCCATCGAGGCCCCCCCAACATGAGCCTGGCGGCGGTTCGGGGCGCGCGCGGTACAGGGGCATGGCCCTGGGGTTGAGCTCGCGCCGGTTCCCGCCGTGCCCGGGCGCCCCCTCGGCGGCGTCGGCTCTCTGTCGCCCCTGCTGCCTCGGCGCGCGGGTGGGCGCGCAGGGGCTCGGCGACGCTGCCCGGGCTTGCGCCTGCGCGAAAAGCGGCGCCGTCTGGGCCATGAGGGAGCGCAGATCAATGCCGAGGCTTGTTTGCTCGCCTCGGACCGCTGCTATGCCGAGCACAAGCTGCTGGCCATGGAGGGCCATTGCGGCTTAGATCGTCGCTGCGCTGGGGATTGTATTGTCGGGGGTTTTACCGCGTCGGACAACCTCTGCCAGTCTGCTGGTGGGTCACGGAAGCGGGCGTCGGCCTGGTCGAAGATGACCTGGCCCCATGGATTTGACAGCCACTCTTAACATGAATCTTCGTTGTAATCTAATGGCTCATGAATCCCCCCCCGGGGGCCCAGGGGAGCGTCAGCGCCTCGGGTTTTGTTGTGTCACCTGACATGGCGAGGTCGTCCCCCCCCTGCTGGGCAGGCGTCGGCACCCCTTCCTGGTCGGGAAGGTCGGGCGCGCGCCTGGCGACGTTGATTGAGCGTGGACGCGCTCCGTTCGCACTGCGGCCTCGCTGCTTCTCCTCTCGCGCTGGCGTGCTGGGCGGTCCTTTGCGACGGCTCGACGGCGGCGTCAGCGGCGCGTGGAGGCGCGGCCAGGCGGCCGCCCTGTCATGGACGGCGAGGCCGACGCGCCTGGGCAGCCCGGTGGCGACCCCTGCGCGGGGGTTCGCCTGTCATGCGGTGTTTGGCGTTGGCCAGTGCCGCGCCAGTTCGATGGCCCTGGCGACTTCTGCGTTCAGTTTGACTTTGGCACCAAGTCCTTTATCAACGCGGGCGGCTCCGAAGGCGTTCAGCCTTTGAGATACTTGGCGGCTCCCGTGGAGCCTGCCCTGGTGGTCGCCCTGGTACCATGCGGTGCCAGACTCGCTGGGGGACGTATGTTGGACTGGTAACTTATGTCGATATGGATGCCTGCCTTGTCACGAAACGGACACGATTGCCACTGCCTCGGTCGGCCTGATGCCGAAAGCTGCCCTGAGTCTCCGTTTGTTTGCCACGGCCCCGTGGCGACTCCGCAGCCTATGGGTTCATGGATGGGGGCCGTGCTGAAGTGGGACGTGAAGATGGCTGTGAAGGCGTCACTGAGGTCGTCGTCCAATTTGTTGCGCGCGTGGTCACGTTCGGTTGCCTTATGACGTTCCGTGGCCCTGGATTGGGCCGCGCCTGTTCCTCATGGTTGCCGCGTGCCCTTGACTGGCACAGCTCCTCAGAACTGGGATGTGCACAGATCCTGACGTCAATGGCTTTCTTTTCACAAACAGATCCATGTCACATGATCCGCGGATTCTAATACGACGTGGACCACGTTCTGGAGGCATTCGACCTCGGTGCGGCCCAGTTGGTAAACCGTTCCCTGCATGTGGCCTGGCGTGGGTTTGGTCGCCCTTGCGGTCCTGCGGAAAACAGGGATGAGAATTTCTGTGCGTGGGTGGATTGGCGCCGAGGTGTCCCAGGACAGCTATGGCGAGAGGCTTGTCCTGCAGACGAATTTGCTGCAGGAGACGGTTTCCATCCTCTCGCTTGTGTAGCGAGGAGTTGTTGGTGCACGATGTGCCGTCCGCCACCCAGGTGGGCGCAATTGCGAGGCCACATCCCAGTTTTGCGTGTCGAGGCTGGTGGGTGGGGCGGCGGCGGTGCCGTGGTGGGCATCGGCCGAGTCCGCGGGCCCTCGAAAATCATGGCTACGGCCAGACTTGTGCGTCAGGGAGTAGTGCAGCATGGTGTAGCGGACCTAGGATTCCCAACACAGTTTCATCAGCGTGTTCCTCAGTTCGTGCTGGTTGGAGCAGCTCGTTGTATGCAGCGGCTGCCGGGTCGACGCCACCACTGCTCCGGAATGCGACAACGCAGGTTTCCCTTCGGGACAGTTTGCTATCTGGTAGGGTTACCTTTGGGCGGCCCTTGCCTGGTGGTTTGGGCTGCTCTGGACGCGTACGGCGATGACCTTTGAGGAGCCATGGCGCGCGCGGTAACGAAGTGGTGTGCAACAGCAAACACCAATATGTCCCGACTTGGGTCGTACCAGGTCTCGCGAAGCAGACAATAACACGGGGCGCGTGGCGTCTGGGCTCGCTTCGAGCAACATCCTGGAGCCGACATTCGAGGAAGAGAGAGAGAGAGAGCGAAACAAAAAAAAGAAGGAGAAAGAGAGAGAGAGAGAGAACCAACAAAAAGAGCGTACACAAAATAATCCCCAATCAGAGCTTGCTCTGAAAGGGGTCCTAGCGGATATTGAATCCCGATGATTTTGGTAGCTGGCTGGGATCCCGGATTCCCGGTTCCGGGTTCCCGGGTTCCTGGTTATTGGTTGCGGGCCGATTTCGGTGGGTTCCGGGTTCCCGGGTTCCCGGTCGATCTCCTTATCGATCTCTTTATCGATCTCACGATTCATTATGGATCTCATGCTCAATCTCACTATTCATCGCACTCAATCGATCTCACCGTCGATCTCATCAAACCATCCACTAGTTGTTTTTTCTCTGGTGTAAAAGCCTGTACTAGGTAGGTGTATATGCATGTATGTATGTATACATCTACAGAGAGAGAGAGAGAGAGACAGTGAGAGAGAGAGAGACAGAGAGAGAGAGAGAGAAAAAAAAAAGAGAGAGAGAGAGAGAGAGAAAAAAAAAAGAGAGACGTGGTGATGATGCCATGCGACGCATGGTCTGAATTCATGTGCGCAACCATCCACTTCCTCACCCGTCCTTCTCGTTTGTGTTTCCTTCTACATCTCTCCTTCCTCCTCCTCCTCCAGTTCCGCCCTCCTCCTCCTCCTCCTGCTCCTTCTCCTCCTCCTCCTCCTCCTCTTTTTCGTGCTCATCGTCCTCGTCCAGGGACCCCCGGCGCCTCAGGGCCCCCCCCCCTGGGGACCCCCAGACGAAGCGTGAAGAAGGGAGGCGGGAGGGGGAGAGGAGGGGCTAGATCAGGACAGACAGCCCCGAGGGGTGGAGGCTTGCGAGCCTGAACGGCATGTCGGGGAGGGGGTCACCCGTCAGAGGATTGCTCGTCACCCTGGCGGGGACGAGGAGCCCGCCAGGGCCGCGACTGGGCGCCACCCCTGCTTAATCGTCGAAAGCACGCTTCCTCGGCCTGGGCTTAACGAGTCCGCGCTCTCTCCCGAAGTGCCACCATCCCCTGCATGCGCGAGGAGACGGTCGCTTGGTGGGAGGAGGCGGGGGGTCCGACAGCGCGGGTCAGCGTCTGACTCCAGCGGGGGGGGGCGCAGGAGCGGCACCAGACGCGTCCAGTCGACGCCAGAGCCTGCCTCGCCAGGCCACTCCTGATGCCGTCCGGGCCAGCCCTCCTCCTTCGTGTCCCCTCTTCCCCCCGCTCCCTGCTGCTCCACTCCCTCTCTTCTAATCCTCCTCCCCCTCCCCACTACTCATGCTCTTTCCAACCTCTGCTTCCTCCTCCTCCTCATCCTTCCTTTCTACTCCGCCTCCCCTTCCCCCTCGTCCCTTCGCCCCCTGCCCTCCCATCGTCCCTCCTCCTCCTCCTCCTCCTCCTCCTCCTCCTCATTCTCATCCTCCTCCTCCTTCTCGCCTTTCCTCCCTCAGGTGGCCATTCGATATCAGTAGCGCCGCCGCCACCGCTCAGGCGAAAGGGAGAGGGGGGAGGGGGGGGAAAGCTAGATACGTTCGCGTCATTCCAGACGTCCTACCCCTCCCTGTCATCCCTTACCATGGCGTAGATCTCCTCTCTTTTCGCACAAATGGATGTCGCAGCGTGGCATCGCATTACAGAGCATAGCATGGTGTCGAATATCAACGCGTAGCATGACATAGCATGGCGTGGCGACGCCCAAAAAGTGGGGGCGGGCTTCTGCGGCCCCAAAAAACAGAGAATCCACACCGAGTGTGGAATCACTTCCGATGTTTTTTTCAGGGGGGGCATTTCCGAGATGTCGGGGCCTACTTGGAAGGGCCAAAATTAGCATGCCGTGGCGCGGCGCTGGAAATCCGCCGACCCTGTCGGCGTGTGGAAGACGCGTCGTCCTCGGCGCGCCACCCTTAGCGAAAATGACCTACATCGTAAATCAGCGACCGCACCACCCTCAACGAAAATGAGCTCCATCGTAATTGAATCGAAGGGGAGCCCCTTCCCTTCGATCCCTTCCCCGCCGAAGGGAGGGGGGGTCCTGGAAGGGGTCCCGTGGGGGGGTCGCCACCCAGATGCGCACCCTCCCCCCAGCCTACTTTTCTGATTGTTTTGCCCATCCCGAACATGTGGGGGAGTGTCCTCCTCCCCCCTCTTCGCCTCCCCCTCCTCCCTCCTACCTCCCTCCTCCTCGGGAGGGGCCTTCCCTTTGATCCGTTGCTCGCCAGGGAGGGGGGGGGCGCCACCCTAAACGAAAATGGGATCCGAGGACCTAGAGAAGCTTCACACGGGCCAAGAGTGCCCCAAGAAGCCGCCCAGACGGTCCCAGAGGGTGCCGAATCGCCGAACCATCGGTCCAAGACGCCCAAGTAGCCTCCAGACGGCCCAAGACGTTTTCAAGACGCCCCACGAATACCCCCTCGGCGTGTGGAAGACGCGTCGTCCTCGGCGCGCCACCCTTAGCGAAAATGACTTACATCGTAAATGAGCGACCGCACCACCCTCAACGAAAATGAGCTCCATCGTAATTGAATCGAAGGGAACTTCCCTTCGATCCCTTGCCCGCCGAGGGAAAGGGGGGGGGGGCCCGGGGGGGGTCCCGGGGGAGGTCCTGGGGGGGGGGTCGCCATCCAGATACGCACCCTCCCCCCCCCTCGTCGTCGTCGTCGTCGTCCTCCTCCTCCTCCTCCTCCTCCTCCTCCACCTCCTCCTCTCGTCTTCCTCCTCCTCCTCCTCCTCGCGTATTCCTCCTCCTCCTCCTCGTGCTTGAATACCTCCGGCTGCCACCTTCATCGTGGGTGTCGTCTTCCAGGGTCGGCGGCACCGGCCGTAATGTTTGCAATAATGACGCCAGCGCTGCAGCGGGGGCACGATTCGGAACGAGCGGAAGCGCAGAAATGAGGCCAGCGCTGCAGCGGGAGCACGATTCGAAACGAGCGGTAGCCCGAAAATTAGCCCAGCGCTTCAGCGAGCGCAGCATTTTGAAACATAGCCCAGCGCGGAAGCGCGGAAACGAGGACGCGTCGCCTGACATCGCATGGCGTGGCGACGCCCCAAAAGTCGGGGGGGTGCTGCTGCAGCCCAAAAAATCAACGAATCGACACCGAGTGTGGAATCACATCAGATGTTTTTTTCGGGGGGGGGGGCATTTTCTAGATGTTGGGGCCTACTTGGAAGGACCAAGAAGCATGCCGTGGCGCGGCGCTGGAAATAATGACGCCAACGCTGCAGCGGGGGCACGATTCGGAACGAGCGGAAGCGCGGAAATGAGGCCAGCGCTGCAGCGGGAGCACGATTCGGAACGAGCGGTAGCCCGAAAATTAGCCCAGCGCTTCAGCGAGCGCAGCATTTTGAAACATAGCCCAGCGCGGAAGCGCGGAAACGAGGACGCGTCGCCTGACATCGCATGGCGTGGCGACGCCCCAAAAGTCGGGGGGGTGCTGCTGCAGCCCAAAAAATCAACGAATCGACACCGAGTGTGGAATCACATCAGATGTTTTTTTCGGGGGGGGGGGCATTTTCTAGATGTTGGGGCCTACTTGGAAGGACCAAGAAGCATGCCGTGGCGCGGCGCTGGAAATAATGACGCCAACGCTGCAGCGGGGGCACGATTCGGAACGAGCGGAAGCACGGAAATGAAGCCAGCGCTGCAGCGGGAGCACGATTCGGAACGAGCGGTAGCCCGAAAATTAGCCCAGCGCTTCAGCGAGAGCCGGATTTTTGAAAAAACAACCCAAGCGAAAACCCGTTTCCCGGGAATCCGATGCGTAAACAACAATACGCGGAGGGGGGCCGAATATTTCCTGGACGCCACCAGGGGAGAGCGGAGAGTAGTGTTCATATTGTGTAGTGTGCAGGGGGAGGAGGAGTGGGAGAGGACGCGTGAAGTGGGGAAAGCTATGGAACACACAAAACACAGGTTAGCCTCAGGTAAAAATAAAGCGGTGGGAAGGGGGGGGGGAAAGGAGAAGGGACTGTTCAGTTTCGGCCGTTCGGCCCCAGGACAGAAAGCCGAATAAGGCCAAGGGGGGCGAGGGGAAGGGTCTGATCACCCCTTCGAATGGCAAGCTGAGTGCAGGTGGACTCTCTTTTCGGGCCGCGTAGATCTGACCCGCTCCCTGGGCGGCGGCCAGCGCGACGCTGCAGCACCTCCACACGCGCTTGAGCCTCGGAAGCTGCAGACGCACCCCGAGCGACGAACAGGCGAGCCTGCGACGGGCGCGCCACCGAGAGGCGGAGGCCCGGCAGCCTGCAGGCGCTGGACTGCTGCATCGATGATGGGCCTGTTTTCCACCTCCACCACCATACGTTGGAGGGGGAGGGGGTCCTCCTCCTCCTCCTCCTCGTCCTCAACCTCCTTCCCCCCTCCAACTTATAGTGGTGGTGGTGGAAAACAAGCCCATCAATCGATGTTTGATGTTCCAGAGCGGACGCGCCATCGGTAGCACCTCGCCCCGAGCTGCTCGAGCATACCGTGGCCAACGTGCTCCGCCACGCCACTGCCCACGAGCACCGCGCGCCCACAGAGGAGGGAGGAGGGAAACGAGGAGGGCACGGGGCCACGGCGCTGCGACTGCTGCATCACGTGTAATGTCGTGCTGGCTGGTCCCGCCTCAAAGTCGGTCGTTGCGCCCAGCTCTGGCGATCCTTACTGCGCACCGGAAAGATCGCGCAGGAGCTTGGCAGCATTGTCTCTACTTCCACTATCCGCGTTTCGTAGTTTGGAGCCCTGCATTTTCGCCAGCCACTTTTTGGCCAGATGAGGGTCTTTGGGCAAACCACATGTGCCATGTGCGAATGCTTTCGCCAGATGGAAGCAAGCGTTCTCGCCGCCACCTTCCGCAGAGCAGGTCCACCAATGCACCTTGAGCGCAGGAGAAGCAGACATGCATCCAAGAACATCCAAAGCTGTGACGTCGCCATTATCCGCGGCCTTGCGGAACCATTGTGTCGCTAGATCCTGATCCTGTGCAAGACCGTGCTTTCCATGATGATAAGCATCCGCCAAACCAAGCATTGCTAAAACATTGCCTTTCTCGGCATCCTCGCGCAACTTTTTGACCGTGTCCAAATCTTTGATCCGCTTGATCCATTGATCCGCAATGTCCCCGCTGATCGTGCCGCCTCGCACCATGCGCTCGATCACGTTGCGCACCTGCGCGGACGGAATCAACTTGGTCCCAATATGCGTCACCGCGCCCCCTGGCACGCTGAGGCGTGGTAAAATGCCAACTGCTGCCTGTCAGGGTTTCTGTAGTCTTTTAAAGGGCCGCCCCACCTTTCTACTAACACTCAACAGCATGCATTCCCCCTTCCGTAGTAGCAGAATGTCTGCCTCTCTGAGGTCACGACCTCTCACACAAACCAGTGGCTCGCCCCTCCCGAAGCCAAGGCTCCCGGTACAAACAGACAGTGGGCCTTCGCTCCCGTTGCCACTATGTTTTCGCAGTGACAGGCAACAACTCTGGATCCACGCTCCAGAAGCCACGTTCACCGGTAACACATTGATGGATGAGCGTTCCCAACCTTCCAAGACGGCCGATGCAGGCCACCAGGGCCGCAAAAATGGGCAAATATACTTCCAAGACGGCCCGAGATGGCCTCAGGGCGGCCCAAGATGGCACCACAAAGGCCCAATGGAGTCTCGAAGACGGCCCAACAGGGCAACAAGACGATCCCCAGTACGGCCCCAAGAGGCCCCAAATCCCATATGTTCTTATACAAAGGTTTTTTAACATATTTGAGCGCCTTCGTATGCTCGGGCTTCCTTCAACTCAAGACGGCCTGAGAAGCCTCCAGGATGGCCCCAACACGGTCCCCAGATTGCCCAATAATCTTCCAAAGCAGGTTCGAGCTGGCCCGAAAGGGCACCTAGACGGCCCAGGTCGACCGCAATAGAGCCCCAAGCTGGCCCAAAAGGGCCTATGGAGGGACACAGGACGACCTCCGAGGCTTCTCGACATCCCCAGACGGCCCCAAGACAGCCCGACGATGGCGGCCCCAAGAAACCAACTGGATGGACAAGATTGTCCCAATACGGCCAAAGAGAGCTCCAAGACGGCCTCAATGGAATGTGTCGGTCGCTCTCTTCCTCTTCCTCCTCCTCCTCATCTTCACATGTTCCAGCTGCGTGTCGCCCCTCGAACAGTCGCCTCTGAGAGTACTGGGCTGGCACGGTGGTGGGACTTGCCGCAGGCAACCGAATCCGCCGCCCCCTGCTTGCAGGGGTGCACGGCGTGCTGGATGAGCTGTCAGGTTTTGGTTTTGGTTTTTTTTCCAAAAGAACTCCCCAGTGGGCTCCGGCAGAACCCGCCGGCCACCCGGAAAATCCCCAAACGTGCTCAACGACCGGAACAAATCCTCCAAAAACGGCCGTTTCGCTCGGGACATCCTCAACAAATCGCGAAGATGGCCCAAGATGGCCTCCAAGTCCGCCCGAGATGGTCCAAGACGGCCTCCAAAACGGCCCAAGAGAGTCCAAGACGGCCCAAGACGGCCCAAGAGGCCCCCCAGAGGCCTCCCAGACGGCCCAAGAGGCCTCCAAGAGGTCCTCCAGGAGAGTCCGAAGAGGCCAAAATCATTGATTTTCCCTTGGTTTTTGAAGGATTTTGGCATTTGCGCCTTTTCGGCTCTCCGACGGCTCAAGACGGCCCAAGAAGCCCCCAAGATCGCCCAAGAGGCCCCCAAGAGAGCCCCTGATGGCCCAAGTGGCCTCCAAGATGGCCCCTAGAGGGCCCCAAGACGGCCCAAGAGGCCTCCAACACGCCCAAGATGGCCTCCAAGACGCCCAAGATGGCCTCCAAGACGGCCCTGGAGCGCCCCAAGAGGGTCCCCCGTTGGCCCAGAAAGGCCCCCAAAACGGCTCCCGACGGCGTCAGACGTGCCAGGAACCCACCAAGATGGCCGAAGTTGGCTCGAAGCTGGCCCAAAAGGGCCCAAGAGGCCCCCAAGAGGGCCTCCAGGAAGGCCAAAAGATGCCAAAATCACTGATTTTCCCAAGGTTTTTGATGGATTTGGGCATTTCCCTTTTTTCGGCCTTCCGACGGCCCGAGACGGCCCAAGAGCCCCCAAAGATCGCCGAAAGATCGCCCAAGAGGCCTCCAAGACGGCGACGATGACCATCAAGACGCCCACGTGTTCCCCGAAGGCTTTCCAAACCGATTCGGGGAACACATGGTCCGATGGCTTGGCAGGTCTGGCCTCAACGTTCGGCCACATAGGCGCTTCCACAAAGGCAGGGGGCGGCGGTGATTCGCCGTAGGCGTCTTCGATTACTGTTCGTGATTGGCGATGTCTGCTTCCCGCGCGCAAACCAAGACTGGATTGCCTCTCGCTCGTACACGTGCCCATCCTCTGCCATGACCGGGTCGAAGGGCAACATGCCGGTGATGGGACACAAGAGCTCGGCGGCCGTCTCATTGATAGTCTCCTTCAGGCGCTTGGTCGTGGGCCCCCCTTCACCGTCGGCCTGCCGCTGGGGGATAAGTGAATCTCCTCCTCAACCTCCTCCGCCTCCTCCTCCATCCTGTTTCTTGTTCACCCGCTGATGATTTTGCTTGCCCTCTTTTCTCATCTCATATTTCGCCCCTCGTCCTCGCTATTCTGTCTCGTCCCCCACGTTGTTATCAACTCCCTTTTATTGATCCTCCTCCTCCTGCGCCTCCTCCTCCTCCTCCTCCTCCTCCTCCTCCTCCTCCTCCTCTGGCTGCCTCTTCCTCCTCCTCCTCCTCCGCCGCATCTCCTCCTGCTTCACCTACATCGTCTATCTCACCCGTGCTCCTCTCTTTATCTTCAACCTTCGCCTGCATCCTTATCATCCTTCATCGCCTCCACATCCCCTACTCCCCTCTCCTCTTCCTCCTCCTCCTCCTTCGCCTCCTCCTCCTACTCCTCCTCCTCCTGCTCCTCCTCCTCCTCCTCCTCCTCCTCCCGTCTTCCTCTCTCTTCCTCCTCCTATATGTTCTGCTGCCTCCGCTTCTACTGGTGCTGCTGCTGTTCCTCCTCCCCCTCCTGTTGTCAATACTATGCTGTTCCGTTCGCCATCCTGACCATCATCATCCCTCCATTCCCTCCTCTCTCCTCGTCTTCCCTCTCTTCCTGCTCTTTCGCCGACTCCTCCTCCTCCTCCTCCTCCTCCTCCTCCTCCTCCTCCTCCTCCTCCTTCTCCTGCCATGGCCATGGGGAGCGCGCCCCCTCCAACCCCCAACAGAGCACTCCCTGAAGACGCCCTCGGAGGTCGTGGAGGGCGCCCCGTGACGCAGCCTTCAGCCCAGCGCCAAAGGTCACCCTGGCGAAGGGGCACCCTTGCGTTGCGCCGAGTCCTCCGGGCTGCATGCAAGAATGATCCTGGGCTGGCCTGCCCCGATACGCATTGACACGTAGCTCAACACGTAGGCTGAAAACAAAGGTATGACGCGATACTTTCGCCGAAACGTGGGCCAAAACAATGGGCCAACACGCAACGTATTGACACGGACGTGTAGAGCACGGTACACGGTACGTGTCACGTAGTACGTGTTGCGCTCCCGAACGGGCGTATCGAGGCAGCTGAGATCCTGGGCCAGAGCGACCTTTCTACCGGAAGGCCACAGGGACGCCAGTTCCGAGACCGCAGGCAGTTCCTGGCGCGACCCCCATGGGCCCGCACCAGGGGCCACTCCAGCGAAGGAGCACCCTCGCGCAGCGCTGAGTCCTCGCGCGTGCGCTCGATGCTTCGGCCGACCTGCCCCTCCCCGTCCCCCCAGGGCCTCTGCCCCGAGATCTGCCCGAGGCCCGCCTGGCTCCCGCCCGAAGCCCGCGGACACCACGCAGGGCCGAGTTGCGCAGCACTCGTCCCTGTTCTCTCCACCCTCCTCCTCCTCCTCCTCCTCCTCCTCCTCCTCCTCCTCCTCCCCCTCCTCCTCCGCGCTCCTCCTCCTCCCCATCCTCCCCTCCATCTTCTCCTCCTCGTCCTCCCCTCCTCCCCCTCCTCTTCCTCCTCATCCTCCTCCTTACTCCTCCCTCCTCTCGCTCGTCCTCCTCCTCCTCCTCCCTCTTTCCACCTCCTCCTCCTCCTCCTCCTCTCCTCGTCCTCGTCCTCGTCCTCCTCCTCTCGTCCTCGTTCCTCGTCACCTCGTCCTCTCCCTCCTCCTCCTCCTTCTCTCCTCCTCTCTCCTCTTCCTCCTCCTCCTCGTCCGCCTCCTCCTCCCTCCCCCTCCTCCTCCTGCCCTCCTCCTCCTCCTCCTCCTCCTCCTCCTCCTTCCTCCTCCTCTTTCCTCTCCTCCTGCCCTCCCTCCTCCTGCTTCTCCTCCTCCTCCTCCTCCTCCTCCGCCTCCATCGTCCTCCTCCTCCTCCTCCCTCGCCTCCTCCTCCTCCCCTCCTCCTCCTCCTCTTCCTCCTGCCTCCCTCCTCCTGCTTCTCCTCCTCCTCCTCCTCCTCCGCCTCCTCCTCCTCCTTCTCCTCCTCCTCCTCCTCCTCCCACTCCTCCTCTCGCTGGGCTCTGGGTGACCATGGTTGCACCCCACCCGTCCCAGCAGAGCTCCGCAGACCCAGTCACTCGAGGGTCGCGACCGCCCGACCGACCTCCGTGCTCATCGTCCTTGTTGAGCGTCCCTCCCCGTCCTCCTCGTCGTCCATCCTCCCTCTCTCAGTCCTCCGTCCTCCGTCCTCCCTCCGTCCTCCCTGCTCAGCAACCACATCGTTTTGATCGGTAGTTCCCCTGCCCTCGAGGTGGTAATTACACCATGGCACCATGGTGGTACACCAGGCCTCTGGTCCCACAAGCTGGCTCAAGGCGCCCCAGAGCCATCCCGCATCACTTCGAGCTCCGTCCTGCCCTCCTCCCTCCCTGCCCGCCCTCCGGAGCCTGCCCGAAGAGGCCGCCGCCGGAGCTCGCCGCCAGCCCGAAGAGCCCGCCCGAGGAACACCGCGCCTGCCCGAGTACGCTCCCGCGGGGCACCGGTAGCGCTGGCCGAGGCCCGAAGATGCTCGACGGCTGCCCGCCGTCGGCCGCTGGCTGCGGCGCCGTCCCGAAGATGCCGCCGCCACTGGCCGCGGCGCCGTCGGCCGCCCGCAACTCGGGCAGATCGCGCAGCGCCGCGCCGAACGGGCTCGCCGCGCCTGGCATGGCGGGCCGCCCGCCGCTGGAGGCCGCGTCGCCGCGGGCCGGGCCACCGAGCATCCAGCCATCCGGCCGCGGCCCTGCGCCGCGGGCTTGCCGAACGCCGAGAGGCGGCCAAGACGGCTCGCTACGGCGCCTGCTGAAGCAGGGGGGGGGCCCAGCACACATCCTGCGCGAGCGGCGGCGACGCGTGGGCCCCCGGCAGAGGCCGAGGACGCTTCGGCCAGGATCCCGTGGCCGCGACCAACGTCACAACATGAGGGTCAGGGCCCCGTGGCCAGGACGAGACGTCGGCGGCTGGAACACTCAACAGTCAGGCCATGACCTCGGTAGACCACAACGGCCAGGACCGCAGAGCGGCGACCTGAATCTCAAGGTGCAGACAACTGCCGACGCCCCAGAGACGCTCGACGAGAGCCCTACACAACTTCCCAGGAGGTCTTCCAGGGGTCAACTCCGTCTATATCCCACGGGTTTAGAAAGTGCACTTCGCGACATGATCTGGATCATCTTCGGGCGTCCCCCCATCACTGCGCATTGTTGTATTACACAACGCCGGGGAGCATCACCTTACCCCGTGTGCGCAGACCATCCATTCCTCTCCGAACAACAAAAAAAAACACTGCAATGTGCACGTGGCGGCAAAATCCGCCGACCCCTTGGGGTGTCATCAGCGTGTGATATGCTTCCCCCTCCCCCCACTCCTCCCCCGGAGCTCGGTCTGGTCGATTGGAAGGAGGGGGGTCCGCCTGGGTCACCCGGGCCTGGCCCGAACGCATCGTGGGAGGATGGAGGGCCCCTCAACGGGCCAAGAGGGCCCCAAGAGATCCCCAAGACGGTCCAAGAGGGCCCCCAGTCACCGAAAGATCCTCCAGGACGGCCACGAGACGGCCCAAGACGCCCCCAAAAACGCCCCAGGAGGCCTCCAGGAGCAGCCCTCCCAAGAGGGCCCAACGAGGCAACGTTCATAGATTTCCACTTTGTTTTTGAGGATTTTATCGTTCTCGCCGTCTCGGTTTGCAGACGCTCCACGGCGGTCCAAAAGGCTCCCAAGATTCCCCAAATCGGCCCCAGAGGCCTCCAAGAGGGCCTCTAAACGGGCAAAGACGGCCCCCACGCGGCCCCAAAGACGGCCTCAGAGGCCTCCAACATAGCCCAAAAGAGCTCCTAGACGGCCGCAAGAAGAGCTCCGGAGGGGAACCCGAGCCCACATTTCGAGCCCTCAGCTCCCTATGGCCCCTGAGAAGCATCCAAGAAACTCCAAGAGGCCCCCCAGAGGGCCCATGAAGCGCACCAGAGGACACCAACAAGCCGCCAATAGGCGCCCAAGAGGTCCTCAGGAGCAGCACGCCACAACCGCCAGTCGCCCAAAGGGTCGGCGGTGTCGCGTAGGCCAAAGAAGCTGCCCAAATGGCTACATGATGGCTCCGAGAGGCTTCCAAGAGGCTCGCGGAGCGAAAGCTCTGCGAAGGCTTGACGGGTCTGCTCAAGCTGACCCAAGGCTTCGGCTTGACGGCTTCCCCAGCTCTGTGCCCCACTGCATGATGGCCCACTTCTCTGATCAAGGAACGTCGCCTGGGCATCGTTGCTGGATGGTGCTGGTGAGGCACGCGAAGTATCAAGAAATACATCTCACAGTATGTTGTAATGCGTTATGCCACTGTGGACTCCCTAACTCCCCCACCAGGACCACACGCCCCAGCCGCAGACCAAACATGTTGCACCCATGCTGGGGCAAAAACATGTGGTGTTGTTGAGCGTATTGAACATAGAAGAGTGGCTCGAGACTGCTCTTGAGGGTCTTAGAATGGCCCGAGATGGCTCCAACACGGCCCAATATTGCCTCAGGATGGCCCCAGATGCCCCCAAGACGGCCCGAGAGCCCCTGAAGACGGCCCAAGAGGGCTCCAAGAGGACCGCAAAGAGGGCCTCCAGAGGCAACATGTATTGATGTCTCTTCGGTTCTGGGAAAATGAAATTCTCACCTCCTCGGGCTCCAGATACCCCAAGACCACCCCTGAGGCTTCCAATCTAGTCCCAAGATGGTCCAAACAATACCCAAGACGGCCCATCAGGTGCTAGGCTCCCAGAAGAACCCAGGCGCACATACCCTACACATTCCAGACATGCACCTAGCGAAGCGAGGAATCCACTGATCGGGGAGGAGAGCACCCCCCGAAACATGATGCCAACGCCGTTCAATTTGGCGACGGAGCTCGCCGATGATATGCGGAAGCGGGGTCCGTCGTTGACCCACGCGCCTCAATCAATGTTTGCGCTGCCCCGGGTGAGGAAAAGGAAAATAAGAGAAAGGACTCGCATGTCCGGCACTAACGCTCTCGCCCTTGCAAGCTCCTTCGCTCTTCGGCCTCTCGTCGCACTTCCATCCCCGCCCAGTCTGCACTAGCGTGGTACGAGCTCCACCTTGACGATGCTCGTGCGTTCTGACTCTTCAGAACGGAATGCCAGAACTAGAGGCATCTTAGATGGGGTCCGAGTAGATGGGGTCGAAGAATCGCGCCGCACCGCCAATGCATCGGCGATGCATCTGCGATGCACCGCCGACGTCGGCGACGCACCAGCGACGTCGGCGTGGAGCAAATCAGGCTCCACATCGAGCAGCATCGGAGATGCGTCGGCGATGCGGCGCGATCGAACGCCTCCACTGACTGATGAACCCATTTTCCACTACCACTACCAACGGTAGGAGAGGGAGGAGGAGGAGGAGGAGGAGGAGGAGGAGGAGGAGGAGGAGGAGGAGGAGGAGGAGGACGAGGAGAAGGAGGAGGAGGAGGAGCAGGAGGAGGACGAGAAAAAGAAGGAGAAGAAGGAGGAGGATGAGGAGAAGGTGGAGGAGGAGGAGGAGGAGGAGGAGGAGGAGGACCTCCTCATCCTCCCTTCTCCCCCGTCGTACATGTGGTAAGTGGTGGCGGAAGAAGTGGCCCATCACTGACGCAGCCGCCATCCCGCCGGCGCTCGACGAACGGACAACCCGACTGAGCTGCCAGCCCCCCCCCCTCGTCCCCGTCCTCACCTCCTCCTCCTCCTCTTCCTTCCCCTCCTCCTCCTCCTCCCCCTCCTCCTCCTTCCCCTCCTCCTCCTTCCCCTCCTCCTCCTCCTCCTCCTCCTCCTCCTCTTCTCCTCCTCCTCCTCCTCCTCCTCGTCGTCGTCCTCGTCCTCGTCCTCGTCCTCGGCCTCGTCCTCGTCCTCGCCTCCTCCTGCTCCTCCTCCTCCTCCTCCTCCTACTCCTCCGCCTCCCACTTCCCCTTCTCCTCCTCCTCCTCCTCCTCCTCGTCCTCGTCCTCCTCCTCCTCCTCCTCCTCCTCCTCGTTCTGGCCCCAGCGGCCCCCTCGCGCGGCCACGGCGGGGGCCCCAGGGCCTGCCGCTCTCCCTGGTCTGCAGCGCCGCCAGGGCGTCGATCCGCTCCCGCAGCACCCTGGCGCACGCCTCTCGGCGAGCGGAGGGTGTCGGAACGAGACCGAGGAGTGGAGGGAGGGCGAAGCGGAGCAGGAGGCCGGAGGTAACCTACGGTTCGACCCGCATCATGAGGATGCGCGGCAAGGATGCAAGAGCCTTGGAGGGCCATGTCTCGGCGGCGGGCGTGGGGGGGAAGTGAGAAGGAGAAGGCCTTCTCAGAAGGTTCGGAAGTCCCCTGGCCTTCTGAGAAGTTTCCTGGGCCTTCCCCGGAGACACAGCAAGCCTCCCAGAAGGCGCGAGGGCTTCTGAGAAGGCCCGCCGCCTTCTGAGAAGGCCTTCTCTTTCTCATTCCCCCCCTCGCTCGCCGCCGAATGTTAACCTTGTTCGAACGAGGTTGGCCAGCGAACGTCGCTAAGGACGGGCCGAAGGGGCAAGGATGCAAGGGTACCCTCGGGGAGGTTGCCCATCCTTACTATGCGGGTCGACGGTACTGGGAACAGCCAGCGGAGAAAAGACATGGCTGTGAGTGGTGAGTCGGCGAAGGGGTCTGCGAGGCGTGTATTCCATCCATAACCACCGCCCGGGGAACCAACGTCCTGGGACCCTGGGGGCGGCGGGCATGGACATGTTCTGACCCCAATGGGGATATCCACGTCCGACGCTTCCCGAGGTCCAGGAAGATCGCTTCCCGGGCGGTCGATATGGACAACTCACGGCCTCGGAGGGGAGGAGCACACGAGCACCCATCTAAGGCCTAAGGAGGGCACGGCCGCACCCATTACGGCGGGACGGATGGAGCCGAAGACCATGGAGGCTATACGATATATTGGATGTCAGTGGGCCAAGCTGCGGTCGCAGTAGGCAGAAAGCGGGAGGACGAGCGCAAGGGAAGATGTTCTCGACGCCGACGTCGGGAGCGGGAAGACGCTCGAACATACCAGATGCGCAGGCGCTAGCAGCCGGGAACCGCCTCGGGGCCGAATGGTAGCTGGCAGGCGGCGCTGGCACGGCTGCACGGTGGGGGGATAGCCGCCACGGTGTCCTGCGGCACGAGCTGGAGTGCCCGCAGCAGAAATGATCTAAGGAGGCCCACGGCCCTGAGGCCCGGGCGCTCCCCGGCGCTCGCGGCGCGCGCCCGCGGGGCCCCCGCGCGACTTCTCGAGAGGCCAGGAGCGCGGTGCTCGGGACATGCATGTCCAGCATGGTTTCACGTGGCCTCGGGGACCGTCCTGGAGCCCTCTTGGGCGCCTCTTGGGCCGTCTTGTCTGGGAGGCCCTGGAAGGCGGCGCATTGGATTTTGCATGGGGGTTGCATTACCGCCTTTTCGGTCCTCAGAGCGTCCAAGACGGCCCAGGAGGCGCCCAATGTCGCCCCAAAACGGCCCAATAGCCCTTCAGGGGGGCCAAAGAGGCCACCAAGACGACCCCAAGAAGGGCCCAAGATGGGGAACACGAACTGACATTTTGAGCCCTCCGCCCCAAGATGGCCCCAAGATCCCCCCACAAGCCCCCGATGTGCGCCCAAGAGGCCCCCAGAGGCTCCGAGAAGTCCACCTAAAAACCAGGCAGGGTGGCGGGAAGGGACAAAGGCCACTAGATTCCTGGAGCTGATGGAGAAACGAGGGTGGGGTCCGCAGTGGAGGAGAAGGAGGAGGAGGAGGAGAATAATGATGATGATGATGATGATGATGATGATGATGATGATGATGATGATGATGATGATGATGATGATGATGATGATGATGATGATGATGATGATGATGATGATGATGATGATGATGATGATGATGATGATGATGATGATGATGATGATGATGATGATGATGATGATGATGATGATGATGATGATGATGACGAGGAGAGGAGGAGGGAGGAGAGGAGGAGGAGGAGGAGGAGGAGGAATATGAGGAGGAGGAGGAGGAGGAGAGGAGGAGGAGGAGGAGGAGGAGGAGGAGGAGGAGGAGGGAGTATGAGAAGGAGGAGTATGAGGAGGAGGAGGGGGAGGAGGAGGAGGAGGAGGAGGAGGAGGAGGAGGAGGAGGAGGAGGAGGAGTAGGAGGAGAGCTCATCACCCAAGTGGGTCCTCGAGAGCAGTGTGGCCGTGCCCTTCTCGGCAAGCTCCGGTCCTGAGCCACGCCGACCCTGGCCGCAGGAAACGCACGGGCGAATACAGCGCCTATGCGCGCTGGCTGACGAGCTGGCGACAGTTGCCTGCCTGCGCTGCCTGGAGGAGGCCGCGCTCGGCGCTAATAAACTTTAGGAGGCAACTGCTGGGAGGTTTTCGTCGGAAAGATTAAGGAGGATCCATCCCCATTTGGGAACTGTTACGCCAGAGTGGGCCTCGGATTAAGCGGGATTAAGCCGGATTAAAGAGGATGAGTCGGGATTAAGCGGGATGAAACGGGATTAAGCCGGATTAAGCCGGATTTCGGACCAGGGCAAAATCAGAATTTGACCTCCCAGGAGTTGCATCCGAATGAACGGATCACACTGCCCACTCTGCACTTTGTGCATGTCTGTCCTGCCGGGGCTGTGCTGCCAGTGCAGGCCGCGCCGCTGGCGAAATCGTCGGTGAGTGCGGGAATGCGAGGGCATGCGGCCGCATCTGGGGAGGGTGCGGGGCACGTGGCCGCCCAGCGTGAGGCAGCCAGTTTTGGCGAGGGCATCCTCGATGCTGGTGCCGTCGGAGCCTGCACGGGCAGCGGCAGGTGCGGCGGGGCTCGAGCACCCTCGCGGGCCCGGTGCGGGTGCAAGCCGGTGGCTCGCACTCTGCCTGGCCGCCGTTCGATTGCGCGTGCTTGGTGTCGGGCTGCGCCCCGTGCAAGTCGGCACCGCGATCTCGTCGACCGTCGCCGCGCTTGCCGCACGACGGGGCCGGACTCGTCCGCAAGGACTGGGTCATACTCGACCGCTGCCGCCACGCACTTGGCTGAGGTAGGGAGTGCGGCGCAAAGAGTGCGGCGCAACGCAAACTGCGCCGGCGCGCCGTTGTCTCCCCGCCGGCGGCTCGGGCCGGGCGGGCCGCGGAGGGGGCCAGGATGAGGCCACGGGAGGGGGCCGCGAAGCACCGGAGACACAGTCGCCCCCACGACACCAGACAGCCAAACGCAAGCGATTGTGCAGCGCGGTGGTCCGCGAACGCGGCGCTCGCACGGCGAATCGCAGCTGGCAAGGCCGGCCGGAATACCTACGCGTGGAGCGCTCGAGAGTGTTACGGGGGCTGTCACGGGCCGCCCTGCCTGGCACGCCCCAGGGCATGCGCAGCAGAATTCGATGATCTGCCGCGCCCGTGCAAGCTGGAATTTCACAGCTGCCGCGGAAGGAGATGGAGGAAGATACAGTAGATGCATACGATACGAGATCTTGCCAGTAGACATCTGGGGACACATATCTCGATGATCCTGGAACGGCCGAAAGGCGTTCGCGGGGCACTCGGCGGACAAATAATTTGCGTAGGGCGCCCGCTGGTAGGCCCATGTGGTATCTTATGAGCCTCCTGTACCGGGAAGGAGGTAGAGGAGGGAAAGGAGGATGGAAGAGGGAGGGAGAGTAGTAGGAGTCTCCGAGAGGCGACGGGAGGAGAATGGGAAGGACGAGCAGCGGCTGGGAATCACAGGAAGGAGAAGGAGGAGGAGGGGAGCACGGCACGGAGGAGGGTGTACAGTGGAGGCCACTCCACAAGAATCCTTCCACGAGAAACCCAACTCTGAGACCCCAGGACGTCCATGTTTTTCTTTTGTGTGGGCATGTCACGCTCTACATAGCAGAATCACCGAAACCCAAGAAACCTAGGGCACCCTCGAGGCAAGCAGGCTTTCTTTACATAAGAACTCGGAGATCCGCGCGGATTTCTCGAATCGGCGCTGCCCTTCTTGGCGCGCGGAATGCGCTAGGGGCGGCGCCGGAGGCGCCACCAGGGGGGCCCAGCGCCGATCCGAGAAATCCGCGCGGCCCTTTGAGTTATTATGTTGATGCCACTGCTCATTACCCTGTTCTTGGCATGGGTTTCTACTGCACAGCATAGACGAGCGCGTGCCACTACTCGCAAAGGAAATACTCGCAAATGGCCCTGATCCGCCGCGGAGGATCTACGATACGTCTCGTCGAAACAAGCATCTGCCTTTCGGACGTTTGCGAGTAGGCACTTTGCGAGTAGTGCAACGCGCTCGGCGACGGCAGGATGGCGCGGAGGCGGAGGCGGGCTGTCCGCGAGGCTACTTCGGCTACACACAAGAGTGACCCTGGGTAAGAGTGACCTTTGCTGCGAGGCTTTTTGGGGGCCGCGGGGTGACCGAACACAGGCGCGCAAGACGCTACCAGCGCATCGGTTTCGGCGATCGGGGAACCCCAATGGGCCCGCACCGAAGGTCACTCCGGCGAAGGGCCACTCCTTTACGTTTAGTCGATACTGCTTGGGCCGGGGCAGCGGGGGCGCCCGGGCCTCGAGGGCCTCGCGCCGGCGCCACTGCGGCAGCCGCGCCCTCGCGGCGCCACGCCCCCGCACGATGCGACCCCATCCTGTCCCTGAATCTCCTCCTCCGCCTCCTCCTCCGCCTCCTCCGCCTTCGCCTCCTCCTCCTCCGCCTCCTCCGCCTCCTCTCGGCGACACGCAAGAGTGACCCTGGGTAAGAGTGACCTTTGGTGCGCGGCTTATGGGGGGCCGCGGGAGGACCGAACACAAGCGCGCAAGACGCTACTGCCGCATCGCGTTCAGCAGTCGGGGGACCCCATTGGGCCAGCACCAAAGGTCACTCCGGCGAAAGGTCACTCTTACGTCTAGTCGACTCCTCCTCCTCCTCCGCCTCCTTCTCCGCCTTCTCCTCCTCCTCCACCTCCTCCTCCTCTTCCTCCTCCTCCTCCGCCTCCTCCTGCTCCTCCATCCTCCTGCTCCCCCCTCCCCCGGCCTCCCTCCGAGCTCCTTTCCCCAGACACCCTGGGGTGGGCGCCAGAAGGGCCAGCCCACCACGCGCGAGATGAATCCCACCAGCCCTGTGGTCGTAGATGGTCCAGCGAGTTCTCTCTCTCCTCTCCCAAACCCCGCTCTTCCCCTCGGGGCGGGCACCCCCCCTGCCCCGCCTCTCCCCAGGCTTTTTCCTCTCTTTTTTTTGGGGGAGGGAGGGGGGTATAGCCGAAGATGGTTCAAGATAGCTTCCGACATACCTCCAAGAGGCCCGACAAGAGCCACAAGACGGTTTCAAGTGCTCTCCGAGCCCCCCCGTCGGGCCCTCCAAGAGGTCCAAATACGTCCAACACTTAAGGGGCATCAGTGATGTGTGCCTTCTCGCCTTTTGGCTTCCGAGGGGCTCGTGATGCCTCAAGATAGCCCGAGCTATCCCCGCGATCTTGATTGCCCCAGATGGAGGAGGCAAATCGAGGACCCCCCTCCTTTGACCGACGCCCTACAATATGGCCCCAAGAGCATCTACAGGGCTCCCCAGAGGGCCCGAGGAGAGTCCCGAGAGTGCCCCAAGGCGGCCTCAAGACACTGTGACAGCCCCCTATGAGGACCCCAGGGCCTTCCAAAAGAGCCCCAAGAGGACCCAATGCAAACCCCAAGAGGATCCCATGAATACCCCGATAAGACCACAAGATAGCTCGAGGGGTTCTTGTCCTCGTTGTCCTCCTCCTCCTCCTCCTCCTGCCTCCGATGCTCCAAAACGATCTCGAAGATGGCTCAACACAGTCCTCCCCCTCCGCTCATTGCCCGATTCGTTTCACTAGATGTGTCTCTTCCTCCCGTTTCCCATCGCCTCTCATGGGCAGCGTTTCTGAATGGCTTGCTGGGGATACGCGATGCGTGAATAACAACTCCTTCCCGTCGCACCTCCAGGCGTGTCGGGCGGCCGGGCTGGGCGTTTCGCCCGAGACTTCCTCGCCACCTGTGATCCTGGAGCTTGACATGTGCCACGGCTTCGCGAACGGGGTAAAAAGGTTGCTTTCGAAATGTGGCTCTCGCCCTGGCGCCACACACACACACACACACATTCGTCATGTAAAAGCGTGCGGCGGTTTCGCGGATGAGCGGGGGGGTCATTTCAAATGTGGCTCTCGCCTCAGCGCTGCGCCCATGTGCTCCAAAAGCCTGCGAAGTTTCACGGATGGAGGGCCAGGTGGTTTTCGAAATGTGGCTCTCTCCTCAACGCTGGCGCATTCGTGTTCAAAGTTTGCAGCAGCTTCGCAGGTGGACGGCAGCTCTTTTTCAAGATGTGGCTCTCGCATTAGCGCCGCATCCGTTCGTGTGAAAACTTTGCAACAGCTTCATGGGTGGAGAAGGGTGGTTTGCAAAACTAAAATCTCGCAAAGGCGCAGCGCATAGTCGTGCAAGACAGTTGCAACAGTTTCGCGGATAGAGGGTCGTTTTCAAAATGTTGCTCTCGCCTCAGCGCCGCGCGCACTCGTGCTCTAAACCTTTCGAGCAGCTTAGCGGATATATTGGGGGGTGGTTTTCAACATGTGGCTCTCGCCTCAGCGCCGCGAACATTCGTCCATTCGTAAGGAGCGCCTACATCGCTTCACAGATGAAAGCGGGTTGATTATCAGAATGTGGCTCTCGCCGTAGCGCTGCGCACATTCATCTTAAAACTTGCAGCCGCTGCAGAAATGGAAGGCTGCTCCTGTACAAGGTGTGGCTCTCGCCTTGGCGCCGCGCACACTCGAGGGAAACTTTGCAACAACTCCATCGATGGATGAGGATGGCAGACGTGACTCTCGCCTTAGCGCCGCACGCATTCGTTTGGAAGGCTGCCAACAAATTTCACGCATGAATGGGGGTCGTCTTCAAACTGCTGCTCACGCCAAAGCGCCGCGACCATTCGTCGCACGAGCTTGTAACGGTTCCACATATTTCGGCGGTGGACAAACCTCCCTTGAGTAAACCTCGCCCTAGTGAAAACAGCGTAGGACCGAAACCGACGGACCTGGACCCGCAAAAATGACGGCCGCGACGCCCTCTCGCGATCCGAAAACGGCCAATTCGCTAATCGACGTGTCAGGGTAGGAGGTCTATCAACCCCCGAATATTGAAGGGGGGTGGCTTTCAAGAAAAAAATCCCGCCTTATCGCCGACGCACACTCGTCTGAAACATCTGCACCAAGGTAACCGGTGGAGGCGGGTCGTTCTCGAAGGGTTTCTGCTGCCTCAGCGCTGCGCACAAGCGCGCTCAAAGCTCGAGTGCGTTGCACGGATTGGGGTCGTTTTCAAAGTGTGGCTCACGCCTGGGCGCCGCTGCCATTCAACCCGAAACGTCGTAACGGTTTGAAGGGTTGAGCAGTGGTCGTTTTCAAATGGGGCTATCTCTCCAGCGCCGCGCGTTTGTTTGTTATGCATCTTTTAGGGGCGGCCACCCGTTTGTGAAGAAGAGACCTCGCCCGAGACGCCGTTAACATACATATCCGGATCATCAACGCACATAGCGCTGCATGGGTCACTTGAGACTTCTCCACAATTAACTCATGTTCACTAGTGTAAGCTTGCGCAACAATTACATTGATGGCGGGCGGTCTTTCCTCGAACCTGGGTACCTTGTTTGGCTGTGTGCTTCTTGTTTTTCGCCAGCCTGATTATGCGTCGATAATATGCAAGTCGACTCCCTCTAATGCGGGGCCTTTCCAACATGGCAGGCCCCAATTTCAAGGGGGCGCCGCTTGTAGTGACAAAAAGAGCTTGTAGGGGCGAGCGGGGAGGTCGTTTGGGACGGGTGGCTGTATTGCAGCATCGTTGACGCAATGTTGGCGTATGTTGGTCCTTTTCTTGCTCCTTCTCACGCTCTTTCTCCTCCCTTCACCCCTCAATCCTCATCGCTCGTCCCTCCCTCCACGACCACTCGCCTCCTCCTCCTCCTCCTCCTCCACACCCTTCTTCCGCAACTCACCCCTCCGCCATCCTCGACATCCTCCTCCTTCCCCTCCCGCCCGTGCTCCTCCTCTTTCCCACGGCCCTGAAGACGAACACCTGACAGGTGTCCACACGTGCATATGTCAGCGGTCAGAGAGGCGGCGAGGCAGAGGCAGGAGCAGGGTAGCAGCGATGGCCGACACCATCCCAACCGGCAGTGACGTTCGGGCAGGGAATGGAGACGGACATTCCCTGTCAGAGAAGGATGAAGAGAAGGAGGAGGAGGAGGAGGAGGAGGAAGAGGAGGAGGAGAAGAAGGATGAGGATGAGGATGAGGATGAGGGGGAGGAGGAGGAGGAGGAGGAGGAGGAGGAGGAGGAGGAGGAGGAGGAGGAGGAGGAGGAGGAGGAGGAGGAGGAGTGGGGAGGAGGACGAGGAGGGGAAGGAGGAGGAGGAGGAGACCCATGCATCCCCGCGGAGCATGGGGGCGCACCGTGGCGAAGCGCAGCTGCGGCCATTGCAGCAGCGAGGCAATCGTCGACCTGGCTGCTGCCAGGTGGGGCTGTCGCAGGTGCGGCGTGCGAGCGAAGGCACTGGCGGCCCCCGATGGTTGGTAGTCCCCAAACGTGGTGGTGACAACACCTGGCGGTGGGTCTCGGGCGATTTGGTGTCACCACCCGGTCTGGGGACTCGTGCGGTTTTCCGAGGATGTCCCGGACACTGGGTGGGTCCAGGAGTCACAACACCCGGTGGTGACCCCGCGTCCCCAAACCCAGCGGTGACCTTTTTGGGGATTCCAGGTCGCCACCTGGTATCTCACCACCCGGTTTCGGGGTTCCCAAGATGGGCGCACAGCTCGGCGAGAGCGCCGGAGGCACGGCCGAACAGGGAACGCACAAGGCGATCCTCGGGGACCTTCCACACGCAGGGCTGGCGGGCATGCCGAGCGGGGGATCTGAAAGTGACCAGGGTCGCTAGCCCCGAGGGTGCCGAGCACCACGCAAGCGCCGGTGCCGCATTCAAGACAGGTGTTGTCGAGCTCTGGCTGCTTCCACTCGGAGGGCGACCTGGCAGAGATACCCCACGGCTCACCGCGGCTCCTTCGAGGCCTGCTCGCCCAAACCCTGGCTTTGCAACGGGGGCGGGGCCCCACGAGGTTTGAAAAGGGTCGGCTAAGAGCCCCACCATACGACCAAGCAGACTTCAGCTCTCAGACAGCCGACTGTCTTCCTTTCAACCCTCGGGATCCTTCTGGAACCAGTCGAAGAGGTCAAGGGAGAGTACCCAAACACCTCTCCCCGCTATGGCGCTCGAATTCCCCGGCAAAGGACTGGACATCGCCAAGACCCCGAGGGGCGTCACGAAGAATAAGGATATACTCAGTGCCAGGGAGCTGGGGGAGGATGGCCAGGACCTGGGTGAGCATCTCGTCTTGGACGTTCACGGCGCGGCAAAGCTCTCTAGCCACTGTAGTCGAGAATCCCTTGATGAATGCGGCTGCGCCTCTCAGCCAGGGCCCCGCGGTAAGAACAGGCGAGCTCTGAGCTGACTCTGCATAGGGGCCTTCGCTACGCAAGGAACGACCAAACTCAACATCTCCCGACGTCTGTTCTGTGACGTGTTCGGCGCGCATCATGGGCATGACGGCCATCATGTCGGCCACACATTTCGACGAGCCATGCCGAACGTGTCTGAGCAAACCTCTGGTGTGTAGGAAAGTTCGTGCAGCAGGCCACGCTTATGGCACCAGACGAATATGCATCGGGGCGGGGCCAAAGCGAGGATGGCACTCCACGATGGGCAGCCCACGCGCCCGTAGTCGCCAACGCCGTCCCGCAACCAAGGCAAGGACACGATGCCTGCGCCCCACGGCGGCCGAAGGGATTCAGGGGGAGCAAGGCTCTAGGGTTTAGGGTTTAGGAGGGTTCAGGGGGAGCGAGGCTCTTGGAAACGCAGGCCGCCTCAACCCGCCTCTGAATTCGTCATGGCGGCGGTGACCATCTGAGAACTTCGCTCTGGCAGCAGCTTCCGCTTGTCTGCGCAGCCTCTTCCAGAACTCCCTACCGTGAGCCCTCAGGAGCCACATCCACCAGGCTGGTGGGCGTGAGGGAAACCAAAGCACCGAACTCTATACTCCGACGCCTTTTCCGGCCCCGCACTGGAACTCGCACAAGAAAGCGGATCCTGGTGTATACGGGATCCTGGTGTATACATGTTTCGTTGTTTCCAAAAGACAAAAGGGAAACAAGTATACACCACACCACCCCGACGTCGCCCCC
This sequence comes from Prorocentrum cordatum, assembly GCA_963575745.1. NCBI lineage: Eukaryota > Dinophyceae > Prorocentrales > Prorocentraceae > Prorocentrum > Prorocentrum cordatum. The sequence goes on along the minus strand of CAUYUJ010019569.1, from coordinate 58,935 downwards.
GACCCTCAAAACTTCCTGGGATTGCAAAACAGCCCGCCACTGGTAACGTATACGCTCCAGTTTCCGAGGAAGGTGCTTCTTGGCTAGATCCACATGCGAGCCCAGCAAGAGCAGATCCTCGCAGTACTGGGCGGCCGAGGAATCTCTGGGAGGGGGCGGAGCTCGTCAAGCAAGGCCAATATCCGCAGACCGGCGCCGACGTCGGGAGCCTGGGCAAGAGACGCAATCGTCTGAGCCTTGCACCAGCTCAACTGACCGCAACACATGCTGTGAAAAACCTATGGTCCGCAGCAGCTGTGCCGACGCCGAATCGCACCCGAGTCCAGCCGCAGCACAAAAGGGACTCAAGTAGTTATGTGCAAGAATGGCCTGCTGCTTGACGTTCAGTTGTGGCCACGCCAACGCATTAAGTAACACATGCGACGAGCACAGAGAAGAAACACCATACATGAACTTCGCCTGAGGGTCAACCTGCTCCCTGGGACAAGCCTCTCGCTCCAGAATTCCCAGGGGATGCCGCTGTTGATGGCATCGATGTGCTAGCTCGGGTCACATAATGGAGATCTTCTTCATCCTGGTAACTCCCCAGGTTGAAAGGTCCGAATGGGGCATGGGAACACGCCCAAGGAGGGCACGAGGAGACCTGTAGCAACCACTGCCGCACATTTCGCTCGAGCCTTTCCTAGAACCTGCACCACAGAAGAAGGCCATGAGCTCCGTCCTGCCAAGCTCCCGATTCGTTAAAACATCCACGGTACTTAGTTTCTGCATGGGAGATCTGAACCAAGACAATGGCAGCCTCCTTCCAAGACCTAGCATCTTCCAACCCAATACCATTGACATAATCATCCATTAATGCAGGGCCCCAGACATCCTCAACTTCGTGCTGGTGCTCGCGTTCTCGAAAGATCCTCTGAGACGGAAATACATACAATCTTCTGGAGATCTCTCAAGGCAGCCGTCCGCGAGTTAATGCCACAACTGATGGGGTCGAAAACTACGATGAGCAGTACATCCGCGAAGGGGATGCCACGGCGAGTCCCCATTTTGGGCGAACCAGCTATAGATCTGCCACGGACCTGGAACCAATTGCACTCCATAGCGTCCACGGCGGCTACCAAGATATGCTTTTCCGAGCGCATCTAAGGCCCCAAGCGTGGCGACGAGAGCGTGGCAGCAGGGCTCGAAACATTCTGGCACCTCGAGCTCCGCCAACGTGCCCTGGATATTCTCGCAACTCTGAAGCATTCTCGACCGGAACCCCTTGATGACCGATAAAACAGAAGGCGGCCTTGCGACCCGTGAGCAGCGACAGGAAAGGGATCCCAAGCACGCGCCACCATCATGGCCGAACGCAAGTGCAAGGATGCGATATCGGTGCATCTATCTGGGAGTCCACCTTGCTGGATCTCCAATGGCATGTGTAAGGATGCCTCTAGAAGCTTGTTGCAACTTCGCAGCGTGGCAGCCTCGTAAGATACCTCTGTAATGCTCCATGGGGCTCCGGATACCCTGACATACGTAAGTCAAATTCCCATCCTCCCTTGAACAGGAAGGGCTCCCTGGAGGCAATAACAATCTTGACAAAGAGCGAATGCAATTTTAGAATGCGCCCATACGGTGCAACCTGGAACAAATCATTGCGAACGCAATTAGAACCTGTTCCTCTCTTCTTGGCGGCTGTCCTTCTCTTCATCTGATTCGTCCTCGTCTTCTTCATCCTTCTCCTCCTTCTCCTTATCCTCCTCCTTGTTCTCGTCGTCCTCCTCCTCTTCTTCATCCTTCTCCCTCCTTCCCTCCCCCTCGTGGTGCTCTTCATCCTTCTCCGTTCCCTCTCTTCCTACACCTCCTCTCTCTCCCCCATCCCCCTCCTCATCCTCCTCGTCCTCCTCCTCCTCCTCCTCCTCCTCCTCCTCATCATCATCATCATCATCCTCTTTCACCCCTCTCCATTCCTAGGTGGATGACGAGGATAAACGGAGATGAGGATGAGGAGGCAAGCGTACCAACTAGAAAAGGTTGAGGAGGAGGGGGAGGGGCGGGGGCTGGGTGAAGGTGGGGAAGGTGTGGGAGATACACCTGAGCGGCTATAAGTGAAACATTGAGCCAGTACACGATCGGGCGGAGAGGCAGAGACCAAATACCGAAGGGACACAACCAGTTGCTCGAGAGGACGAGGGTTGAAGATACAGGTCGCGAGGGGAGAGGGAGAGGCAGACAGAGTCGGAGAGAGGGAGCAGGCAGGACACTCATCTTTCGCTGTATGCCCAAGCCGCCGGAGCGTTAAGATGAGACCCCTGGCCGCCTGCCCCCTGGGCGCGCCCCCTCCAGTTCGCAGGAGGGGCAGGGCGTAGGAAGGACGAGAGGGAGGGAGGGAGGCAGGAGCCAGGAGGGCAAGGCGAGGGGAGGGGAGGGGAGGGAGGGGGAAGGAGGCGAGCGACGAGGAGCGAGGAGGGAGGGAGGCGAGAAGAGGAGGCAGGGCGACAGGGGAGGGGAAGGGCGCTCCCCCGCCCCGGCGCTCGCCACTGCGGCTGGGCCCGGCTCGCGGACACGACGGCGCGCTCGATCACCTGGGCGCTGCTCTCTTCGCCCCCCTCGGCCGGGCCGATCTCCTGCCTCCCTCGCTTCTCTCTGGCTTCTCCCTCGTTCCTTCCCCCCCCTCCTCCCTCCTTCTTCCCCCTCCTCGTTCTTCCTGGTCCTCCTCCTCCTCCTCCTCCTCCCATGCAGCTCGGAATGATGTCGTATGTCATCGCACCTCGGGCTCAGCCTGCTGAAGCAGCTGGGCGCCGGAGACACGCGCATGCATCTGCGAAGCGAGACCCCTGGAGACCGACGGATCGAGTCATACGAATAAAAACTGAACACCAGCCTGTGGACCGCCAGGACCCTGTGAGGGTCAGACATCGCCCGAGCGATGCCATGTCTTCTGTCTAAAACACTCTCGACCGAGATCTGGGGGCCACCACACTGACAAGATAGCCCCCCAGAGCAGTGGACACGACATGTAATGGCACTGCGCGTCCACCGACTCTGAGCAGCCAAACTTGCAGGCACTGCCGGTCTGCGTCATCCTCCGTTCCGTAGCCCCCCCCACCAACGTCTTCATGGCCGAACCTTGTCGAGCTGGGGGAAGCGGCTGCAGAAACTCTCGGAACATCGGCCAACTCATATCCGCAATAACTTGCGTGGAAGGTTGCCTGCCTGTCCACTTGGCTAGTCTCTTGAGAATTGTTGGGCCTAAGTCCTCTTCGAATATTGCCGACACCAATGACCTGGCAATAGTACGCTGGACAGCGACCTGAGGAATTTCTTTCTGCGCCTCGCCAAAAGCCTTCACCGCACAGGCCCCCAGCGAGCAAAATTTCGTGATCCATCGCAAACCCGAAAAAAACCTGTCCCTCCCCTCCTCCCTCCCTCCCTCCCTCCTCAAGCCTCCCTCAAGCCTCCCTCATCCATGCCCCTCCCTCCTTCCACCTCCGTCCTCCCCGCTGTCTCCCCCATCCCTCCTCGCTCTTCGATCCTCGCTCCTCTCTCCCCCTTCTCCTCCTCCTCCTCATCATCCCCTCCTCCTCCTCCTCCTCCTCTTTCTCCTCCTCGTCCTCCTCCTCCTCCTCATCATCCAGCTTCATATCCTCCTCCTCCTCATCATCATTCTTCGTTAATTCCCTTCTCTTTCCGAAGCGATGCGGCCCCGCGCGAGAGCGGTGGCTAACACTCCAACGCGACCTTCTTACGTGACCTGGGTCTTCTTACGTGACCTGGGCCTTCTTACGTGAGGCGCGAATATCTTCTCTCTCTCTCTCTCATTATCTCGTTCGTGTTATGTGGGTTTGGTGTCTCGTCTATTGTTGCTTTTTGTTTGTTGTTTCTCTTTCTCTCTCTCTCTCTCTCTCTCATCTTCTCTCTTTTTATGTCTCTCTCTGTCATTGTTCCTCTCTCTCTATATGTCTCCCTCTTACCTCTCACCTCCCACGTCCTGCTTCCCCTCTCCTACGGCCTCCGATTTCCTCACTCCATCCGCCCTCGCATGTTCCCCCACTCCTCCTCGTTCTCTCTTCTCCCTCTAACTCTTCTCTCTATTGTCATCCTCCTTCTCGTGATCCACCTCTTCAAATACCCCCAGCCTCATCCTCCTTCTGCGTTCCCTCCTCCCTCTGGATCACTTGTTCGTCAATACGACCACACTCACCATCACCACTACTACGATCAGCAGCACCACCAACATCATCCCCAGCATCAGCATCGTCATCATCACCACCACCAACAACATCATCATCATAATCATCATCATCGCCATCATCAGCGTCATCATCATCAACACCATCATCAGCATCATCATCGGCATCACTACATGTACCCTCAGCATCATCATCGCTCACACCATCATTAGTATCAGCACTATGCTCGTCCGCATGCGCAGCATCGGTATCTGCACCTGCACTTGCATCTGCATCTGTATCGTCTTGAGCATCATCGTCATCAACACCTGTGTCATCATCACGGTCAGCGTCATCCTTATCATCAGCATCATCGCAATCATTATGATGGTACTCAGAATCAACATCAACATCACCATCACCATCACCCCCAGAATCATCACCATCATCTTCATCAGCATCAGGTCATCATTCTCATCATCACTACAATCATCAGCGCCAGCCCCGTCATCCTCCTCATCCTCATCATCATCGCCATCTCCATCATCATCATCATCATCATCATCAACATCATCATTAACAGCAACACCACCATCATCATCATCATCATCATCATCATCATCAGCATCATCACAATCATTATCTGCACCACCACGGTCTTCACCATCCCCCTATCACGATCTCAATCACCATCCTTAGCACAGGCGTTATTATTTACGTCGCCAATGTAATCACAGTGGTCGCCACCTTCGCCACCGTCGTTGCAATCGCCAACGTCAATGTCACCAGCATCAGCTTCGTCGTCATCATCGTCATCCTCGCAATCGCCACCATCGTCGTCGCTATCACCGTCAACCCAACTGCTTTTCTCGTCCCCGTCCACGTCCCCCTCATCATCTTCCGACCCCATCCCTTGTCCAACGGGAAGGGGGGGGGCGGCGATCCCGGATGTTTTTACTTCGCGTCTGCCGCCCCCTGCTTGGAAAGACAATTCAAACAACGCGCAAATATACGAATCGAAGGAACCGCTTGGAGCCACCGCGGCAAAGGGAAGGAGGCCATCGACGACAGGGGCGCAACTGCCAGAAGAAAGGTGCCTTAATCGATTGAGGGGGAGGTGGAATTGTTGGGTCGTGTCCTCACTTCCAGCGCTCATTGCCATCTGCGCCCTGCGCTTGACGAGCCATACATCCTGCCGCCCCCCCTGGCGCCGTCATATTCTTAGTATCTTCCGAACCAAGTCCGCACAGGAACGAGAGCACCATACATACGTACATTGCAAAGCTCCGGAGGAAGTGGGAAGGGAGAGAGAAACAGAGAGAGAGAGAGGAGGAAGAGGGAGTGTGATATACACATATACAAATACATGCACCTATACATGCATGCATGCATGCATACATACATACATGCATGTATGCATACATACATACATAACGGCACACACATGCATACATACATACATACATACATACATACATACATACCTACATATATACCTACCTACCTACCTACCTACCTACCTACCTACCTACATACATACATACATACATACATACATACATGCATACACACATTACATACTTTACATACAGACCTACATCCATACACACATACATACATACACACATACATACATACATACATACATACATACAAACATACACACATACATACATACATACATACATACCTACATACATACATACATACATACATACATACATATATACATATATACATGCATGCATGCATGCATGCATGCATGCATGCATACATGCATACATACATACATACATACATACATACGTATGTGCGTATGTACATACATACATACATACATACATACATACATACATACATACATACATACATACACACACATGTACGCACGCATACATACATACACATATACATACATACATACATGCCTACATACATACATACATACATACATACATACATACATACATACACACACACATACATACATACATCCATACACACAACAACACATACATGCATGCATACATATATACACACATGCATGCATATATACACATACCTACCTACATGCATACATACATACATGCATACATACATACATACAACCATCTATACATATAGGTATATCGACAGAATCAGCACGCAAGGACATTGACAGATGACCATAGAAAAGGGTGGACTACCTCAGCTGTCCAGGTTCGACTCTTGAGCGCACCGCGAGTCCACCGCAGTGCTAAGGGGCTAGGTGGTTGGGTCAGAGATTAACGAACCGATATCTCGCATGAGTCACACTCCGAAGTTCTGAAGTGAGCTTCAGAGGTCCGCGCTGAACCCCAGTGCCCCTATGAGGGATGGGGATGGGGATGGTGTTGGTGAGGCCGAGGCGGAGGTGGAGGTGGGGGGAAACAAATGAGCAGGGATGTCGACCACCTCGGGCGTGGTCTGGTGGCGGAGCCCCCTGTCACGGTGGGCTCGGGTGCAACATCGCACGCGTGCGCTGGTGTAGTGTTGCAACACTGGTGCGCCAGCGACACCTCCTCACCCCTCATCACTCATGTGAGCGTTTTTTTTATTCTGCGTTCCGACATTGGGCAGAAGGGGGGGCGGAGGAGGTTTCTGGTTTCGGACATCTGCTTAGCGCGACAGTTTGCAACAGTGCGTCCTGTGGGGCAGAACCTGCCCAAAACAAGCCTGAAGAACAGCCAATACGGGGGAGCGAGGGCCCGCGCCAGTCGGCAAAACAACGAATAAGGAAACACCACCATCCCCCCTCCTCCACCCCCAGCAGCAGTCGGCAGCACCAGCAGGTGACATACGTCAACTGTCGGAGGTCCGCGCGGACGACTGGGATCGGCGCTGGGCCCCCTCCCTACCTGGCGCGCGGAGCGCGCCAGGAGGGGCGGCGCCTCTGGCGCCGCCACTGGAGAAATCCAGCGCCGATCCGAGAAACCCGCGCACCGAAGGGTTTATGTTTGTGTCACGCGCCATCGCTCGGACTTCCATTCTGCGTGCATTTTCGCGGCTTTGTGCTTTCATGGTTCGACAGATGATCCAGGACGCACACGTCCGAGCGATGCCAAGGTCCGTTGCCTGTTCGCCGAAGATCCTGGAGGCGACAGCGATGCGCCTGTCGCTGCTCTCGCTCGGCTCAGCTGCGTCTCTCCCGAGCAGCACGCCCACCTCCAACACCAACTCCGACGCCAACTCCTTCCTCGTTTCTCCTCCCTCCTCGCCATCCTCCTGCTCCAGCTTTCGGCGGCGGAACCTCCTCGGTCGCCTGCGACGCGAACCCAACAACGGTGCCGTCGGCGGGGCTGGTCACCGTGAAGCTTGAGTCGGTGCGGATGGCCTGCCGGGCGGCGGGACGGGGGAGGTCAGGACCAGTCAGCATCGAATCGGGAAATCGCGGATCGAATGGGGATGTGCGTCGGATCGGGCTGCATTAGCAAAGAATCGAAATCGAATCGGATCGGCTGCGCCGAGCTGCGTGACAGCGCCGTGTGACCACCGAGCCGGACCAGAACGTCAGGACATCGGAGTCGAATCCGATCGAAATGGCCATGACCGACATCGGATCGGATCGATGGTATGAACCTGGACCCTGGGAGGTGGACGGGGACAGGTGACTGCGCGAGGCGAGGATGAGCGATCGACGGTCCCTCCATGCCCCTTCTCGCGCCACAGGCGAAAAGGCGGCGCGGGGCCATGGATAGAGCTCCGGCCCCCGGACTTCTTCATCCGTGCCCTGCCCCCGTGCAGCGGCCAGAGTGGGGGAACAGCAGCTGGGGCATGGATCGAACGTGGACCGCCGAATGGAGCACTCCCACGGATCGGGCACAAACTTAGGTCCCCTCGGATTTCTTGGATCTGCGCTGGACCCCCTCCGCCCAAGCGAGCCTCCAGCGCGGGGGGCGTCGCCTGAGGCGCCGCCAGGGAGTAAGCCAGGTAAGCTGTGCTAGACACGGATGGGAAAGTAGTGGTAGGCCAGAGCAGTCCTGGTCAGGCCGGACCGGCACCAAGGAATCATTTACCAGGTGGCTGCCTCAACCTCCCAAGAGTTGCAACCTGACCGGTGGTCTCTTAATCATTCAAGGAACACCAGTCTACATGAACACACACACTTTCTGAGAGCTGGGTCTCTGCCCCCCCCACCGACGCGCCTCTGGCTCCAGCGGTGGCGTCGACTCGCCGTCAGTGGTGGGGTCTAACTTCGACCCAGGAAACCCGCGCAGACCTCAAATGCTGTACTCTGTGCTGTGATTAGCCGTTCACCCAAGCGGAGACTTCCCATGCAAATGGAATCCTGGCCAGAATTCCATGGGGACCTCAGCAGTGGCCACGAGCGGGAGGCCCAGCAAGAACGCCCAAAGGCTTCAGGGACCTCGACCCTCGAAGTTCGATCCTCGACGTTCGATCCTCGTAGTTCAATCCTCGAGGTTGAAGGGGAACTGTAGGGGGGGTCCAGCTCAGGGGGCAAACCTCGAGCCTGAATCGACGATGCATCGCCGGTACATTGGCGATAGATCGGCCCCCGAGACAGAGAAACCACGCGCTCCTGTGCGGGGTGGCCATCCGGCCCCTATCGGAGACGAGTCGCCGATGGGGGGTCGATGCGTTCCGCCTGAGCCCACAGTCCGGCACTTCTGCTCAGCGTGTCGCGGCTGCGGCCCCGGCGATACGCTGTGCCCTGCAAGCGGAAAGCGTGTCGCTGCGCTCCGCGGGGCCGTTCGGGGCGATCGGGGAACCCCATGGCCAGGAGCTCTCACGGCGAGGCGAAGCCGCTGGAAAACATCCCGAGGATGGAAATCATCGGACAATCGTCGAAAACATCCTAACCCTCAGAACCTGCATTCCCCCCTGATGAACCTCGTTCCACACCAGACAGGTTGGGGTCGTTAGGATTTAAGAGCAGATCTCTCGCCCCGTCCACCCTGCACATCGTGGCCGCCAGATCCTCAAGTCCCCCGAATGTCCCCGAGTGTCCCGTCTTGCGCCACTGTGCATACCGCAGCCACCAGATCCCCAGGTCCCCCGAATGTCCCCGAGTCCCGCCTTGCGCCACTCTGCATACCGCGGACGCCAGATCCCAAGGTCCCCTCGGTGTCCCCGAGTCCCGCCTCGCGCCGACAAATCATGACCTGACAGAGCGACATCATCAAAATAGTAGAACATGGTACAGAACAACTTTGTTAACTGTGGAAGAAGATAGTACAACACCACAACACCGAACATAACACATCCGGGCATAGCATACCAGAGCGTGTCAGACCACATCGTAACATGACACATGATGACAGGCCAGTGCATATCATAGCACAGCTTCATCGCACATAACATTTCATGGCATGACAAAACAAACCTACGATGCGGAAACATCGCATAACTGAGCACACCAGAACAGAACATGTCACGGCCTCACTTAACATGATATATCATAACATAGAAGGCCCTACCAACACAACATTTGTTATGTCATGTCGGAGCATACATAACATGACATAGCAAACCATACCATAACATGGCATAACATATCATACAATAGCATAACGTTGCTGGCAACACCACAACATAATACAGCATCACAGCACATATAACATGATATATAGCATCGCAGCACCGATGACTCATCATAACAAGACGGAGCGCTGGATAAGATGTTGCGTGGCAAAGCAAACCAACGTAAGCGATTACAAACTTGATCATACAACACAATGAATCACGCCACACTCCATACGATTTCACAATAGAGTATACCATGACATACCATGACATAACGTACCATACCAGAACACACCATGGCAGAACAGGTCACACCGTAGCACGGCATGAGAGGCTCATAGCATTCCATACAATGTCAACTCATACCATACAGAGCATCGCATCATTTACTGTAGCATAGCATGCCGTACAATATCATAATGCCAAAACATTACACCACATGATCTTTCAGTTTCAGGGCATGCCACAACAGGACATACTATGACACATCATAACAACGCATGCAACGACAACATGCAGCATACCGAGCATAGCATAACACCACACGCCATACCAAAAACGGACAGAGCACACCAGAACATGGCGTAACACAACATAGCATATGATTGCACACGCCTACATTCATAACATAGCACAGGGCTGCAGCCGTTCAGAACATTACAAAGCATACCATGATGGATCTCGGCATAACATGCTGTAGCGTAGAAGGACACGGGAAGGGATCAAATACCATTTCCTGGCAGAGAAGAGCATGACAGCACGCAGCATTGAACATAGCATCAAATAACAAAGCCAACCATGAAATAGCGCAGCACAGTAGCGTACATCATCACAGATCAGAGCAGAGTGTACCGGAACTGTTTTACGATTGCTACCACGACGGCAACGGGTGCACTCAAACATCGTAGACTTTTACTAGATTGCAGATTGCAGAGGATAACCGAAAATTGTATAATGAAATAAACCCAACACAGAGTACAACGTGACCAGCGCACCATAGCATAACTCTCTCAATATTGATACTCCTACGGCAACGAGCTTGACACAACATCATTTACTATACCTCCTGGAAAAAAGGTATGCCATGCCATAGCGCATCATATATTTAACCATGCTCAGCATAACGTAAACATCATCAATCAGCAACGGATAACCGAAACCTTACTGACAACACATGACATGTTGTAGCACGGTGCCGCAGAGCAGAATAGCATACTTTAGAACGGCACATACCATAATTGCAGAGGACACTCATGACCCGATACGCCGTCCTATAATATTATTCAACGCAACCTGCGCGCCGAGGTCAGGCTGGCCACTGGACCAAACAGGCGGAGCAACGACTTATTGGTCGACGTATCACACGAGACAGGCATCACAACGTCACGCCAGACCGCTACTACTACGACTACGACTTCTACGACTACTACGACTACCACTACTACTACTACTACTGCTACTACTACTACTACTACTATTACTACTACTACTACTACCACTGCTGCTGTTGCTACTACTACAACTACTACGTCTACTGCCCATTCGACTACTTGTACTCCTACTGCTACTTCTACTTCTTCTTCTTCTACTACTACTACTACTGCGACTCCTCCTACGACTTCTACTAGTACTAGAACTAGTACTAGTACTCGTACTCGTACTAGTACTCGTACTGGTACCACTACTACTACTACTACTACTACTACTACTACTACTACTACTACTACTACTACACTGACTACAAATACTAATATGGCTACGAGTACTACTACGACGACTACTACTACGGCTACCACTACTTCCACTATTACTACTACTACTACTGCTACTTCAACGACCACTACTCCTTGCATTGCTGCTACTACCACCACCACCACCACTACTACTACTACGACTACTACGACTACTACTACTACTACTACTACTACTGCTACTACTACTACTACTACTACTACTACTACTACTACTACTACTACTACTACTACTACTACTACTACTACTACTACTACTACTACTACTACTACTACTACTACTACTACTACTACTACTACTACTACTACTACTACTACTACTACTACTACGACTACTACTACTACTACTACTACTACTACTACTACTACTACTACTACTACTACTGCTACTACTATACTACTACTACTACTACTACTACTACTGCTACTACTATCACTACTGCTGCTGCTACTACTACTACTACTAATAATAAACTACTACTACTACTACTACTACTAATAATAATAATAATAATAATAATTACTCCGACGGAAGAACCCCACATAAGAATCCTCTGGGCGAATCTGGAAAAAGCCATCACCGTCGTCCTCGTGGTTGGTGAGGCGTCCTGGCTGTCTCTTCTGCGTATATTTCCTCTCGCCTTGGCGCGGGCCCCCCTTCCACTCCTTACGTTGTCCCCATCCTCGCCCCCCTGTTTGTTCCGCGCCCCGCCACCTCCTCCCCTTCCTGTTGCATGAGCGCGCATGTCGATGTTCCTCGGCGCCGTCGCCGCCACGGCCAGCACAGGCGCGTTCTCTACAGGTCACGTCGCGCAGCCGTTGGGACAACCCCGCGGGCCAGGCTGTCGGGACAACCCCGCGAGCCGTTGGCGCGCAAGACCAAGCCGTTGGGACAACCCCGCGGGCTTCGAGCGAGGCGCAGCCGCGCTCAGGCGGAAGGCAGCACGAAGCCCAGCTCTGCCGCGAGCTGCTTCGCCTCCGCCCTGGACAAAACCGCTCTCTTGTCGAACTCCAGGAGCGCCTTCCGCAGGGACGCCGGCGGCCCGCACTCCAGGAACTCTCGCGGCGGCGGCCGCAGGATCAGCATGTTCCGCATGCACGTGGCGCGGGAGAACATGACGTAGAGGTGCAGCCACCACTGCTCGTCCGACATGCCCGTGCGGCCAGCGTCCTCGTCTCTCGCGCAGTCGATGGTGACGCCCTTGCGCAGCGTCTGGCCCTGCGACAGCGTGGAGGTCAGGTAGGACGCGTGCGTCAGGGTGAACCCCGAGCGGCGCACGCTGTGCGCCCCCGAGCTCTGCCATGTGAACTCCCTTTCGCTGGGCCTGAACATCAGCAAGCTCCGCGCCCGCGCCTCGGCCTGGCCGTCGTCGTCGGCGCCTTCGGCGCCCTGTCGCAGCACCTCGGCGACCTGAGGAGCCCAAAAACTTCCTTGTTGCATCCAAAGTGTGGCCTGGGAACTGCGTTCTGGCAGCGCGAGAACCCAACATTGACGACAGTTACAGGTTTTGGATGACCTGCTCGGATTACCAACATGATCTGCGGGCCCCATAGGGAGGGGGCTCCCGCCTGAGACTTCCTCGCAGTTCACTCACAGACGAGGCTCCCGCCTGAGACTTCCTCCATATTCAGGCTTGAGGAGCCCAAAAGTGACGACAGTTACAGGGTTCCGATGACCCGCTCGGATTACCAACATGATCTGCGGGCCCCATAGGGAGGGGGCTCCCGCCTGAGACTTCTTCACAATTCACTCAAAGACGAGGCTCCCGCCAGAGACTTCCTCCAAATTCAGGCTTGACGAGCCCAAAAGTGACGACAGTTACAGGGTTCCGATGACCCGCTCGGATTACCAACATGATCTGCGGGCCCCATAGGGAGGGGGCTCCCGCCTGAGACTTCCTCGCAGTTCACTCACAGACGAGGCTCCCGCCTGAGACTTCCTCCATATTCAGGCTTGAGGAGCCCAAAAGTGACGACAGTTACAGGGTTCCGATGACCCGCTCGGATTACCAACATGATCTGCGGGCCCCATAGGGAGGGGGCTCCCGCCTGAGACTTCTTCACAATTCACTCAAAGACGAGGCTCCCGCCAGAGACTTCCTCCAAATTCAGGCTTGACGAGCCCAAAAGTGACGACAGTTACAGGGTTCCGATGACCCGCTCGGATTACCAACATGATCTGCGGGCCCCATAGGGAGGGGGCTCCCGCTTGAGCCTTCCTCAGAATTCACTCACAGACGAGGCTCCCGCCTGAGACTTCCTCCATATTCAGGCTTGAGGAGCCCAAAAGTGACGACAGTTACAGGGTTCCGATGACCCGCTCGGATTACCAACATAATCTGCGGGCCCCATAGGGAGGGAGCTCCCGCCTGAGACTTCCTCCCAATTCACTCACAGACGAGGCTCCCGCCTGAGACTTCCTCCATTTTCAGGCCTGGGGAGCCCAAAAGTGACGACAGTTACAGGGTTCCGATGACCCGCTCGGATTACCAACATGATCTGCGGGCCCCATAGGGAGGGGGCTCCCGCCTGAGACTTCCTCACACTTTACTCAACGATGATGAGGATGAGGATGATGAGTGGTGGTGAAGATGAGTGGTGAAGAGGATGATGATTGATTGTGGGTGGTGGTGGCGATGATGATGTTTGAATGAGGATGATGCCGATACCGATGATGACGATGATGTTCGTGAGCGTGTGAGAGAGTGCGAGTGATGATGATGTGTGTGAATGAGTGCGAGGAGAAGAGGGGGTGAGTGAGATCTCTCTCCTGCGCGGGGGTGTGCAGAGAAAACAAGAACCCCACTTTGGATGTGGGGAATAATAATAATACCATCACTGCTACCACCACTACTACTGCTACCGCTCCTCTTCCTCACTCTGATTTTTACACGACACCACCACTACCGCCACCACCAAACCACCACACCACCACCACCGCCTCAACCACCACCACTACCAGCAGCACAACCCACCGACTCCACTACAAACCACCACACCACCACCACCGCCACCACCACCACCACCACCACCACCACCTCCACAAACCACTGCCACCACCACAACCCACCACCACCACCAACAACACAAACCACCACCAACAACGCAAACCACCGCCACCACCACCGCCACCACCACCAAAACCACCACCACCACAACTCACCATCACCACCACCACAAAAACACACCACCATTACCACCACCACCACCAATCTACCAAACCACCACAACCACCGCCTTAACCACCACCACCACCAGCACAGTCCACCACCACCACCAGCACAAACCACCAACACACCACCACTACCACCACCGCCACCACCACCACCACCACCAGCACCACCTCCACAATACCACCGCCACCACCACAACCCACCACCGCCACCACCACAAACCACCACCACACCACCACCAAACCACCACCACCACCAACAACAACACCACAAACCACCACCACACCACCACCAGACGACCAACACCAACACCACACCCCACCACCACAGCCACTACCACCACCACAACAAACCACCACACCACCACCACCACAACCACCACCACCACAACCCACCACCACCACCACCGTCGTCCTCGTCGACGCTCCCCGCCGCCGCCGCCCGCCGCCGCAGGCGCCGCGCCGGCGCCGGCCCAGAAAAAGAAATCGTCGTCCCCGCCGCCGCCAGCCGCCGCCGACGCAAGCGCCGGCCCGAGGAGAGGGGAAGGAGGGGAGGGAAGGGGTTGGGGGAGGGGTCCAACCCCCCCCGTCCGTCACGGGAAAGGGGGGGGGGTTCGAACCCCCTTCCCCCCTTCCAAGCGACCACAGAACGCGCTCGTTCGGATCTCTGGGCCCCTCGGTGCCCCCCGACGAGGCCCGCCGGGAGGGGGCGCCTCCCCGTCCACCACCAGCGGCATCGTCGGGGGCGCCGCCCGGGCGCGCAGCAGGGCCCTCCGCCGCCGCCGGCCCAGCCGCCTGTCGGCCCGGGCTCGCGCGGGCGCCCTCCGTCCGCCCCCCACGGGGCGATGCGTGGGCGAGGCCTCGGCGACGTCGGCGCGGAGAGGAGTCAGGCCCCCTCGCGATGTTCGGAGGCAACTACTGGGAGGTCTCCGTCGGAAGGAATAAGGAGGATTAAGCCCCAGTGGGGGGCTGCCGCGGGATTAAGCCAGATTAGACGAGATTAAGCCCCATTAACCGGGATTAAGCGAGATTAAGCGGGACTATGCCGGATTCCCGACCAGGGCAAGACCAGAAGTTGACCTCCCAGGAGTTGCATCCCAAGCGTTGTGACACAAATCACGACGGCAGGTGTGCCTCCGGGGGCACGGCATCATGTACCTCAGGAAGGCGGCTCCAGGCGTCGCGAAAAATGCGCGGCTGCCGGGCTCTTGGAGCTGCCAACTTTCGGGGATGGGTCGACAGGAACCGGGACAGACTACTCAGACTGAAAATCCCCCGGGGCCACGTCACGAACAAATTTCGACGTCGGACGAGAGGGGAGGAGCTGCTGCGAAGGGCGGTCATTGGCAATCATGGGAAGTCCGCGGCAATCGCCAGAGACGACGTAGACACGTCCAAAAAGTATCAGTCCTCCTCGTCCTCCGGCCAGTGGAACAGGGAAGGTGAGAGAGATCCAACGAACGAATTGCGAACGGCCACCGCCTCGAATACCGACAAGGCCTAGTTAAGACTGGCTGGGTGAAGCCGTGGCCTCCATGATCTGTCCCTTTCCAAACATCGCGCAACCCGAGGCATGCAGAGACTTGCGTGCTCGCCGAGTCGCAGTCGCGCAGTCGAGCCGCGCGCCGAGTGTAGAGCGCCCGCCAGCTCGCGGGGATCGTCGGGCTATGAAGACAGGTGCGTCCGTGTTGCAAGGAAGGCGTTCTGCCTGGGGGGTCCGACAAGTTCGGACAGCAGTAGACCTGTGGGGCACCACTGGTGGCCCCAATGAGCGATCACGTGCGAGCATGCGTATGAGGAGGTGCCGGTGAGCGTGAGCGTGGACGAAAGTGCCGTGATTATGAATATGAGCGAGTTGGAGTGTGCGTGTGTGTGTGTGTGTGTGTGTGTGGTGGGGGGGGGGTTGCTTTTGAGTACCTCAGAGTCGGTATGAGCGGGTCTGGGTGTGGGTGGATCTGGTTAAGGGCGCCTGGGTGCGAGTGAGTCTGAGTGCGAGCGAATCAGAGCATGTATGAGCAGCGCCAAACGACTGTTCTGGGATGGGTCAAGGGTGGGCCTGGGTATGGGTTGGGCCAGCTTGAAACAATACATCGCGTAACTCCTGAAGCCCCGCGGCAATCCCAGACGCCAGCCGTCGCTTCGATGATGGGGTCCGATTGCGATTGCGCCCCGTAGGAGCTCCACGAAAGGCCCCAGTGGCAGGGCTCGCATGCCTGACCACGTTCATTCTCTGGCACACCCCTCACATGCTTCGTGGACCCATGGGAGCTTCAGAGAAGGCACAAATAGCAGGGCTCGTATGCATGACCAACAGTCTGGTACACCTAACACGTTTTGTGGCCCTATAGGAGCTCCACAGGAGGCTGACATGGCAGGGTTCGCATAAATCTTGTACACCCCGCGTGCATTTCGTGGACCCACAAGAGCCCTACAGAAAGCCTAAAAACCAAAGCTCGTGTGCCTTACCACCTCAATCCCGGCACATCCCTCACGCGTTTCGCGGCCACACCGGAGATCCACAAAAGGTTTTGTGGCAGGGCTCGTATGCCCGACCACGCCCATTCTGGCAAACCCCTCAAAAGGTCTGTGGTCCCATAGGAGCTCCACGGAAGACCCAACTGGCAGGGCTAGTGCGACTGATCACGCCCAGTCGTGGCCCCGCAGGGGGTCTCTACAGAAGGCCCTGGTGGAAAGCAGCGCTCACGTGCGTGACCATGCCAATTCTGGCACACCCCTCAAACGCTTCGTGGCCTGAGGGGGAGCTTCACAGAAAGCGCTAGTGGCAACGCCCGTGTGGACTCGGGTCCATTCGGGCACACCGCTCACACACACACACACACATGCGGACTCAGGTCAATTTCGGCACACCCATCACACGTTTCGTGGTCCGAAAGGGATCTCCACTGAAGTCCCCTCTGCCAGCGCCCGCATTCGGACTTTGATCCACTTGTGCGTCCCCCTCTCACATTACGTGGCCCCAGGGGGAGCTCCACCGAAGGCCCCAGTGGCAGTGCTAGCGTGACGGCCCTGCCCCATGTTGGCACGCCTCTCACGCGCTTCCTGCCCCCCTACGGGAGCTCCACCGACGGCCCAACGCCCGCATGGCACGACTTGCATCCATTTTGGTGGCGCACCGTCTTTAAGAAGAAGCCATAACGTATGCGACCCGTAGCTTGATCGCCCCTCCTCTTCGTATCACCTGTCTTGCGGTGCTAAGTCCTTCGTCAGGCCACTTTTCCAGCAGCGAGGGAGGACGCCAACTCGTTCGGACAGCTGGCGGGCCGCGCCGAAACGCGACCGGGCGACACGCAGCAATACCTCAAAAGGATACTCATGTGAGCCCCTGGACAGGCCCGCAGCCAAACTGAGCCCAGGGTGAGAACCAGGGCCCCCGCAGGGGGAAGTGCCTGTCGGACCCCGAGGCAGGCCCACGCGCGCCGCCAACCATGGCAAGTGCACGCAAGACCTACGTTCACAGCACCCTCGGTTCGCACGGACCGGGGATGTGCCCTCGGCTGGCCGAACTGCGTACTCGGTGTGATCCCAAACGCGCGTTGCGGAGCACCGCTGACTGCGTCACCACTTTCTGTTGTAACCACTTGCCCCTGTCCCGCTAACACCCCGTGCTGCTTACATCATGGGCAACGGAGGCCTCAGTGGAAGCGTTCGCATGGCACCGCCGCGCCCGTTTCGGCACGCCACCTGCACGTTTCGTGCCCCTGTAAGGAGCTCCACCCAAGGCTCCAGTGGAAGCGTTCGCATGGCACCGCCGTGCAAATTTCGCCCCCCACTCTCACACGTTTCGTGGCCCCACCAGGGAGCTACACCCAAGGCCCCAGTGGCTGCGTTCTTATGGCGCCACTGCACCCATTTTCAGCACATCCCTCAAACGTTTCGTGGCCCCGTCAAGACCTGGCCCTCATTCGTCCCACCTGCCTTGCGATACTGTTATCCGCATAAATGGTCTGGGCCCTTCGCCAGAATACTTCCCGATCGTCGTTGTGACCAGTGCACGTCCGCTCCACCGAGCTGTGCAGGAGGTCTGCATGGGAGGCCCTCGGAGCCCTGAGGGCGGCCCGGCCCCGAGTCCTCGGAGGCCTCCTGGAGACCTCGGGCAGGCCTCGAGAAGGCCAAGGGCCCAGGAGACCACGAGGCCTGGACAAAAACCCGCCGCCTGCCGCCGTCTTCCGCTGGCGGTTACCCGCCGTCATCTTCTGCGTCCGCCGGCCTCGACCCGGCGGCGCGACGCGCCGGCGGCGAGGCCCTGGCGCGCCACAGCTCGTGCAGAGGCCTCCTTGAGGGGGTCCGAGCGGATGGGGTCGACGGATCGCGCCGCACCAGCGATGCATCGGCGATGCATCGGCTACGTCGGCGATGCCTCGCCGACGTCGGCGTCGAGAGCATCGGGCTCCACATCGAGCCGCATCCTCCGACCCCATCTACTCCGACCCCATCTGGGAGGCCTTAGGAGGCAACTACCGGGAGGTCTTCGTCGGAAGGGGCAAAGAGGATTAAGCCCCACTGGGGCGCTGTTACGCCAGATTGGGCCTCGCATTAAGCGGGATTAAGCGGGATTAAGCCGGATCAGGCGGGAGTAAGCCGGACTAAGCGGGAGCAAGCGGGATTCAGCCAGATTCAGCCGGATTTCGGACCAGGGCGAAATCAGAATTTGCCCTCCCAGGAGTTGCATCCGAGGGGGCCTTAGGCTTTCTGGAGCGCCCCAGCTCCTGGCCAGGAGAGCCGGGGGGCCCCGCCGGAGGCCCTGGGAGCTCTCGAGGGCCTCCCGGGCCTGCGGCGCTCGCCTCCGCGCCGCGCGGCGGGGGCGGCGCGGCCGCGGGCGGCTCTCCGGCCTCGGCTGGCAGACCAGCCACCGGTGCTCGAGACGGAGGAGGGGGAAGAGCAGGAGGAGGAGGAGGAGGAGGAGGAGGAGGAGGAGGAGGGAGGAGGAGGAGGAGGAGGAGGAGGAGGAGGAGGAGGAGGGAGGAGGAGGAGGAGGAGGAGGAAGAGGAGGAGGAGAGGAGGAGGAGGAGGAGGAGGAGGAGAGGAGGAGGAGGAGGAGAGGAGGCGATGTCGGGGGGGGGCCTCCGACCGAGGCCTCGAGGGGCCTCCGCGCGACGGTCGGGGCCGCGAGCGCGGGCGCGGCGGCCGCGGGCGGCTCCGGCCCCCACGGCCCGACCCGCTTCTGGAGCTCGAGGCGGAGGCTCGCCATCGCTCGGACGTCCATGTCCCGTGCATTCGTCAGTCTAGTGCGTGTGTGTTTTTCGCTCGATGGTCCAGGATCGTCCTCCATGGTTCTCGCCGGAGGAACAAAATGCACACGTCCGAGCGATGCCAGGGAGGAGGAGCGAGCGAGGCGGTGGATCGGGCGGGAGGCCGCGTCCCGCCCATCAGGGCGAGCGTTCCCTGCGCTCCGCGCAAGCCACCGGCGCTCGAGACGGAGGAGGAGGAGGAGGAGGAGGAGGAGCAGGAGGAGGAGGAGGAGGAGGAGGAGGAGGAGAAGGACGAGGAGCAGCATAAACCCAAGGGTCACCAACGATGTTGGAATACACCCTCCCCCCAAGCTCCCTCTTCACAGGCCCCTACAACGGTTCATTTCCACAGAGGGACCTGCTTCGTAAGAAGACAACCGTTTGAAGACCCGGAAACATGACAAAGCAGTATTCTCCGTATTTCAACGCCACGGATGAACCTGAGTGTTGCGTGTTGACGATTCTGAGTGGTGCCAGAACGCCATTCCTGGGACCTCAACTCCGCAAACCATCGTAAGTGCTGCGCCCTCAAAATCGTGACTCCTTCCAACACACCATTCCTGGTACGTCGATCATGGGAACCCGTGAAACTCTTGCACTTGTTTAGAGCAGAACTGCGCGCGGCGCTGAAGCGAGAACCACATGTTGAGACGGAGACGCCCTCAATCCGTGAAGTGGAGGAGGAGGGCCAGGGCGAGGGCGAGGCGAAACTGGGGGCCTCGGAGGTCTCGGCCCCGAGGGGGAGCTCCTGCGGCCCGCGCGCGGCCCGCCTCCGCGCGGCGGCGGGGGCCAGGAGCACGGGCGCGGCGGCCGCCGCGGCGAGGGGCGCCCGGGCGCGGCCTCCCGGGGAGGGGAGGGGGGAGGGGGGGCGATGGGGGGGAGGAGGGGCGAGGGGGAGAGGGGGGGAGAGGTGGAGGGGGGCGACAGGGAGGGGGCGGAGAGGGAAGGAAAAGGGGGAAGGAGGAGGAGGAGGAGGAGGAGGAGGAGGAGGAGGAGGAGGAGGAGGAGGAGGGCGGCGATGGGGGGGGGAGGGGAAGGGAGGGGAGGGGGACGGGGGCGCCTGGGCAGCCCCTCGGGGGAGGGGGAGGGTCTCATCATCCTCTTGGTTTTTGGTTCGCCTGGGGCCGTGCGTGGCCAGATTCAGTTCTCGATGCTCGGTTCTCCTCCCTCCCCCCCTCTACGTTTCCCATGCTTTGAACACTCGGGGGCCGCGCCACGGCTGGAAGCAACTTGAAAAACCAGCCAGGATGGACCCAGGATAGGGTCCAGGGGCCCCTTTTGAGCAACTCTCAACCCGTACAATAAGGATACGCGGTCGGGATGCAATGGCCCTGGAGGTCCATGTTGGCGTTTTTTTTGAACGAGGCTGGCAAGGATGTGCCGAAGGGGCAAGGATGCAAGGGTAGACTTGGAAACTTCTTCATATTTGCCATGGTGGCTGACTGTATGGAAGATCGAAATTGGTGGACGCCTTTGGACCCTTTGGGGGCGCCTGTGTTTCCCTGGTCAACACGGCCAAATCCCCCCGAAATTCGGGCCGCATTTTACGCCCAAGGACAAAACCGAGGAACCGATTTGCAGAAAGGCTACCCAAACTCCCGACGTCTTGAAAACATCAGGACGGACTTGTTCCGCAATACTCGGCATCCCACCGCCGCGCGTGATCCTCCAAGGAACGTCCAATGACGACTACAGCCATCGCGCTACCATAAGGAACGCCGAATACTGAACGAAATGGCGTCCCTGGCCGAAGCGAACCTCGGCCACGAAGGGGCCCCCTGGTCGAAGCGTCCCCGAGCTCCATCGAAGGAGCGGCCAGAAAGCCAGAACACCTCCTGAGGCAGGAGCGGCCGTTACCTCAGCGTCTGAACTGTAGGAATGGGAGGGCGGTCCATGGAAGCGCCCGAAAACTCCAGGGCACTGCAGACAACTGACACCCTCCTGCGCTGGCGCACTCAAACAATTACGTTGGCACGTGCTGCACCCAACTCAGTCGCCGAAGCTCACAACATTGCGGCCTTTTTCTTGACCCCCAGACATCAAATCAAGCGCCGCGGTTCCAGATGTTGCTCCAGCGGGGCGCGGGGGAGGGGAGATTAACGGTGGGATGACTCCGCCAACGCGAAGCCGCTCAAACATGTGCGAGAGGGAAAGAGAGAGAGAGAGAGAGAACGAGAGAGAGAGAGAGACACACAATTAGGTTTGAGGATCGTTTGGGCCCCTGCGTCTTTAAGAAAAAAACGAAATGGCGTTTCCCACCTCAAGTTCCAAGACGGTGTCGGACTCCCGCGATGTTCAGATTTGAGCAAGAAGGTCTCTCTGTCACCTCCTCCCTTTGTAGCATGAGGAAGGAAGTGAGTGCATCCCTCCTGGTCCGCCTCCCTCTTCCTCCTCCTCCTTCTCCCACTCCTCCTCCTCCTCCTCCTCCTCCTCCTCCTCCTCCTCCTCCTCCTCCTCCTCCCAATCAGATTCCCCCATCGAAGGCGGAATCCAGCAAAACCATGGGGAAACAGCAAACAAACAAAACAACAAAAAACAAAAAAAAATCCTCGGGAACTTCCTGGGGGGTGGGGTGGGGGGGGGAAGTCCCCCAGGATTGCTTGTTTTAGTATTGTTTTCCTTTTACCAATGGTTTTGCTTGGGGGAGGAGGAGGAGGAGGATGAGGAGGAGGAGGAGGAGGAGGAGGAGGAGGAGGAGGAGGGGGAGGAGGAGGAGGAGGAGGAGAGGAGGAGGAGGAGGAGGAGGAGGAGGAGGAGGAGGAGGAGGAGGAGGAGGGGGGGAGAAAGCGAAGGAAGGGGGAGAGGAAGGGGATTAATAATGAGGAGGAGGAGGAGGAGGAGGAGGAGGAGGAGGAGGAGGAGGCAGGAGGAAGGAGGAAGGAGGAGGCGGCAGGAGGAAGTGGGGAACCCAAACCATGGGTCCCCATTTCCGCCCCCGAAAACACGGCCGCTCGCCTGCACGTGATTTACCGAGAACTGGTGCTGTTGGATACGGCAGCGCGCAGATTGCGATTGCATGACGTACCGTAGTGCAGCATCAAGGGCACGGCACTGATACTCTGGAGGGCATCCACAAAAAAATGCCCCCATGAGGAGGAGGAGGAGGAAGAGGAGGAGGAGAAGGCAGGAAAAAGGAGGCATGATGAAGGCGGAAGGAGGATGATGATGATGATGAAGAGGAGGAGGCAGGATGAAGTGGGGAGCCATTACAATGGATTCCCACTTCCGCCCCCGAAAACACGGCCGCTCACCTGCACGTGATTTACCAAGAACTGTTGTTGTTGTTGGATATGGCAGCGCGCAGATTGCGATTGCATGGCGTACCGTAGTGCAGCATCACGGGCACGGCGCTGATGCTCTGGAGGGCATCCACAAAAAGGGATGCCCCCATGTGGTGGAGGAGGAGGGTTTGACATGGCCGCAACAATCTGCCTCTCAAGCCTTTTTGGCTCCAACAGGCCAGGCTCCGCCCGCTTCGCGCTCCCAAAACATGGCAGGGCAGTGCGCAATCGCCGATCTACCCGCGCAGTTCGCGACGGAGTGCGGCAAGATGATCGTGTACTTCGCGGATTGCCTGGGCGACTATCAGGGCGACATCCCATGGGAAACCCTGCGCGACTGCGCGAAGACGCGCGACTTCAAAAGCATGCCCGAGCCTTTCTCCTTGAAGAAGGAGCCGCCTGGCCAGTGCTCCATGCAGGTGTTCGTCGTCAAGAAGGCCGACGGCAAGCACGACATCCTGAAAGACGTGAGCCTCCTGGGTGTCCACCAGGACGGATTCGTGCCCTCAGATGCGTCGCGGCACTGGCCTGATATGGCGCTACGGCAACCAATTTAGGGTTGGGCGCCTGGCCGTGCAGTACATGCTGAAGAAAGTGGAGGGCTACCAGTTGCGCTACCACACCGTGGTCGCAAAACCTGGCAAGGGGGCTTCCAGGAAGACGGCCGAGTGGGAGCTCAAGGCCGCGGGGTACAAGTTCATACGTGAAAAGGGGCCTCGCACCAACAATGCGAACCAGTTCGTGGAGTTTGCGGATCGGGGGAGCTGTCGGCCAGAGTCCAATATTTTTGGTTGGGAGGAAAGCCACGTCGAGAGCCCTGAACAACTACGCGAAGGGCAGGGCAAACGCCAAGGGCCTCACGATCTGGATCCTGACGCTTCGCGACTTCGAGCCATGGTTCCTCAACAACGTGATCAAGCCACTACTGGCCTCCACTCTCAGGGCCTTCGGCTTGGCGTGGATCGGCAAGACGCGCGTTGGGAAGAGCGCTGGGTCGAAGACGCTAGCTTTCATGATGAGCCGCGTGGAGATCGAGGCGCTGGAGCAGTCTGGAGATGCCGAGGCGGGCGAGCTCGTGCCGACGATCGTGGCAGCCAAGCATTTCCACTTCTTCAAGGCAGAGCCCGTCACCCGCGTCAGGCCCGCCATCTTTGACGACGGCGAGCTGTCTGAGCAATCGGCATCTATCCTCAAAGCATTCCTGAACCCGAGCGAGGAAGACGCTACGATTTGGGCACGGTGGGGTTCGTCCGAGTTCGACACTGTGGCTTCTCGCCAGGTCTGCAACAACGCCTACGACAAGCTCTTCGAGCGCGAGTTCGGCCTTCGCCGAAGCTCGGGCCAGCTCATTGATCAAGCGATGGGTCAGGAAGCGATACGGCGGCATGTTGCCCAAGAAGGCCAACAGACAGAAGTGGTCGAGGCTCCTTGCCGAGCATAGGTTGCGCACCCACATCAGGGCCGTTGAGCAGGAAGTGAATTTCAGAGCGCTGGTGGCGGCGTTCCAGGTGTGATGCTATGTCTAGGGCGCGGCGTTTGCCATCCACTGGCATATGCACGTCCAAATCATTTGTGCCTTTTTGAAGCGGAGCTTGAGCTATGTCGGGGAAGAAGGATCCCCCTGCGAACGCCATGCCGCAGAGCCCCGAGCTGATTGCGAAAAGCTTTGTCGATCATCTCCATCGCCGTTCCGCGTGCTGCTGGCGATGCCGACGCCTCGCTATTCACCTTTCGGTTTCCTCAGCCCCCGAAAAAACAGAAAGGGGGCCCACTGCGGCCCATGTAGTTTTTTTCTTAAAACCGCAAGGGGCCCAAACGATCTTCTAACCCACAATTAATCTAAAACGCGATTTGTGACAAGCAAACTATCTGGGCGAAGTGCCCAACCACACGCGGATGCGGGTACCGCAAGACATGTGGGACGAAACAGACTCAGGTTTTTTCATCGAGCACACAGCGGACATCAATCATCTCCCTCGGATGGCGCTATTGGTTGCTATTGGTTGCTATTTGGGCGCTTTTGGAGCGCTGTTCGGCGCTACAGGGTGCTATTGGGCGCTATGTGGCGCAATTGAGCACTATCGGGCGCTTTTCGCTGATTTGCAGTCTATCGTGATTACGATTACGCTTTTGTGATTTACGATCTCTGTACGTCGAGCCTCTCCGAAGACCATCGACGCCCCCCCGCTCGGGTCCAATGGGGGAGCAATATATGTATGCAAAATCGCTGGTGGTCCATGCCTTCAGCGATGCTACCGCGTGAATACATGTAATGTCAGACCCAGAGCTCTTCGCCGCTAGAGGAAGTGGAGGAGGAGGAGAAGGAGGAGGAGGAGGAGGAGAGGGAGGAGGAGGAGGAGGAGGAGGAGGAGGAGGAGAGGGGAGGAGGAGGGAGGAGGAGGAGGAGGAGGAGGGAGGAGGAGGAGGAGGGAGGGGCCATGTGGAGGT
This sequence comes from Prorocentrum cordatum, assembly GCA_963575745.1. NCBI lineage: Eukaryota > Dinophyceae > Prorocentrales > Prorocentraceae > Prorocentrum > Prorocentrum cordatum. The sequence goes on along the minus strand of CAUYUJ010019569.1, from coordinate 33,375 downwards.
GGAGAGCGCGGGGGGGGGGGGGAGAAGGAGGGAAGGAGGAGAATGAGGAGGAGGATTAGGAGGCGGAGGTGGAGGATGGAGAGGAAAAGGACAAAGAGGAGGAGGAGGAGGCGGAGAAGGAGGAGGGGGAGGAGGAGGAGGGAGAGAGAGATGAGGAGGAGGAGGAGGAGGACGAGGAGGAGGAGGAGGAGGAGGAGGGGGAGGAAGAGAAGGAGGAGGATACGAGACCTATGTTGCTTCACATCAGCAATTTGGCCCCTGCTGACTTTTTTTCAAAATAATATATTGGGATGAAACGCTGCCGCTGGATATATCGAGCACAGTTGATCACAACACAAACGCTCCTGCGATCCCCGCCAAAATGGCAAGAAATGGTAAGCTCAGATCCGCATGGCTACATTGCAACCGAACCGCTTGACCACCATCTCGACCGAACTGGCGGAATTCGACCACGCGTCCGACAAAATACGTTCGACGAGGGATGCGCTGCACAATGCCCCGGCCACGGGCAGCGCTACGAGGGAAAGCGGGCCCTTCGATGTGTCACTTTCAGCGCCCGTGAAAGTGACACCTCCCAGGGCCCACTTAAAGAGCACCAGAAAGGCTCCAAGAAGGCCCCGAGAAGGCCCCAGGGCGGCACCAAGAGGGCTCCCAGAGGGACCCAAGAGAGGCCCCAAGAAGGGCCCAAGAGGGCCCTCCGCGGTGTCACTTTCAACGCCCGTGAAAATGACACCTCCCAGGGCCCACTTAGGGCCTCAGAAAAGCTCTAAGAAGGCCCCGAAAGGGCCATAGAGAGCCGCCCTGGGTTCAACTCCGCGTGGCGGAGTTGGAAGCGATAACTTCAATACCCTACTGGAGGCCTCTTAGGGGCCCTAAGACGGCACTGAAGAACCCCATCGGGGCTTTTTCAAAGGCAGAGGAGGGCGCAAAAAGGGGCCTCAGTGAGCCCCTGGTCTAACTCCACCTGGCGGAATTGGAAGCGATATCGCCCGGCGCCTTCATGGAGCCGCTCGGAGCTTCCAAGACGGCTCCAGAAGGCCCCAGGAGGGCCCCAAGAGGATCGAACGACGATTCCTGGAAGTGCACCAGTGAGACCCTTGTTGACCTCCGCCTGGCGGAGTTGGAAGCGACAATTTCCAGTGCCCTCTTGGGGCCTCTGGGGGGCCCCTCAGAAAGCTTTGGGGAGCACAGTGAAGGCCTTCGCAGGGCCGCGTGAGAGCCGTACCAGGGCCGCATGTGTGCGCGGATGGGGGCGACGAGTGCTGACGCTGACGAATATGAGAATGATGAGGGCGATCAAGGCTGGCCCGAAACAAATCCTGGCGCCATTGCAGGCCGCCGATTATCGGCCACGCCGCCAGGACGACGCCAAGCAACAAAACGACACCAACCAACAAACCGACACCAACCAACAAACCAACAAATCGACACCGGCCAACAAAAGGACACCAAGCAACAAAACGACACCAAGCAACAAAACGACACCAACCAACGAAACGACACCAACCAACAAAACGGCACGAATCAACAAAACGGCACTGACCAACCAAACGACAAATCACTTCACGACACCAATGAACAACGCGAAATCCACCGACCGCCAACCAAGCATAAAATCAACCGACACAACGAAACCAACCCATAGAGCCAGACCAACCACTGGATTCGTGAGTCGGGGTAGTCATGGAAGTGAGCCGCTGCAGCCCGCGGAAGCCATTAACAGTGACCAGAGCACCGCAATGCAGCAACGTCCCCGGGCGGCGGCGGGAGTCTTGGATCTCCCGCGGGACTGGAGCGTAGCGAGTTCGTCCTGGGTCCGGTTTAGTGAAGTGAAGAATTTCGGGGTGCTTGCATGGCAAAAACCTTCACTTCACTAATCTGGGGCCCCTGGAGCCCCAGGGCGTTTCAGGTCCCCTCGCTGTCTGGGTAGTCCAGGGGGCGCAGTGGCGGCTTACCAGAGGCCCTGTTCCCTAGCCTCACTTGCTTTCACCCGTGGTGCTCGACGGCCGTCTCGGAGCTGTCTTGTGGCGGTCTGGGGCAATCCCGAAGCCTCTTGGAGCCATCCCAAGGCCCCAAGGCGCCACCAATGGGGGCCCCAAGAGAGCTCCCAGAGGGCCCCGAAAGGCCTACAACAGATTGCACGTTCGCGCGAATTCTTTGTACCACTTTGGGGGGTCCCTCTTGGGGCCCTCGGGGAACGTTCTTGGGGCCCTCCGAGGGCCCACTGGGGCCCCGGGAAGGCCCCAAGAACGCTCCCAGAGGGCCCCAAGAATGCTCCAAGAGGGCCCCAAGAGGACCCCCACAAGTGACAAAAACTATTTGCATGAGGGTGCAACTTACTCGGCGCCTCTTGGGGCGCTCTTGGAGCCGTGCTGGGCGCCACTCGTGGACGACATGGGCTGGGCGACGGCATGTGGACCCTGTCGCTTGGGCCATCGGGGGTGCTCCCCAATGGGGCCACGAAGCTTGTGAGCGTATGACGGAATGGGCTGGGCGGCGGCCTGTGGGCCCTGCCTGTGGGGCCGTCGGTGTAGCTCCCCGTGGGGCCACGAAGCGTGTGAAACGTATGCCGAAATATGCTGGGCGGCGGCCTGGGAAACCTGCCGCTGGGACCTTTTTTTGGTGGAGCTGCCTATAGGGGCACGAAATGTTTGAGGGTGTCATCAATGTGGCCTGGGCGACGGCATGTGGACCTGGCCGCCGGGACCTCCGATGAGCTCCTCATGGGGACACGAAGCGTCTGAGGGGCGTGCCGACATGGGCTGGGCGGCGCACTAAGGACCCTGCCGATGTGGCCTTCGGTGGAGCACCTCACAAGGCCACGAGACTTGCGGGGGATGTGGCGAAGCACAGACGCGGGGGAACAAGGGGGGTGTTTTGATGATGTTGATGAGGATGGTGGTGGTCTTGATGATGGAGACGGCGAGAATGCTGATGATGCTGATGATGATGGTGACGGCGACGATGACGATGGACGATGACGACGGAGACACGCGGATAGCAGGGGCAGATACGCGAAGAGGGAGGGCGAGGGAGGGGGCCGGAAGGAATGACGCGGGGCGGTGTCTCTTCAAAACGAAGAACCAACACTGCAATATGGTAGGAAATTTCTGGACGACCCCCCCCCGTGGCGCGGTCAATGTCCGCGACAGCATCGCTGGCACTACGAACGAAATGATCGAACTCTTCCTGCGACGTTACCCGCGGGGTGGATCAGCCAGGGGTGGGGGTCGAAACCGCCCCAGCGCAAAGCAAATGTACAATCCTGAGAAGCCCCAGCCTACATCAACCGATCCGCAACAAGCACGCAAGCCTTTGACGACCCCAACGCACGTGACATCGCATAACGCGACGCGCCATCGAAAACGTTCGACGCGCGGCCTCGGAATGACATCGGGCTTCATGGAACGTCGAACGGAAACCATGAAAAAACCGCTCTGTGGGCTCCGAGACCCAAAACTACTGATGTGAAGGATTTCGGCTCGTCGAGAGGAGGAGGAGGAGGAGGAGGAGGAGGAGGAGGAGGAGGAGGAGGAGGGAGAGAGAGGAGGGAGAGAGAGAGGAGGAGGACCGTTGCCACCGACCCGCCCTCGGCGCCTGGGTCGGCATCGGGCGTCCGACGCCCCGGCCCAGCGCGCTGCGCGGGCCTGCAGGGGGGCGGTGCGCTGGGGGCGACCGGGGGCGCGGGTCGGCGGAAAGGGCCCACCGGCCAGGAGGCGCCCGGGAAGTGGGCACCGTCTCGGAAGGATGTCGGGGGCCTGCCCTGGGACAGGAGCGTATCGCAGATCGGGTGAGGACTGGGTGCCCGTACCTCATACCTCTACCCTCCCTTCGTTTTCCCCTTGTTGGGCCTCCTGGGCGGCCTCTGTCGTCGCCACCGCCGGATACGCCTCGAGATCCTGCTCACGACGCACCCCAGGAGAGGTCCGGGGAGTAGCGGTATTGGTACCTTTTGGTTTCCCCAGTAGACGGACCTGCCCTTTCTCCGACCTTCCACTGCGCCGAACGCAACGGCCGCTGTGTCCATAGACGTCACCATCCAGAATGCCTCTATACACAGACATAGACAGTATATACACGTATATATATATGTATATATACACATATATACTAGAACCATCGCGCGCTTCGCGCGCGCTCAAGTTCTAGCTAGGACCCTCATAATCGTCACCATCGCCTTCCTCATCGCCATCATCTTCATCGTCATTGTCATCGTCATCGACATCATCATCATTACCATCACCACCACCATCAACAACACCACCATCGTAATCACCGTCGTCATCAACGCAATCGTCATCATCGTCATTATCGTCACCCGCACAACCATCATCATCGTCATCATCGTCATCATCATTAGAATCATCATCATCGTCGTCATCATCACCATCGTCATCGTCCTCGCCATCATCGTCGTCGTCTTCGTCGTCGTCGTCCTCGCCCTCAGCATCCCTCCCCAGGACCGAGCGTCTTGGCAGCTGGGGTTGTGGACCTGATGCCGCCATGCCTGGGTGATGGCCAGTGGCCTGCTGGATGCCTGTTCGGATATGGGTGGTGGAAGTTGTTCGGAGGCCTCTTGGAAAGCTCTAGGGGGGCTCTTGGGTACTTCGTGGTTGCCTCTTGGGGCCTCTTGGGAGTCTCCTGGGGGCCTCTTGAAAGCCTCTTGGGGCTTCCTGGGGGCCTCTGGAGGGCCTCTCGGGGAATCCTGGGGGCTTCTTGGGTCCTCTGTTTGGCGAGGGCTCGAGATGACGGTTCGTGTTCCCCCTCTGTGTCCTCGAACCACGCGCGCTTCGCGCGCGCTCAGGTTCTTGTCGATTCTGGACACGGCTTCAATATCTAAGCGAGTTGTCCCGTTGACGTATAGTTGATGTTCGGGTGGGTACTGCGAAGCCCAAGCACAAGGTTAGACTGTACCATACAACTCTTGATTCGAAGCCTTCCCGAACGGCGCGGTACAATCGCTGGCACGTTCAGCCGTGGTAGAATGCCAAGTGCCTTTTTGGTATGGCTTCTGTCATCTGCTAATGGGCCCTCCGCTCTCCTATGTGCGACTCCCTGCGTGAATCGCCTCCTGTTCTCGAGGCTCTGTTGGCGCCCAGACATGTCTCGGCGCTCGTGAAAGCGCCTTAAGTGCCCAACATGGCTTCCCAGACGGACCTGGGATGCCTCCTCAGCCGCCAAGATGGCTCATGATGCCTCCAAGACGGCCCAAGAGGTTCCAAAGAAGCCCAAAGAGCGCGCGAAGAGGACCCCGTGAAGGGCCAAAGAAACACACGCATTGATTTCCAATGCGTTTTCGATGCCTGTTGCATTTTAGTTTTTTCGACCTTCTGGCGCTCCAAGACGGCCCCAAGGGCTGGCAATACCGCCCCAAAACCGCCCCGAGACGCCTGCAAGACCGCCCCAAGACGATGGTGGGCGGACGCCCAAGGAATCATGTTCCCGGAAAGCTGTCTGGGAAATACGATTTACCGAGGTCTCTTGGGGGCCCGCAGGGGGCCTCCCTGGGGACCCCTTGGGGGCCTGTTGGGGCTTCCGGGGGGGCACTTGGGAACCTCACGGGGCTTCTTGGGAGCCTCTTGATGGCCTCCAGGGGCGTCCTAGGAGCCTCTTAGGCCGGAGACCTTGAAATGTCGCGCTCTTCGGGCCCCTTGGGTCGCTCTTGGAGCTCTCTTGGGGCGCTCTCAAGGCCATCTTGAATTATCTGGGGAGCCTCCTGGTCCGTCTCTGGGCTTTCTTGGGGGCCTTGGCGTGTCGTGGCGTGTTTGGGAGCGGGCCTGGGCAGTCCCAGGATCCCTGGGATCCCCCCAATCCCCCCTATGGGGTACGGCAGTGGCCCGCGCACGGCTGGCGCGGCTGGCGTCGGAGCAGGCGCCTAAGAGCCCAAATGGCTGCGCGGACGGCGACGGGGCCGGACGACAGTGGCTCTCGGACACGCGAGACCGAACGCTGGAAGGAGAGGCGGCAACGTGCTCCGGCAGCGCGTTTCCGGAGCATGTTTGGGGGACCTGGGTAGGCAGTTGTGAAGCCTCTCGGAGGCCGTTTTGGAGCCTGTGGAGGCCTCTTCTGGGCCTCTTGGTCGCCTTCTGGGCTGTCTTCGCGGGCTCTGAAGCTTCCTGGGAGCATCTCGGGGCGGAGAGCTCGAGTGTTCGGTGCGTGTTCCCTCTCTTGGGCCGCTGTTTGCGTTTTCTTGGAGCTCTCTTGGGCTGTCTTGGGCGGGCCTGGGGACAGTCTTAAGCTCTCTTGGGCCGTCTTCGGCCTCTCTTGGGGGTGTCTTGGCCTGTCTGGGAGCAGTCTGGGGAGTCCTGGGCCGGTCCAGGAGCGTTGGAAAGCCGAAACGGCTTGGAAGCTGAAAACATATGGAACAACACATGGTAATCAACGATTTCGGCCTCTCGGGCCGCTCCTCGGCGGCATCTTCAAGCCTCTTGGCGCGTCTTGGGGGGCGTCCTCGGCAGCTTCAGACGCATCGCGAGCCGCTGGAGACACCTGGAGGCGGTCTTCGAAGCGTCTCGAAACCGTCTGGGGACGCTGGGACAGCTGTCCGAGAGCTCCTGGAGCCTTCTTGCGTCTCTCTTAGGCCGTCTGGGGGCTCGCTTGGGAGCCTCTGGGGCCTTCTTGGAACGGTCTTGGGAGCCTCTGGGGCGGTCGTGGAGCGTCGGAAAGCCGAAACAAGGAGAAAGCCAAAAACATTGAAAAAACAAATTGAAATCAACGATGTTGGCCTCTCGGGCCGCTCTAGGGCGGCATCTTACTTCTCGAGAACGCCCAAGGCTGCCGGGACGGCTGTCTGAAGGCTTCCGACGGCGATTTCAGCCCTCTCAGAGGCGGCCCGGGCCCCGGGCTCCAAATTTGTGGTCGAAGTTCGGGCCCCCGGGAGCGCCCTGGAGCCCCGTGGCCCCCATGCCAAATCTGGCGGCCTCAGGTCCCGTTCCCCGGTGTGTGTGTGTATATATATATGTATATGTATATATATACATACATACATATATACATATAGATATACATATATTTATATATATACATATATATATACATACATATATATACATGTATATATACATATATATTCCCAGTGGCAGAAGCGCAGAGCGAACTCCCACCCAGACGCCGTTGTCCGAGTGGAAAACACCGCGCGTGCCGCCCGGAAAAAAGTGTAGGCAGCTAGCGGCTTGACGTCTCATCGTCGTCGTCCTCCTCCTCCTCCTCCTCCCCCTACCGGAATCAGGAAAGCCCCCTTCCCTCTCTCGCGGCCTCTTTGAGCAATCTGACATGGTCCACACTGTCGAAAGAAAATTCGTCGCCCCGGTGCGTGGGAAGATGATGGAGTGTGAGATGGCGCCGATACATTGCTAAGCCGGAATTCCGCCAATTGAACTTTAGTCTCCCCGCCCGCCTCATTCCGTTATCTTTGAGTTGTCGTGTGTCACTATGGATACACATGTCTGCGATGGGATCAGAAGGTTGCGCAATAACGACTTCGGCGATCAGCATTCGCCGTCGTTGTTTATAGTATTCGCTGATGGGCATAATTTTCTTAATCGGCCGGAAACCTCGGTCATTGCCCCTCGCTCTATCAACCCATATGTTAACTACTTCGCTTGCACGGCGAAAAAAAAATCGTTAGTGTTTGCCCTGTTGACGTATGTTGTCGGAAGCTTGAGAGTTTGCCTCCCGCCTTTCAGCTGAAACGCGTCTATTTTCTGTTTAAGTGCATCGTTTACCTGCACAGACGCCAATCCGTAGATAAGTTTAGAACGAACTACGGCGCTGTAGACACCCATCCTAAGCCTTACGCTGCAGTCGGCGTGTTTCCAAAACTCCCTTAGTTTCTTCCACGTTACAAAGCAATCGGACATCCTCTTGTTCACCTCTCTGAGCGGGTCACCTCTGTCGTTCAACATGCAACCCAGATATTTCGCTTGACTGCGCGGAGGCACTGGTTGCCCATTTCTGAAGGAAATCGTATCGTGCCCCCCTTACGCACAACGCTTCACATTTGGTTTTGTTTAGTACCATGCCGTACTTGTCCCCCTCCCTTTCGATTGCGTGCAGCAGTTCTTGCAGTGCCTCATTATCCTCTGAGAAAATTATGGCGTCATCCGCATAGAGGACCTCATCCAGTAGGGCGTCCAGTGCCCTGTGATGTCTTAGTTTTCACGCAGCCTGGGTGTGCTATGGACGTCCCTAAACATAACTGTCATAACGATGAGAAAAAGGTATGGGGACAGGGGACAGCCTTGTCGGATGCCCGTATGCTGGCGGTGCCAATTCGATGTTCTGCCCTCCATTTCAAGGTGGAACTGTGGATTTGTGTACGCCTCTTGTGTGCGCCTGATGAGTTCCTCGTGGATGCCGATCCTTTCCATAGCTTTGAACAGCCCAGCGTGTGATACCTTGTCAAATGCTTTCTCCCAGTCGAGCAGAACCAGATTGATTTGTCTGCCCGTCCGCTCTCCTAGATCCAGAATCCGGCGTATGATATGAACTGCATGTGCCGTTCTCCGGTTCTTCCGGCAACCGTACTGTACCTTTTTGGAGGTACGGGTCGATTGCGGTAGCGATGCAACGTTGCAGCACGGCTGCGAAGATGTTGTACATTGAGTTCAATAGAGAGATCGGCCTGTACTTGCTCAGATTGCCAGTGTGTCCTTTTCTATAAATCAGAACGATTATTGCCTTTAGTTGCTCTTCTGGTATACGCTCCTCCCTCCACCAAATTTTCAGCTCCGTTAAGATGAGAGTAATCATTTCGTCGTCCATCTCTTTGAAAATCTCCATTGGCACTTCGTCTGGCCCAGGCGCCCTGCGTCCTTTGAATTTGCGAATTACTTCCCAGAGCACGGGCAATGATATGGCTTCCGTGTTGAAGTCCAGAGGCTGTTCGACAATCCAGGGGCCCTCGAAAACCTATGTGTGTGGGCGCTCGTGGCTAGAAAGCGAGAGCGGTATCTGGCAGAGGCCACAGATGTTGGTCTTCTGGAAGCAGGTCGACTCTGCCCTCCAAGCGCTGCGCTGGCGCGTGGCCTCGACACAGTACATTAAGATCGATGCACTAAGCATTGCATTCGCCCGTCAAGTGTTTTTGAAACGTTGCCGTGTTTTACATGTCTATATTCCTTTCATGGTTCGTGGGTCGATCATGTTTTTCGAGACGCGCCCACCCCTGCGAGAGGAAGAGAAGGAGGGGGAGGAGGAGGAAGATGAGAAGAAGAGGAAGCATAAGAAACAACAAGAGGAATAAGAAGAAGACAAAAACTCCTCCCCCTACTCCTCCTTCATCCTCCTCCAATTTCCCCCCTCCTCGATCCCAACCTCGATTCCGCCCCTCTTCTCCCCAGCACCCGCTCAAAGCTGCTCCCCAGACCCCTCCCACCAGGGCGCATCCTTGATGTTTGTTTGAGCCGTGGCCACCCCTGGAGATGAGAGGGGGCTCCCGAAGGCCTACAACACCAACAAAGAGAAGGGTAAGGAGGAGGAGGAGGAGGAGGAGGAGGAGGAGAAAGAGACGAATTTTCTCCTGCCTCCTCCTCCTCCTCCTCCCTCCTCCTCCGCATCCTTCGAGCTGCGGACGGTTCTCCTGACGACGGCTGGCGCCCTCGATGACCCTCCTCCTAGCCTGCGCCGGGGGGAGGGCAGAAGAGGAAGGAGCGGCCAAAACGTTTTCTCCTTCCCCTCCTCGCCTCCCCCTCCTCGCCCCCCCCCCTCCTCGCCTCCCCCTCCTTGCCTACAACTCCTTGCATCTCCCTCCTCCGCCGCCGCCCGAAGCCTCGCGCTGGAGGAGGCCGCCACCGCCGCGGCAGTCGCCGCTCGCACCGGCACTGCCCCGGGGCATGGCGGGGCGGCCTGCCACTGGGACAGGGGGGGAGGACGAGGAGGAGGAGGAGGAGGAGGAGGAGGAGGAGGAGGAGGAGGAGGAGGAGGAGGAGGAGGAGGAGGAGGCAGGAGGAGGAGGAGGAGGAGGAGGAGGAGGAGGAGGAGGAGGAGGAGGAGGAGGAGGAGGAGGAGGAGGAGGAGGAGGAGGAGGAGGAGGAGGAGGAGGAGGAGGAGGAGGAGGAGGAGGAGGAGGAGGAGGAGGAGGAGGACGAGGAGGAGGAGAGAGGAGGAGGAGGGAGGAGGAGGAGGAGGAGGAGGAGGAGGGAGGAGGAGGAGGGAGGAGGAGGAGGAGGAGGAGGAGGAGGAGGAGGAGGAGGAGGAGGCGGAGGAGAGGAGGAGGAGGGGGAGAAGGAGGAGGAGGAGGAGGAGGAGGAGGGGGAGGAGCAGGAGGAGGAGGAGGAGGAGAAGGAGGAGGAGGAAGAGGATAAGGAGAATGGGAGGAGGAGGAGAAGGAGAAGGAGAAGGAGGAATATGATGATGATGATGATGATTGATGATGATGATGATGATGATGATGATGATGATGATGATGATGTGATGGATGATGATGACCTTATGATGATGATGATGATGATGATGGTGATGATGATGATTTGATGAAGAGGAGGAGGAGGAGGAGGAGGAGGAGGATGAGGAGAAGGAGGACGAGGAAGAGGAGGAGGAGGGGGAGGAAGAGCAGGAGGAGGAGAAGGAGAAGGAGAAGGAGAAGGATGATGATGATGCTGCTGCTGATGATGATGATGATAAAGATGATGAGGATGAGGATGATTATGCTGATGATGACGATGGTGCTATGATGATGATGATGATGATGATCATGATGATGATGCTGATCATGATGATGTTGATGACGATGATGATGATGATGATGCTGATGATGATGATGACAATGATGATGATGCTGATGATGCTGATGATGCTGATGCTGATGATGCTGATGCTGATGCTGATGCTGGTGATGGTGATGGTGATGGTGATGGTGATGGTGATGATGATGATGATGATGATGCTGCTGCTGCTGATGATGATGATGATGATGATGATGATGATGATGATCAGGAGGAGGAGGAGGAGGAGGAGGAGGCGGAGGAGGAGGAAGAGGAGGAGGAGCGAAAAGAACGAGGACGAGGAGGAGGAGGAGGAGATTGAGGAGGAGGAGCAGGAGGTGGAGGAGGAGGAGGAGGAGGAGGAGGAGGAGGAGGGTAAGGAGGAGGAGGAGGAGGAGGAGGAGGAGGAGGAGGATGGGGAGGAACGAGGAGTTTTTGCAATGCGCGGCAGCCAGGCGCACACCCAAATCGCGAGAGCAAAAAGGCCGGGCGACAGGCTGGCAGACAAAAATTGCGGGCTAAACACCCGCCGAGGGCCACTCGCGGACCCCAGGCCTGGGAGGGAGGCCCTTGCGCAGCCGCAGCAGGGCAGTGAGCTGCGCCTTGGTCAGCGCGAAAGGTCCGTGCCTCGCCGCCTCGCACTCCTCCAGAAGTCGCGAGGGCCTGGAGTCAGCGTAGCGCCCGCATATGCTGCAGAAAGTGATGGCGCCTTTGCGCCACAAACAGTGAGAGGCATGCGGCACATGTCCAGCAATGCCCGTGCCAGGAGGCAAGCGAGAGGGGGGATCAGGCATCCCCAGAGACCGAAAAAGCTGCTCGTCGATGGGCGGCAGCCCCGCGTACGAGCGCGGCAGCCTGACGCAGACCCGAAGCGCGGGAGCTGCGTCCGCCTCTGGCTCGACCGCGGGCTCGAGAGGCTCCACACCGTCCCCCCCCCCGTCCTCGACCGCCCCGTCCCCCTCCCACAGATGGCCTCGCTGCTGCAGCTCCACGCGGCAGGGAGGCGGGCTTGGCGGCGGCCGCAGGGCCGAGCAAGAGGAACGCAGCAGGTGGAGGGCGCGGCTCTGAGAGCGCCTGACCGATCGGCCACAGCTCTTGCAGCACCAGCCGAAAGCTTTCGGCGCAAAGGCATGCTGGGAACGAGCCGCAAAGCCCGAAAGCAGCTCCTCCCTCCTCTGAGCCCTAGAAACCTTGGGTTTGGTAACCTCACGGCCAGGGCTCTTGGGGACGGAGGCGGCGGCAGCACAGAGAGTGGCATTGCGGAGCAGGATGGCCTCGGCCTGCTCCACCAGGTCCAAAGCGCGACGGGCAACGTCTGGATCCAGCTGAGCCTCCTCAGACCGCTCCTCGGCGAGCCCGTCGGCCACCGCATTGAGAAAAATGGCCTCGGGCAGCACAGAGTGGCCGAGACGCGCAAACTTAGCGGGGTCCTCAGCAAGATGCGAGGGCACGTGCAGGAGGGAGAAGCGGCCCTCGCGGGCGTCAAGCAGCGAGAAAAGATCGTGCCAAAGGTCCGCGTGCTCGAGCTTGTAGCAGTGGCGGCGTCCGCGCGCTATCGCATTCACGTGATTCACGTGGTCGGAATACAGCTTGAAATCGGCAGCAGGGTGGACGGCCCTGACGCACTCCACAATGGCCAGGAGCTCAGCGCGGGGCACCGTTTGCACAGGGCCGTCCACCAAGCCCGTGCAGCCAGAATCCCAGTCCAGACCTTGGCCGTCGTCAAGGCGAGCAAAGCTCCACGCCACACGGCGTAGCAGGGGCTGAGACGACCAGGCTCCACCTGCACCGTCGGTAGCGTAGATCCCCCCTGGCAGCGCCCCGACGCCGCAGCGCAGCCAACGATGACCACGCTCGTCGGGGGGAGGCGGGAGGTTCAGCCAGGCGAGGGGCACAAGCCCGCGGCACCAGAAGACTGGGGAGAGGTCGATCTCCTCCAACGCCTGGCTGCGAAGGTGGTTGGAGGAGACCACGGCCTCAGGAGGGGGAGGCACACCGACCGAGAGCGCCCAGTCCCTCTCCATGAAATTGCACATGCATTCCCAGAAACGATGACGGCTGGATTCACGGGAGCGGTGGCAGCGCTGGCACAAGTCGTCCGTGCGGTAGCCAGCCTGGAAACGACGCTCCTCCGTCCAGTAGCCACCGCATGCAACAAGGCGAACAAGGCTGGCAAGACTGTGCTGGGACTCCTTCTCCAGCCGTTCCGCCAGTGCAGGCACGTGCTGCCACCAAACGCCCTCCTCCGCCCCACCCCCGTCAAGGTGCTTGGCCGCCTGGCGCCAAACCGCGTTCTCAGCAGTCTGCTCCAGAGCCGCGAGGAGGCTGGTGACAGGGGCGACGGAGGTGGCGAAGAGCTCCCACTCCTGCCCGTCTGGCTCAACCAGCTTGGACAAGGACGGGCACTGCCAGCCAGCTGAAATGACAGAGGCCTGAAAAGCTGATAGCGGGCCGCGCACGAGGTTCCAGCCTCGCGCCACCCGCTCCAGGGACGCGTCCCATCCTCGCTTGACCTTCGCAGCGAGGCCATCCTCTCCAAGGACTCGAAAGTAGAACGCTCCTACAATGTGCCGCAGGTACCAGATGGGCGGGTCGCGCCGCGCCCCAAAACTGATGCGAATGGCCACAGTAGCGCACGTGCCGCGCTGAGGACACTTGCTGGCGAGACGCGCCTGACCACGGAGCTGCTTCAGCATGGTCGGCGCCAGCCCGTGCACCTCGGGCGCCCACACCGACTTCGGCAGGGCATTGGAGACGAAAAGGCGTGAGGCTCGCGGCGCGGATCTGACCAGTCCCGAAATCTTGAGAGCGGCGCGCCTGCCCTTCATGAAACGCTTCTTGCGCACCTTCACGGAGCGCGAGGCACCGAAAGCTGTGTCGTGGCCGAGGTCGCGGGCAACACGAACAGTCCTGAGGCCACCAGCCCCGACCTCGGCCGCCGACGCCCACGCGGGCAGCAAGGCACGGATGGCAGCAGAAGAGGCCATGAGGCCGCACTTCCCTAGGGAAAACTCGCATCGCAGCCTGCGCAGGCCCGTAAAGAGGGCGCGCAGCACCACTGGAAAGGCCAAGCTGAGCGAGTGCTCAGTGCCGAAAATGCGGAAGGCGAGATCGTCGATCCACTCCCTCAGGCGCAACCCTGGCACCGAGGAGTGGGCCGCCTTCAGCGGGGCGTGCAGGTAGGCACGCGCCTGCGAGACAGCTTGGCCACAGCCAGCGAGGATGCCTCCGCCAGGCAAGATACCTGTGTGCACCTGGCGCTGGAGGGTGAGGAGGCGAGGACCGAGGTAGACATCAAGGGCGAGAGCGAGGAGGCGGAGAGGGTAGCCTAAATCCTGGGCCGCCGCCGCCAAGTCAGGCAGGGACACCAGGTCGTAGAACTTCCGAAGGTCGAGCAGTCCGCCCGCCACCTCGAAACCTCCAAGGAGCGCAAGCTCCCCCTCCAGCTCGTCCAACCACCCCGCAAGATCGGCCGAGCCGCCCACTGTCTTGTCCCAGGCCCCGTGCTGGTCACGGTCCCAGGCGCCTATCTCTGGCTTCCTGATGCGGCATAGCAACACGTAACTGAAATTGAGCAAGGCGATGGGCCTCAGGCCTCCATCCTCCTTGTCCAGCAAGGCGATGAGGTTGAACAAATCTTGAAAGGGCACTGTGGCCTCGCGCTCGATGGCCGTCAGAAGGGCCGCGAGCGCAGCGATGGCAGACGGCGGCGCATCCTTGACCAGGCGAGGCGGCATCATGTCAATCCCCCTCCCCCGACGATCAGGAACGGTCTTTAACGCCCCCCTCACCTGGTCAGGAGAGACTGGCTCGAAGCAGGCTGACGAGAGAGCAGCACGGCGGATCCTCGCGAGGGCCTCCAACGCCTCGGGCCGCGAATGCTTGCACCAGATTGCGTGCCACGCGGCGCCTTCCGCCTCCAGCACGGCAGCGGGCGTGGAGGCAGGCTCTCCGTCCCAGACAGGCTCGGCGCGGCAGATAGCGGGTGGATCGCGGAGGAGCCTATGGGCTTTGCTAGCAGAACCCGCCAAAGCGTCGGACAACCAGGAGCGCCAACGCGCACGGGCCGCCGCAGCCGCACGCTGGGCAGCCTGGACTCCCTGCTCCTTAGCCTCCTCCGCGATCTGCTGAAGGCTGTCGAGCGACAACGAGCGAAGCTGGCGGAGCCACGAGATCCAACGCTCAAGGATCGCTTTCTCCACCGCGTCGTTCGGATCGAAAGGCGGGGGCAGCTGGAGGGCCTCAAGCCCGCGCATCGTGCTCCAGAACTGCTCACCACATCGGGCGCGCGGAGTAGACGGCTCGGATGGGTCCGCCTCGGGATCAGCCAAACGCAAAAGCAAGGTGGCCTGCACAGCGAGGGCCTGCCAAAAACGGGCATGGCGGTCAGCGAGAGGAGGGCCGTCGCTAGCACGAGGCACGATGGGAACGTACTTGAGGCGAGGCTGTTGGCACCGTCCTACGTACAGAGGCCACTGCGAGCGAGGGATTCCTTTTTTGGCGCAGTGCACAAACTCCAGAGCTAGGGCCCACTCCCCGAGCTGGCTTCCGAGCAGAAGGGCAGTCTGCGGCACATCGTGATCGGCAATGGCGAGGCTAGCCGCCTCAAAGTTAGAGGTAAAACGGGCAGAGGAGCGCTGGCGAAAGGCTCGGGCCTCAGAGAGGGCGACGTCCCAGTCCAGGTCGTAGCTCTCATTGGAGGCGACACAGATGTCCAGCGCCTTCGGCATGACCACGCACCAGCCCCTGAGCGACCTCGGGTTGGCCAGGATGTTGTAGGAGAGCGCGAGGTGGGTGCCCCACGGGGCCGAGACGTCGACCCCTGCAAAATGCACAGCCGACACGAAGAAGGACGAGACCAAGGCGAAGTCGATGGCACGCCCCGCGCCCCTGCCGCCAGTACACGTGACCTGCAGACCCGAACGCACCTCGACCAGGCCGAGCGCCGCCATGAAGCCAGTCGTCGCCAGCTCGCTGGACACAGACTGCCAGTCCCCAACGATGAAGAGAGGGCCCGCCAACTGGCCGAGCCGAGCACCCACTTGAGAAAGCAACTTGAGGTTGCGGCCGCCCAACTCATCGCCCGAGACCATGTAGATCGGAACGATGGTGAGCGTGACGCGGCGCAGCCTGAGGGTAGCCACGCACCAGCGCGAACAGGAACTTGATGTCCAGCCTCCGTTCGCCTCGAGGCACAGCGAGGCGAGCCCAAGTCGGGCACGGGCGAAGATCACCACCCCCGCCGACGTGGAAGAGGCTTCCGTGGCGTCGGCCTCTCCGCCAACCGCCTTCCAGCCCAGCCGCCTCGCGGCCGCGCACATCTGGGTATACTTAACACCCCGCACCCTGGTCTCAACCAAGACCACCACGTCTGCAGGCGTCTCCGCCAGCCAGCGCTCCGCCTGGGGCCCCCAGCACGAGATGTTCCCGTACACCAGCCTCAGGGAGCGGCCCTCGACGTCGGAGACCAGGCTACCCCCGCGGGGGGGCCGCTGCCGCCGCCTCCTGCTTGGCAGCTGCGCGGGCCGCGCTGGCGGCGCGGACGGCCTCCCGGCGCCGCTCGGCCTCCAGCTCGGCGGCCTCAGCGGGCGTGGGCGAGGCGTCAGGCGCCGCTGGGCCAGGAGGCTCCTGGCTGGCCGCCGCCGCCGCGCCTGCAGGGGGGCTGGCCGCCGCTGCAGGAGGGGCCGACGGCTGCTGGACTGCAACGCCCTGGCCGTCCTCCGCCTTGCGCTTCTTCTGAATCTGGTTAACGTAGGAGACGTACTCGGACTGGAGCTTCGTGGCCTGCTCGGCGACACCCGAGAAAGCCTTGCGGAGGAGCTCCGTGGCAGCGATGCGCTGCTGCTCGGCGAACTTGCTGAACTTCGCTCGGTCCTCGTCCGAGAAGGCGGGGCCCGTGACGTCGATGGATTCGCCGAAGTCCAGCCGCACCGAGTCTGGGTCCTCCAACAGCGCGCCGATGTGCAGCACCGAACCCGACGATGGCGGCGCCGCCTCGGGCACTGGGAGGACCCGCGCAGCGAGGTTGCGGGCCGCGAGCTCGACGGCCTGCTGGGCCTCCTCCTCCTTCTTGATAGCTTCGTCGACCTTCTTGTCGGCAGCAGCGATCTGCTCCTCGAGGCGGAGGCGAGCGTCAATGGCCTGCTGGACCGCGCGGGTGGCAGCACGCTTCTTGGCCTCGGCGGAGCTGATCTCGGCCTCGCCGAGGGGCAACGGTGGGGGAGGATCAGGCTTGATCTTGAGGGTGGCGAGCAGCTCGGCTGCGGCGGCGGGGGGCAGCAGTGCGGCCGCCTTCCTGGCCGCTGCCACTGCCGCGGGGTCCACACCAGACGCGCCGCCGCCGCCGCCGCTGGGAGCTCCGTTGCCCCCTCCTGCAACACCCTTCCCACCATCATTAGGTCGCATGGCCGTGCCGCAACCCACGCAGAAGCCGCGGCGAGCCAACAAACGATCGTACGTCCAATGCCCGCACGTGCAGTACGTGTACGACTGGAACTTCTTCCCCTTCTTTCCTCCGCCGACGCTGGTCCAGCCATCCTCAGTGCGCCAAGGCGGGGGGACCATGGCGAGAGCAGCGCGGGAGAGACTGGAAGAGCAGGCGCCCAACTCCTGCAGTGAAGGCGCGGAACAACGTAGTCTGGCCGCGGACTAGCGGTATCCGTTTTGGCCCCAAGGGAACCTGGCATCTTGAGCCAAAATGGCTACGGAGGGGAGGAACGAGGAGAAGGAGGGGGAGGAGGAGGAGGAGGAGGAGGAGGAGGAGGAGGAGGAGGAGGAGGGAGGGAGGAGGAGGGGGAGGAGGAGGAGGAGGAGGACGAGGAGAAGGAGGACGAGGAGGACGAGGAGGGGGGAGGAGCAGGAGGAGCAGGAGGAGGAGGAGGAGAAGGAGGATGAGGAGGAGGAGGAGGAGGAGGAAGGAACGAGGAGAGGAGGAGGAGGAACGAGGAGGAGGAGGAGGGGGAGGGGGGGGAGGGGGAGGAGGAGGAGGAGGAGGAGGAGGAGGAGGAGGAGGAGGAGGAGGAGGAGGACAACAAGGAGGAGGAGGAGGAGGAGGAGGAGGAACAGGAGGAGGAGGAGGAGGAGGAGGAGGAGGAGCAGGAGGAGGAGGAGGAGGGGAAGGGGAGGAGGAGGAGGACGAATACGTGTAATGTCAGACCCAGAGCTCTTCGCCGCTAGAGGAAGTGGAGGAGGAGGAGAAGGAGGAGGAGGAGGAGGAGGTGGGAGGGAGGGAAGGTTTGTTCATCGCCGAGGGGCTTCGCGCGTGCGCACTCCATGACAGGGAGGTAGGGAGGGGGGAGGCGGTAGAGGGCAGGAGGAAACCGAAGATGCAGCAGCGATGCTGCAAGACCCCCCCCCCCTATCCCGAATGCCCTCCTCGTGAGCCCCTGTACGCCATCGTTGTCCACTTGAAGAGAGCGCCCCCTTGAAAGACCATCACCGTATAGGCCTGCCACCTTGGCGAGGGCCGCTTGGGCGGAGGTGGAGGAGGAGAGGGAGGATGAGGAGTAGGACGAAGAGGAAAAGGAGGGGGAGGAGGAAGAGGAAGAGGAGGGGGAGGAAGAGGAGGAGAAAGAGGAAGAGGAGGAGGAGGAGGAGACGGAGGAGGAGGAGGAGGAGGAGGAGGAGGAGGAGGAGGAGGAGGAGGGGGAAGAGCAGGAAGAGGAAGAAGAGGAAGAGGAAGATGAAGAGGAATAGGGGGAGGGGGAGGAGGAAGAGGGGGAGAAGGAGGATGAGGAGGAGGAGGAGGTGGAGGAGAAGAAGGAGGAGGAGGAGGACGACGACGACGACGGGGCGTCGTCGTCATTGCGTTTCGAAAGTTTTCCCTGAAAAGGGCGTCGGCCCAAGGTTCTCTTTTAGTGCTGTACCTCTGGTTTCGACTTGAAGGGACCGGTTGGATTATTTTGCGGTAAATGACAGTTTGAAGGAGGCCAGCGGAATGACATCGAGCGAAGCGCTTGTTTTCAGAATCTGTTGAGGATTTCTCGAGCGAAACGCTTGTTTTGCGATATAGTGAAATGCTTGTTTTCACATGCCCAGGTCTTGACGACGTCTCGAGCGAGACGCTTGGTTTCACGCCTCCAGGTTGCCCAAACAGATGTCTAGCATGAGGATTTGTTGAGGATATCTCAAACCAGAGACTTGTTTTCACGTGTCCAGATCACCCAGGCGGATGTCTAACATGTGGATGTGTCGAGGAAGTCTCGATCGAGACGATTGTTTGCACGTGTACAGGTTGCCCAGGCGGATGTCTAACATGAGGATGTGCTGAGAACGTCTTGAGCGAACCGCGTGTCTTCGAGTGTCCAGGTCGCCCAGGCACAGCACAGCCCTCGGCTGGTTACATCAATATCGATACCCTTAGCATTGCAGCCTGGCATGTTGCCTGGCACGTTCCGCGGAGCGTCCCGTGGCGAGTCCCCCTGGCACGTCGCGCGGTGCACGTCCATTGGCACGTTCCGTAGCGCGTCCCCTTGGCAGGTCCCGCGGTGCGTGCCCATGGCACGTCCCCTGGCACGTCGTCTGGCGCGTCCCTTGGGACGTTCCGCGGCGCGTCCTCCTAGCAGATCTTCCTGTCGATTAGTTCTGGGGCAGCTACCATCTGCTCAGGCAGCACGAGCTTAAGATCCAGATCAGTTCGGTTAGGACTCGGATGCAAAGAGGACCCGATCCACAACGCTATATAGAGCACACTCGCAACATGGCACATCGCATTTCAGCACGGCCCAGCACAGCACAGCCGTCGGCACGGTACATCAAAATCGATACACTCAACATTGCACCTTGGCACGTTCCTTTGCGCGTTCCGTGGCGAGTGCCCCTGGCACGTCGCGCGGCGCATCCCCTGGCACGTCCCGCGGCACGTCTATTGGCACGTTCCGTAGCGCGTCCCCTTGGCACGTCCCGCGGTGCATGCCCATGGCACGTCCCCTGGCACGTCGCCTGGCGCGTCCCTTGGGACGTTCCGCGGCGCGTCCTCCTGGCATGTCCATTGGCACGTTCCGTAGCGCGTCCCCTTGGCAGGTCCCGCGGTGCGTGCCCATGGCACGTCCCCTGGCACGTCGCCTGGCGCGTCCCTTGGGACGTTCCGCGGCGCGTCCTCCTGACATGTCCCCTCTGTAGATTCGTTCTGGGGCAGCTACTATCTGCTCAGGCAGCTCGAGCTTAAGATCCAGATCAGTTCGGTCAGGATTCGAATGCGAAGGAGGACTCGATCCACAACGTTAGATAGAGTATAATCGCGGCATGGCACATCGCAGTTCAGCACGGCGCAACACAACACAGCCCTCGGCACGGAACATCCATATCGATGCACTCAGCATTGCAACTTGGCACGTTCCGTGGCGCGTCCCGTAGCGAGTCCCCTTGCACATCGCGCGGCGCGTCCCTTGGCACGTCCCGTGGCACGTCCATTGGCACGTTCCGTAGCGCGTCCCCTTGGCAGGTCCCGCGGTGCGTTCCATGGCATGTCCCTTGGCACCTCGCTTGGCGCGTCCCTTGGGACGTTCCGCGGCGCGTCCTCCTGGCATGTCCCCCTACCAATTAGCTCTGGGGCAGCTACTATCTGCTCAGGCAGCTCGAGCATAAGATCCAGATCAGTTCGGTCAGGACTCGGATGCAAAGGAGGACTCGATCCACAACGCTATAGAGCACACTCGCGGCATGGCACATCGCAATTGAGCACGGCGCAGCAATGCACAGCCGTCGGCACGGTACATCAAGATCGATACATTCAACATTGCATTTGCCCGTCTCCCAATCAGGTGTCTTTGAAACACCACAATGCCTTACATTTCTATATTCCTTTCCGGGTTCGTGGGTCGATCATGTTCCCAGAAAGGGCGCGGGCCCAAGGATCTCTTTTAGCTGTTCCCCCCCCGGCCTCGACTTCCGTAGGGCCGGCGAAACCACTTTGCGATAATAACAAGGTCGCGTAAAGCCGGCGAAGTCAGATTCTGAGAATGTCTCAGGCAAAACGCTGGTTTTCATAATACCGATCGATGGAACACATGGTAAAGTACACACGTTCGCTTGTTGCGGATGTCTTGGGCGAAACGCTTGTGTTGCAGAATGTGTTGAGGGTGTCTCGAGCGAAACGCTTGTTTAGTGTTATAGATCATTCCTCTCCTGGGGATCAGAATGCAGAGGATGTTTCTGGTAAAAGGCTTGTTTTCACGTGCCCAGGTCTTGAGCATGTCTCGAGCGAGACGCTTGGCTTCACGCGTCCAGGTTGCCCATGCAAATGTCTAGTATGAGGAGGTGGTTAGAACGTCTCGAGCGGGACGCTGGTTTCACGCGTCCAGGTCGCCCAGGCAGATGTCAGGCATGAGCATGTGTTGAGGACGTCTCGAACGAGACGCTTGTTTTCAAGTGTCCAAATACCCAGGCGGATGTCTAGCATGAGGAGATGTTGAGAGCGTCTCGAGCGAAACGCCTGTTTTCAAGCGTCCAGATCGCCCAGGCGGATGCCTCGCATGAGGATGTGTTGGAAACGACTCGAGCAAACGCTTGGTTTCATGTGTCCAGGCCGCCCAGGCTGATGCCCAGCATGATGAAATGTTGAGAACGTCTCGAGCGAAATGCTTGTTTTCACGTGTCCAGGTCACCCAAACGGATGTCTGACATGAGGATGTGTTGGATGTCTCGAGCAAACGCATGGTTTCACGCGTCCAGGTCGCCCAAGCTGATGTCTAACATGAGGCTGTGTTGCGAATGTGTTGAGCGAAACCTTGTTTTCACGTGTCCAGGTCGCCCAGGCGGATGTCTAGCATGAGTGTGTAGGCAAGACGGGTCGAACGAACCGCTTGTTTTCACGTGTCCAGGTCGCCCAGGCGGATGTCTAACATGAGGATGTTTTGAGAATATGTTGAACGAAACGTTTGTGCTCACCTGTCCAGGTCGCCCAGGCGGATGTCTAGCAGGAGTGTTTGGGCAGGATGTCTCGAGCGAGACGCTTATTTTCACGCGTCCAGGCTGCCCATACAAATGTCTAGTAGGAGGAGGTGTTTAGGACGTCTCGACCGAGGCGCTTGGTTTCACGTGTCCAAATCACCCAGGTGGATGTCTAGCATGAGGATGTGTTGAGGACGTCTCGAACGAGACGCTTGTTTTCACGTGTCCAATTCACACAGGCGGATGTCTAGCATGAGGATGTGTTGAAACGATCTCGAGCGAAACGCTTGTCGCCATAGAGTGCGTCGGAGCGAATGCTGGCACGTCACGTGGCGCGTCCCCTGCGACGTTCTGGCGTGACGTGCACTGGCACGTCCCCTAACACGCCACTCGGCGTGGCACGTGCCCTGGCTCGTCCCCTGTCGCGTTTCCTCTCTCATCCCCGGGCATTTCCCCTGCCCGTTCCGTGGCGCGCCCCTTGCAACGTCCCCTGGCATGGCGTCCTCTGGCCGCCCCGTGCACGCGCCTTGGCACGTCCCGTGGCAGGTCCCTGACACGTCCAAGGCACGTCCTTTGACACGCACCCTGGCGCATCCCCTGTTGCGCCCCTGGCACATCCTGTGGCCCGTCCGTGAGCCTGTGCCCCTTGTCGTGTGGTTCCTTTTCGGAGCTGTGTCGGAGTTTGAGGTCGAGTTGACTGAACGTCCCGCACGTTTCCACTTCAACTAGCTCTGGGGCAGCTGCTATGTGCTCAGACAGCTAGAACTTCAGATCCAAATCAGTTCGGTCAACACTCGGATGTAAAGGAGGACCCGATCCGCAACGCTGCAAAGCACAATCAAGGCATGGCAATACCCAATTCAGCACGGCGCAGCACAGCATAGCCCTTGGCACGGCACATCAAGATCGATACACTTAGCATTGCAATTGACCGTCGCCCATGCAGATCTATTGAAAACGTTGCCATGTCTGACATTTACATGTGTATATATATATATATAGATGTATGTGTTCCTTTCCGGGTTCGTGGGTCGACCTGTTTCTGTTTGCGCCTCGACGGGTCATGTCGTGGCCGCGGCTGGATCCGCCTTGAGATACGGTCCAGGGAGTCGGGGGAAGCGGGAAGGGGAGTGGGAGGACCAAGACCTCCCACGTCTTCAACGAACAAGTCAGACAACGTATTCTTCAAAGTTCGAGACCTGGGGGCCGTTTGCGGGGCCCGGGGCTGCCAGGACAACGCTGCGGGGCGACGCAGGCTGTCCCTGGGAGGGGGCCATCCTGGATGTCGGAGGACAGGGGGGGGAGGAAGAGGATAGGGAGGAAGAGGAGGAGGGGGAAGAGGGCAGGTAGGGAGAAGATAGGGACGAGGAGGATAGGGAGGGATGACAGGAGAGGAAGCAGAGGAGGAGGAAAAGGAGGAAAAATACAGGGAGCCCACACAAGACATACGCGCCCAACCACGTGCATGAATACGGCCACCCGCCCCCTCAGACAAGCCTCGTGACACGAACGTTCGAGCAACGCGCACTTTCGACATTAACGCGCATGTACGTGTTCGTTCTTGTTTCGTCCCTGAAGGGAGGAGGAGGAAGAGGAAGAGGAAAAGGAGGACGAGGAGGAAGAGGAGGAAGAAGAGGAGGAGAGGAAGAAGAGAAAGAGGAAGAGGAAGAAGAGGATGAGGAAGAGGAAGAGGTGGAAGAAGAGGAGGTCAACGTTTCACGCAAGCTCAGTAGTCTCCAAAAGCTCCTGACACCCCGCGCTTACCCTGCCGCCGTCGCCGCCAGGAGCTCCTCGTGAACTCAGTGGACCTCGGGGCCTCTCGCGACGAGCGCCCTGGCCGTGGCTCCACCTCCTCGGGCCTGCGCTCAGTGGGACACCTGCCACGAGTAAAAAAGAAACGGCGTACAGGCGGGCTGCTGAAACAAGGAACGAGGCTCGCCCCCAAGTGCTTCCTGCGTGCACGAAGAGGGCCAGAGGAACAGCGATGGAAGGACCTACGGAAATTCCTTATTTCAGCGAGCGTCTTGGCTATAAACGTAGACTTTCGGCGGTCCTCGCGGATGTCATGGATCGGCGCCAGGCCCCCGTCCCTGGCGCGTTCGCCAGAGGCGGCGCCAGAAGCGCCGCCAGGGGGGCCAGCGCCGATCCAATGAATCCACACGGAGCTCCGAAAGTTCATAATTGTGCCACTGTTTCTTCTTCGACGATTGCCTGCCGCACCAACATGGCGTCCAGCTCCTGATGGGGAACGTTCGGGTGGGACGGGCTCGAGGGGGGAACCACCGAGCTGGTATCGGCGATACATGGACGATCTATTCAGCGACTCAGCCCCCGATAGCGCGTCCACGCGCTCCTGGGCGCGGCGGGTTATTTGGCCCCCATCAGCGATGAATGGCCGATTGGGGGTCGATGCGTCGTCCCCTGAGAGCCCATCCCCCCTTGACGTTGACTGGTCTCGGTGTTCGGGCCATACAGTCATCGGCCTGACCTAAGGAACGATGAATAAGGAACGAAGCCCCTGTTTTCCAAGGAACACAGCACAAGGAACGATACATGATACAAAAACGCATGAGGAACGATACGTAACGCCTCAAGGAACGACCGAGCCCCTTTTGAAAAGTAAGTGTTCCTTACTCAAGCCGCTCAGTGTACCTCGGGCCTCCGGCGGCCGCTCTGGACCCCGACGCCCTCGGCGAGGCGCAGCTGCCGGATCACACCCCGTGGCAGCACGACGTCCAGGCACCGACGGGGGCGCCCGAGGACCTCGAAGCTTCGAAGCCTCGCGCCCGCAGAGCTGCAGCAGCTGGCCGCCCCCCTGGGGAGGAGGAGGGAGGAGGAGGGAGGAGGGAGGAGGAGGGAGGAGGAGGGAGGAGGAGGGAGGAGGGAGGAGGGAGGAGGAGGGAGGGAGGAGGGAGGAGGAGGGAGGAGGAGGGAGGAGGAGGGAGGAGCAGGGACCCTGAGCTCCTTCGCCCGGGCCTCCTTCGCCAGGATGGCGCTCAGGGCGCCCGGGTCCGAGTAGTCGGGCTTGGGCGCCGCGCCCTCCTTGGCGTGGGCCGCCACGCGCGCCAGGCACGCGGCGAGGTCCTTCTGCTCGAAGGTCTTCGTCTTGCCCTGGGGAGGGGCGCGGAGGTAGGCTGATGCTTCGCAGCATTCCCTGTCGATTCGCGTGCATATCAGTCCGTCGGCTGGCCTAGATTTCGAATTGAATTCAGGAAACGCACATCATCTCTGTATTTATAGTGCGCAGAGTTTTCCAGTCGTGACAGGGAGTTTCCGCTACAGCCAGGGTGAAGAAGCTCGGCAGCCAGATGCGAATCAGACCAAGAGATACGTCTTACATAAGGGTGCATCTGCGTACTGTCTTGCAGCCGATTCACCAGGACAAATATGCGTCGGAGCTTGCACGAGAATTGCGAGATGGACTAGCCTGGCGGCTGGTGAAGCGTGATGATTCTATACGTAATGGCACAACCGTTAAAAACACACGCGCGCACACCACACAGCGGGTCGCGCCGACAGGCGCGGTTACACCGGTGCAGGCTACCGCCAGCAGGGGAAGGGGCTACACAGAGGAAGCAACGGGGACGAGCGGACGAACTGGTCGAGCGGCGGAAAGAGGGCGACACTGCAAGCGGGGATGGGAGCCACCAAATCTCGGCAGAGCGGTGCCACCTCTGGTAAATACAACAAAAAGGCCCTCACTTGAGAGCGACGACTATCTCGTGCTCTCTCGGGGTGCGGCCTGTCGCAGCGAATATAACCCACGGCGATATACATGCCGTCGGCGTCGGAGGAGGAGGAGGAACAGGAGGAACAGGAGGAAAAGGTGGAAGGGGAGGAGGTGGGGGAGGAGGAGGTGGAGGAAGAAAAGGAGGAGGAGGAAGAGAAGGAGGAGGTGGGGGAGGAGGAGGGAGGAGGAACGACCCGTCAGTCCGGGCGAGGGGGAGAGAAAGGAGAACCAGGAGGAGGAGGAGGAAGAGGAGGAGGAGGAGAAAGAAGAGGACGGGGAGGATTCAATCGGAGAAAGAGGATGAGGATGAGGATGTTCATGAGGGGGAGAAAGAGGAGAAGAAGGAGGAGGGGGAAGAGGAAGAGGAGGACAAGGACAACAAGGATACACACACAAAGTTGAGGAAGGATGTGTTTCGAGGAAGAGAGTGAAGATGAAGATGGGGATGAGGAAAAGAGGAGGAGGAGGAGGACGAGGAGGAGGAGGAAGAGGAGGAAGAGGAGGAGAAAGAAGTGGAGGATCAGGTTTTTTAGTTGGAGGAGGAGGAGGATTAGAATGATGAGGAGGAAACGGCGGAGGAGGAGGAGGCGGACAAGCTAGGTGCGCTCACGTCATATCTGACGTCCTACCCCCCCTCCCATCCCTTACCATGGCCAGATCCCCTCTATATTCGCACAATCGGATGTCGTAGCATAGCATCGAGTCACATGGCATAGAATGGTGTTGAAAACTAACCTGTCGCATGACATAGCATGGCGTGGCGCCCCCCCACCGCGGCCCAACAAAAACAACGAATCGACACCGAATGTGCAATCACTTCCGATGGTCTCTTCGGGATGCATTTTGTTTAGATTAGGGGGCATATTTGGTAGGACCGCAAGGCAGGCCGTGGCATGGCGCTGGAAATAATGACGCCAACGCTGCAGCGGGAGCACGATTCGGAACGAGCGGAAACATGCAAATGGGGGCAGCGCTGCAGCGGGAGCACGATTCGGAACGAGCGGTACCCCGAAAATGAGGCCAACGCTTCAGCGAGCGCGGCATTCTGAAGAGAAAGAGCGATGAAGTGCGGAAATGAGGACGCGTAGCCTGACATAGCAAGGCGCGGCGACGCCCCAAAGTCAAGGGGGGGCTTCTGCGGCCCCCAAAAAATCAACTACTCGGCACCCAATGTGTAATCACTTCCGATGTTGTTGTTTTCGTGGGGGGCATGTTCTAGATATTGGAACCTACTTGGAAGGACCGGAAGACATGCCTTGGCATTGCGCTGGAAAGAATGCGTAGAAATGAAGCCAGCACTGCAGCGGGAGCACGATTCAGAACAAGCGGTTGCCCGAAAATGAAATCAGCGCTTCAGCGAGAGCAACACTTGGAAAGACAAACAAAACTCCCAGAAATCCGACGTACAAAACTAGTACGCGGAAGGGGGGGCGAACAGCCCCCAGACGCCACCAGGGGAGAGAGGATAAGAGTATTCGCGAGAGGAGGAGAAAGAGGATGAGGTGGAGGAGGAAGAAGAGGAGGAACAGCAAAACGAGGATGAGCGGGGAGGAGGAGGGACCATGAGGTACAAGCGAGGCTTTTTTCCAGCTGGCGTTTTCAATCATTCCTGAGCCCTGGGAGCCTCACATATCGATCCGGCTGGAAAAATGCGTTAAGAAAGGTCGGCTCTGGGGCCCCGGTCGTGATTTCTACGATTATGCATTTCGTTCGCGACGCCGGATCTCACAGAAGGAGTGGAAGCCCGCGCCTCGCGGAGAGGTCCAATGTCGGCTCGCCTAGGCCGCGCGGTGCGCGCTGCGCGCGCCCCCCGCGAAGCCCTGCTTCGGGGGCGACTCGGCGACCCCGACTTGTCGACCCAGCCCTCGCCCGAGTGCTCGGCGACGGCGACGGCGGAGCCGGCGATGACGCCCATGACGCCGTCGGTGTCCACGTTTTTCACAAGCGAAAAGGGACGGACACCATGACCCGAAGGATGCGGGTGATGCTCATGATGCCTGCGACCAAGGAGCGAGGTCGCCATCAGCGGGACGACCAAAGTCCGTCATGACCTGCGAGAACTCCATCCTCCTCCTCTCTGGCCACCTGCATGAAGCTGTCATACTGTGTCACTTGTTATAGTAGTGCAGCATGCATGTGCGTCGCGTCCAGAAGAGCTCAAGCATCATCATCATCATCTACGGCCAGCGCCATCTGCGTGCACATTTTGAACTGGTCGGTCGATGACGGCGGAGAGACAGGAGCACGTCTGGCCCAGAAGGCTGCGAACTTGCGGCGCCCTCATGCCCATCTCGAGGTGCCATCGCATCGCCATCGTCGACCAGCGCGCTGCTGCGGGAGCCCCGGGGGTCAGCGCTTTGGGGCGGAGAAAACTCCCCAGTTAGCGCGGCCACCTCACCAACTTGGTCAAGCTGTGGGGCTGCGCGGCCTGCGCCGCGAGCTGGAACTGCAGGGTCGAGATCAGCGTTGGAATCAAGGCCGGCAGCGCTCTCAGCCCGTAGAATCGGCCACGATGGTCTTCCGTCTGGAGCGGCCAAAACCCCGTTGTCCACGTCGTTGTCCTCATCTGAGTTCGACGTTTCATCTGGTCCAAGAGAAGTCGCGGGGAAAGACCCCGCCCCCGTCGGAAACCCAACGGACATGGGAGACAAAGGAGAGCCACTCGCGCCACGAGGAGGAGTTCCCACAACAAGACGATGGGAAGGGTCAGCACGAGAGGCCGGGGGGGGCCCGCCCCCGTCGGATCACAATCCGGCACGCTGGTAACACCATCGCCCACTGTTGGGATGGCCGCTCCGCCAACTGAGCCATTAAGAAAGACCGCGCCGACGCCGCACCACGCCATCGGCTGGTCGAAGCAATCGCCCCCCACCTGCTCACTGTCGCTAGCCACTACCCCACCATCATCATAATCAACCATCGCAGAAGGAGCCGAACTAAGAGCCGCAACTGTCGGGACAGACTGATTCCCATCTCCCCCCGCGCGAGAGAGGCCAAGACCAGCCGGCGCGTCGGCAACGCACTCGTCCACGTCCAAGACCGAGCCGAAGCGGCGCGCGCATTCTCCAGCGCCCATGATTTCATCTTCGAAAAGCGCTTTCATTGCGCGCGGAAGACCAGTGGCTCGCTGCCTGCCAGGTTCAGACTCCAGATACATAGTCGCGATGTCCTCCGCCGACGGAATGGGAAACCCATCGAGGTCAGCACTGCCCTCCGCTTCGCCAGGCGGGTCGCCCCCGGCATCGCTCGGAGAAGCGCCTTCCCCACCTGGAGCACGTCTTTGCGCGGCACCCTGACATTGCGTCGGTCGTGCTGGGACGCGCCAGGCTTGGGCCCCACCGATGCTTCCTTCGATGCTGGCCGCCATCCAGATGCCCGAAACGTCGCCCAGCTCAGTGGCGCGCGCGCGAGACATATCAGCAATCCGCCCGCGCCGGCGACAGCGTTCGCGTCGGCACCGGCGCAGAGCGAGCGGCCTCCGAGCAGCATGAAGCGGCCAGGCCGCGCCAATGCGCAATCGAAGCTGCTCGCGCGGAGTGGCCGAAGAGCACGGGCCTGCCAGACATGGCCCGAACGCTAGATTCCATCTGCCTGAGCTGCTGGGGCGCGCACCAAGGGCGCCTCTCGGCAAGGCGGCGAGAACTTTCTCATGCCCAGACTAGCGTGGGACACAAGCGGCAGAATATATACACCAATCCACCCATTGTTTGAAGTCGCCGCCCCCCTGGTTGACGCGCAGCGTGGGAAACCAGTTCCATGGCCGGCTGGAGATCTAATCAGCAAGCGCGCGTCGCCGCTGCCCGTGGAAGGGGTGGCGCAGCGGCGGGAAGCCCGAGCAGCCGCCGAGCTGCGCGGCCCCGAAGTCCACGCGCCTGACGACATCCGGCAGGGGGGCTCGCGCCCAGCGTGGCGACTGCGCGCCTGAGGCGTTCCCCCGCGGAGCATTCCCCTGCAACAAACGTCGTGGCGAAACTGGGCCCGAGGCGTTCCCCGCCGCGGGGGCTTCCTCGGGATCTTGCGTTCTAGCAGATCGACGATCATTTCTCGCCAGCCGCTTCCCGGCGCCTAGCGCCGGGCCCTCTAGGACCCCCCCTGCCCGCCTATTGTCCGAGGGCGCTGTGTCTCAACCCTCTCCGGGGTGACGCAGCTCGCCGAAGTGCGCGGCGCGGCCCCCGACCGGCCCGCGCCCGTGCCCGCGCGGGCCCCGCCAGTCCTGGCCATGTGGGGCGCTTCTCCACCTCCCGAGAAAGCACTTCATCCGCGCCAATGTCTAACTCGAGCGAGGCACGGTCCAAAAAAGTTGAACCGGCAACAGCAGCGGGTGAAGATGGCGCGGGGCGCCGAGAGCAAGGGGACTCACAGCGGCGTTTAAATATTGTCGATGCTGGAGAGACGCACCGTCGCGATGCGCTACCCACGCGCGCTGCAGCACGGGTTCCCCTGCGCGGGAACTTACAGCAAAGTCGCAGATAGCATCGGCCATGCCGGGGCGGGATCGAACGCGAATAATGGCGAGCCCGCCGATCGGCTGAGCCTCCCCGAGCCGCGCGGCAGACGGCGGAGGCCCACGCGGCCCTCTCGCCAGGTGGAGCAGGGACAACAGAGAAGAGCGCCTCAAAGACAGAGTGACTGAGACGGTCGTCGTCGTCGTCGTCGAGAAGGTCGAAGCCGGCGTGCCCGACGTCGCCCACTGGGGGGGAGGGCGAACCAGCTGAGCGCACGCAAAGAAGTCTTCACCAACAGCGCCTGCCAGTGTTCCTGTATTTCCGCACCGCCAAGGCGAGGATCAAGCGGCGCGCGCCGCGTCTCGCCAAAAAGCTCTGGAAAGCGCACGCGATGCGGCATCTTGTCGCGGTTGCTGAGGCGACCCTGCGGAACCTCGCCCAAGGCGACGCTGGCGCGGCAGGGGCGGGGGGCAGCGGCAGGCGGAGGCAGCGGTCGTGAGAGCTTTGAAAGGGCATTCGGGCGACGAGGACCACGCCGCGCCCGACAGCCGCCAGGGTGCGCCAGCGCGCGAACTCTGAGCGCGGCGCGAGCAGCATCGAGTATAAGACAACACGCGGCGAACGGCGTTTTACATGATGGGGCGAGTAGCGCATTCAGCAGGTCGTCGTCGAACGCGCCGCAGGGCCACCGACTGTCTTGACCACCCCCATCAAGCGGATGGCGCCGACCTAACTTGGCTGCTGCAGTATCTGACCGATCTCATCATCGCCATATTCAGCCCAAAGATGCAACGGCGCAGCTTACCAGCAGCGGCGACGCTTGCTGACGTGAAACGCCCGCCGACCAGTGCGCGCAAGATGCCGAACGCCCGAGCAGCGGGGCGCGGGCGCAGCTTCTGCGGCGAGCCCAACCAGCCCCGTTGGCGACGAAGAAACCGGTCAGGTGAGCATTTGGCCCGACGGCCCACGATAGGGCCCACCATGGGGGGGGGTCCGCGCCGGCGGGAGCGGCGCGGAAAGGGCACGACGCGCCGATGAGAAATGCAGAGCGCACCACCTTCTGCGCCAGATTTCGCGCGCCAGTTCAGCTGAGAAAGAATTCCCCTATGCTGTGGCGGCGCGCGGTGTTCGGGAGGCATCCGCCGCTGCTTCGGAACACTTCGCAAATGAGGTCGTGGCCCAGAAGGGCGGCGATAACCAGCCAGCAAGGCCACAGGGGGGGGGGGGCGACGCTGTATCCACAGCTCGGAGATAAGGCGGACTTGCTGCATATAACGCCGACGTTCAGAATGCGCGACCACTGCCGACCGAACAAGCGCAGCCGCGGCGGACGCGGCCAGCGAGCGAAGCTTTGGACCCCCCAGCGGCAAAGGCAGAATAACTCCACGCAGCGAAGCGCACCGCAAGGAAGCCGCAGCAGCCGCGCCAGGGCGCGGACGTCGAAGTTCAGTATCTTGCTCGGCAGGGGGGGAACTGCCAAGCGCCGCGCTGTGGGAAGCGCGCGGATCATGGGGCCCAGGGCTTTCAACGACGTCAGCGCGGAAGAAGCCGCGAGAGGCGCCGCCCGAATCTTGCGCTTCGCCCGGGGTGCCGCCCAAGACTGCAATATGGCAGCTGACAGGCCTCGCCGAGCACCCACGTGCAGGGCCCGATCTCCTAACTTGAAATCCGACCACGCAGGGGTGACCCCGCGAAGGAACGATTGGATTGGCTCTTCGATCATCGGCGCAAGCGCACCATGGAGCGGAAACAAGATAAACCCTGGTGGCTTGAGCTCCATATTCGCGACCCTGAATGACCCCGCAGAGGATGAAAGAGACCCAGGCAGCCCCGCCAGCGCGCTGGACGGCTAGACCAACGCGCGACGAAACCAAATGACCGCACAGATAGCAGACGACATGCGTAGCTCGTCGAGAACCGTGAAAAGTCCATGCTGGTTGAGGCTCGGAAAGACCCGACCAAACTCCAGCGCCGCGGGGGTCGGCTGCCGCGGCGCGATGTCGGGCGCGAGCGACGCTGACCTGGCAGCCGCGCCCAGCTCAACGGCGCGCGACGCGAGCCGCCCCCCAGCAATGGATCTCGGCTGAGTGGCCGGAGTAGTGCGCTGGGTGATCGGAGCCAACGCCGCGTTGGACGTGGCCGCAATTATCCTCGCGCCCGCGCTTCGCTGCCCCAGGGGCCCTGGCGGCGCCCGGCGCGAGAACGGCCCCCCAGGCCGCGAGGGGGCGAGCCGAGACATCGCTCGCAACAGCAGAGCGCGACGCGGCGGCCCCGCGCGGGCGAACGAGCGGGGGGCGATGGCCCTCTCGGCGCAGCGCCCAGCGAGTCTCGGGAACGACGTTGGGCGCACCGATATCGTTGCCAAATAATCGGCCAGAGCCTTGAGCTTGTCCAGGGAGCGGGCATGGATGACGTCGCTGGCCCTGGCCGCTCGCTGCGTCAATCTTTTCGCACGTGGCGCATGGAAGCCACGGCGGTGCTTTCCTCTCCATCGCCGAGATAACGCATGCCATGGGCCTCGCGCGCCTGCGGGCACGAGGAACCGCGCGGCGCAGATTCCCCAGCTCTTGTTCAGCATCCGCGCGTCGCACAGCGCCCGCCCATGCTTAAACGGCGGATGAATGAATTGGAGGAACCCAGCGCTCGGCGACGCCCGCGCGCGGAAGCGAATCCCCCAACGCATTGCAAACCTTCTGCGCCAGAGACGCGTCCTGTCGCCGCGTCGCGCTGGCCGCCTGTCGCGCAAAGATCCGCTCGGGAACGGGGGCCCCGAGGGTCATCCACGAGGAACTGCTCGAGAGCATCGTGCGCTGCAGCGCCAGCGAGGCCCTTGAGCCCGCCAAGCTGGCGCGGGGAAAAGCGCCAGTCAAGTGGGGCAGCGCGTCCCGCCGCAACCGCGCGCGCAGACGAGCGCGAAACTCCTCGCGCTAGTAGACCATGGGCGCTGCTGTCATGTGATCGCATGTATCCCCCTGCTGATGTTGCGCGTGAACTCACATGGCCGAGAGGTCGAACATTTCCCGCGCAGACGGTTCATCGGGAGCAGATGCCACCGCGGCAGAACGTTGAATTTGACAAGAATTTCAGCTGCGCCCTGAATACCACAAACGGTCAAACTGCGCCAAAGTCTGGGCGCCAGTGCAAAGTGGGCGGGCCCCCCAAAGACGGAAGCGGAGCACGGCGGGCGAAAGCGAACTCTCCGCAACCCACCGCGAGCATCGCCCTCGGATCGCGTAAAGCCCACGCTGCAGGTTCAGTTGAATTTCTGTTGCGACCTTCGCCGCGCCAGCACCCGAAAGACAACGGTCGTGGATGTCCCAGCGCTGCATCTCTGCCCGCGCGCCATGCAAGACCGTCTTGGGCGCCCCCCCTCCAGGGGAAGCCGGTGTAGCAGACGAGGAAGAGGACATGGATAATCAACGGGGCGACTGCCGCCACGCCGCGGCGAGCATGTCAGCGCGCCCACAGCGACCAATCTCGAAGAAACCGAAGACAGCAAGGGAAGGCGCCACTCTGCGCATGAGCAACTGGGGCTCGCCACGCGTTTTGTGGGCCCCCTGAATCGCAAACACCGAATCGGTGATCCCAGCTTTCTCCGGGTACGAAA